>CM060980.1:143050095-143650095 GCA_030765065.1 Deroplatys truncata | reverse complement strand
AGTAAGTAGGGGAAGTATTGCATTCCACCCAAAAATTCGATACTGAGATTTCACCGGAAATACATGTTTTGGGACCCCCTGAATCCAAAAAAAGCATTTTGGAAACATGTCTGTGTGTGAACAGCATAACTCAGAAACGAATAGTTGAATAAACACCAAACTTGGTATTTAGGTTCAGTATCTTCCAGAGATGCGACACAAAGGCTTTCAAAAATCCCCCACCCTAGATTACCCTTTACATGGAACATTTTTCGAAAATTGTAATTTTCTAAAAAATATATCTAACGATTTTGATTAAAATATCATATATTTAAGATACTTTTTATGACAAATGAAATGTATATCTCGGTTTTTCTGGGAATGTCTCCAAAAGTATTCTTCATTGTGAACGACTTTTTCATAACTGGCAAACCATAAAGAGATAGACAAGCTTTTACTACACAAAAATATAGATCGCGTTAAAATACACAATTTATGTCTTATGCATTTTTTTTGTTGAGTGAACCATTTTCAAGATATTGCTTGTTATTCCGTTAAATTTTCCAATACTTATTCTTTTTCTCAAATGGGAATTCGTTATTCATTTTTTTTGTCCTGGTAATGCAAATAGAATGTAATACGCCACTTAGCAACCAGCTCTTAAAATATTGATTATCGCTTAAAACCCTTGCACCTACAAGAAAATTAGCAATAAGATTAACATCTCGATTAACATGAAGCATATGGAGAATAAGCGTTTGTATAAATAGTTTGTACAAGATTAGAGAAAGTCATGTGAGTGTAACACATCGGATTTTTAAATTTGCTTAGTGCTGTATTATTGTTATTACTATTTATTATTTATCGAATTTTTGGTTGGAATACAAGACTTCCCCTACTTACTATACGTAGTAGGGAAAGTAAAAATTAAGGTCTTTATGACGGTTTCCACCCGAACATATTACTAAATAAAAATTTTTAAAAACTTAATGTCCAGACTATTATTGCCCAGAATAAAAATGATTCCGTATATCTAAATGCATAAAACTAATTGTATTCATCCATTAGTGTACAGTAGTTATTTTTATTCGATAGAAATGTTCCTCTAAACTATTGAAATTTGCTTCCTTAATATTATCATACCTAAAATGACGCAGTTTTCTTTAATCAACTGCGTACTGGCTAATCAAACAGAATTTGAACAGTATTTTCATTTCAGTTACAGGAACGTATATTCCGCTCAAGATTTTTTAACTCACTTTTACCCTCAAGCTTCGAATCTGAACCAAGCTAAGGCTTACCTCTCTTTCTCATTAAATATTAAATCTGTCAAAATAATCTTCCCTCTTCCAAATCCCTTTCAGTTCTCGATAATTTTAATACGTTATCGGATTTCACTCGATCTCCTCTGAAACCACAATTGAAAGGTTAATTTGAATCAAATTAAACCATTATAGAAATGAAATGTAATAAAGATGACCTCTGTGTTCGAATGGATAGTGGTTTTCCTTCTTAAATCAGAGGTCAGGGAAAGGGGAATTTCTATTCAATTAGAATCTTTCGCTACCCTCCGTATAGTCTGGAAGTATGTATGTGGGAATGACAGTGAGTGCGTTCCAAGAGAATTTATTAAAAAGAAGAAGAAAACAATGTTAAAGAATCTACGTCAAGATTTATTTCACAAGTCAAAACCGAATATGACCATTGAAGTTAAAGGAGACTATACAAATGGTGCAAGTAAACATTTTAATAAATTATACAAAAGGAGCTAGTATTATTTGATTTAATATAATGATATCCCAAATTTCATGTATTAATTCGCGAGTAACAAAGTTACGAATGTAGTTATCTTGAGAAAATCTGGAGCTCGAATTGTATTTATTTTGACTATTTCGGCAATGGAATGCTAAACACCCAATAAAAAGTGTTTATAAAATATTGTTTCTAATAAATAATAGACCTAGAGTTAACGATTGTCTAGTTCAGCTTTTTAATTTCCACAACTTTGGAATAGGTGAAGGACATTTCTGCAGCTGTTCATCAGAGAAAAACTAACTGTAATAAAGTAGTATATTAAAAAAGATTTATCCTACTTGCGAGTTTACAGAAGTCATCGAATTAACAGTATTTTAATGCAACTAAAGAATGATCATATTATTAATTAAACAAACAGTTATTAGATACACAGATTATCCCGCAATGTAATGGGAAACAGAGTTGGTAAAACGAAGGAAAGAATCAATTGCGCGTCGAGGTGATACAATTAAAACGATAGACGTGAGTGACTGTCTCACAATAAAAGCATTTATATTCCACATTTCTTACTTAAAAAAAATTGTGGCCTCAAGAAACCGTCAATTGCGCATGCGCGAAGTGGCGGGTGTGCCCACCGATGGTTCTCCCTCGAGGCACTCAGTAGTGAGACAGTGTTCCGTGTGGAAGAAGCCTCGTACGCTGGTCTCTGTTCAGGTTGACATCTTGGAAGTTGCCGCGCATAATTTTGTAAGTAATACAGCCTTTATAATAAACTTGTAAATGTAAACTCATCTCTAACATCTCTTATGATGCCTAATCCAGCGTAATTCCTTTACTTAAGTTATGACCATTTATCTTTTTAAATGTGAATTTCAGGATTTCAAAGTGTTAGTTTATTGTACAGCGTTATCTCTCGTTGCCAAGCGAGTTGTTCCCAGTTGCATTTAATGGTGTGGATTTGTATTTTAGTGTAAGCTAATGCATTAATCGTTACTCATTTTCGGTTGGAAAATCTGCTTTCTAAAGACCAAAATAAGGGAATACCTAACGCCAAACTTCAGAGAAGCTAATCGAAGCTTCTTAAGTCTACAAGAATAAAAACTCAGGATATGTTCTACTAAAGAAAATTTGGTATTGATTAAAATGGCAGACTAAACGTTAATCATTTAAAGAAAAATACAGTATTGAAAAGACTAATCTAACCACGAACAGCCAGTCATTGTAATTCTGTCCCCTTCTAGAATCATATTAAAGTTAAGTAGCCTGCAGCACTGTACTGGACTGCGGTTCATTACTAACAAACCTAATTTCCGATTTGCGAAGTTTTGTTTTCGGTAATGTATACCCTAAGGGAAACAAATGAGCAAACTCTCGAAGCGTATATTTGTCTGCGGCCGGTTCATAATGGTGTCTAGGGACGCGTGCCTTTAGCTTCGTTCTGTTGTCACCTTGTACGATAAATTGAATGCCAGCTACTGATTGTGCACTGACAGCCGAGCGGTTATAAAGCGGTACGTAGCAATGAGGCTTACCAAAGTTATCCCGAGCATAATTTATTGTGTGCGTATGTGTACAAAAAAGTAATGTTTATTACACACTTTATAATATAATTTCCAATTGCTAAGGCTTATTTGACTTCTCATATAAAACTGAAACACTGTCCTTTTCGTTTTCAAATTAAATAAGAAATAAGTAATATTATATTCCTAAATGAAAAAGCAAATACAAAATAGAAATTATCTTAATATCGGGTGGATAAACATTTGCTTCTATTTTAGGGCATCGATGATATAAAATGCCTAGTCAAATTTTCACGCGAGCACACTTCCTCTCAAGAGCCCTGAATTTGATCCCACAAAAAACACTTTTGCCTTGCGTTGTCTTACAGGCCAATTTAATTGCAAAACCTTCTCCACTTCTGTCCAAACAAAATAGGACTCAAATCTGGTGAGCAAGGAGGTCAACCAATCTTGTCACAGCGAGAACCACTTTGAAACCTGCTGACTTGTGTGAACAGGGTGGTTATTCTGTTGAAATTCAATCATTCCATCGGGATTTCCAGTCATTACAGAAGGAACCATGATGTTTTTGATAATTTCTTCATACTGCTGGGTATTTAATGTGCCAACAAACTGCCACAACACATCTAGATCATCCCGTGATATCCAACTCCAGCGCGACACAGATACGCAACCTTGGTGATCCATTTACGCTATATATTTTGCGTTGTAACATTTTACTCTGAGGCGGTAAATGACTACTTTTTCCCCATTTGTAGTTGAAAATGTCGCCTCATCTGTAAATATAACCCTATTGCTTTATGGACATTTTCTTCTGCAAATGCGAGGTGACATACTCTGTGATCGTCTGTAAGAGGCTGATTTTTAATTACCGATCAAGCAAAGAGCCGTGCTATAGTTAAACGACGCAAGGCTGTGCAGATCGGCCTAGGCAAATTAGAATTACCACCAATTTTATACACATGCTGGAAGAGGTTGGTGTCTGCCTCTTCTAGAAGTGCAGTGTTTCGATCCAAATCAAGTCTACGACGTACAATCCCTTCCCTGGATCCACCTCCAGCCGTAAATATAGATATTTCAAGTGTTCTCGCAGCCTGAGAAACAGAACATTCAGCAACGTTCACTAATGTAAGGAGAGATATCCTTGTAGCTTCGTCTTTATGTGTGCGCTCAGCCATAGCAAAAGTCAGTATGATTGCTAACATATACAAAACTCCAAGGCTACGAGTTGTGCGCGCATGATCAGGCCAGCGCCATTGATAACTGAAGAATGAGTCAAGAGCTTGTACATCCAATATTAAGCAATTAAATATTTGGTTTAGCTTTTCACCTTAGAGTTCTTATCAATATGGCACTTATTTTGAAAACGTAAAGAGTAATTTGTTTATGGTATTATGCATGCCTGGAAATTATACATGGAAAACATCCGACATTGCCATATATTTAACTAATTTAAAAATTTAAATAATAAAAAAACATGTACACCAAGATTTAATCCATATTGTTCCAATTACGATGAAGCCGGAATTATAAAGGCAATAATTATCATAATAATCTGAGAAGGATAGTGAGATAAAATAAGTAATAATATATTTAAAATCAGTGTATGTATAAAAAGGAGAAGCATTGTGAAAATTGTTGACTGTAAAAGCAACAGAAAGACCAGATAGGCACAGTTTTGTTAATTAGGGACCGGCCTCAGGTAGAAAGGGTAAATACCATTGAAGCAAGTTTTTCCTAGTAACTAGCCGAGTACAGCTGCACTAAGCTTCATGACGCGAAGGAGTTGAGGGGAGAGAGGGGAAGTTTAGGCGTTGGGTTCCCTTGTATTAGCGCGAGTAGATCAGTCTGTCCTGAGTGCCTGCCGAGGACGGGACGCCATTCTCGTCGAGTTGTGAACATTGGCGGCGAACATGCTAGAGGGGAGAACGCTTAGCCGTAGTTAATAATTCTTCGGTCTTGGTAAAGACAAAGTAACTTCGTATGCATTTAATAGTGATCGGCAAACCGCAGAATTATTTTAAATAGTGAATAAAAGTGTTCCAAGACAGCGTTTGTGTGTTTCTCTGTACATATCCACGCATACCCTGAGGTTAAGATTTCATGCTGGAGCAGCCGTGGCAAAAGAAGAACCAACTGAGAGGAGACAAGCAGCAACCGTGAGGCAAAGATTTTGCTTCAGTGTTGGAGGCGTAGTGTGGCTGCGTCATATTGCAACTAAACGTGGGGTAGAAAGAATTACCTGCGTCAACGAGAAACATACATTTCCCCGCTCGGCTACTATGCATACAACCGAACTGAAAGGCATCTTCCTACTTATCGCTTAGCTTTGAAATGAACGCAGGATGGTATTAAATCGTGTATTGTGAACGCAGCGTCAGCGATGTTTTCCGCATTGAACTCCCTCTCTGGCTTTTGCTCATTTATTTTTAGGCTTTACATTACACAAGGCCATATTGCTTAATTTTAAATATTTCAAGTTTATCATGAGTAACTTAACATGAATTGATTAAGCACGTTTTATAGCAATAACATAATATTGTAACAGGTGAGAACACCAGTTGCTGCCTTCTCACTTATGTGCTCAGCGTAATAAAAACTTTACACTTGAGACACTAAGAACAGAGCACAATTGAACCGTCGAACCGAATCATAGCTGAACTGCAGTGGACACTGTCCAGTCTTAACTGTCCAATCTCTTCGACTGCATTTAACTCCGTAACTTATTAACTAACTGTCTGAACAAGAGGAGTCCATTATATAGGTCTTGCATACAACGCGGAATGTTCTAGAAAGGTAGTCTACTAGAACATGCCGAAAGGAGTGATTACCTGCGGCCTGCAGTCGCGCGATCACAATATGCAGGGGATTGTGCGAGGCTTTAATGGATAGAGAAAGTCGTACGAGTATGCACACGTCGGATTTTGAATATTTTATACGTAAAGTATATTCATCTAAATGCAACGTGCTGCGCATAATAGGATTCTTTTTTTCGGTAATGGCTGGAGTTAGGATTTTCATAATGGAGCATATATTTTTTGTAAAGTCTGATATGTTCCTTAAATATGCATAAATATTTGTTATGAAAAAAGCTAATCACATATATCCATTTATATATAGCCGTTTCTTTCCTAGAGAGCATGTTTTTGCACTAAATGGTCATACTCATGTTTTCCTCTTTCAAGAAGTAAAGAACTTTTCTAACGCAATTTCTTTCTACCGTGTTCATTTGAGTAGTCAGCTGAAGTAGCAAGAACTTTTTAGAAGTGCAAGGTTTTGTATGCTGACAATTAAAACCTTTTTCTTTCAAAATTTGAACAATGCATTCATTATACATTACAACTCAGGGCTCAAAATAGTAAACACAGACCTGCGAGAAAAAAAAATTATAGCACACATTAACTATGTGCTGATAATTCTAACAGAATAAAAGCAAACTACAATATAAAATTCCATAGTTTAGTTTCCTTCGTATGCCCAGTTTTATCTTAAATAAATAAATTAATTGTCATAAATTGTCTGAATTCATTTTAAAACTGAAATTTGCCTCATTATAATATTGTTAACGTCACCATTTTTACTTTCTCTACCACCTACATAGTAGGTAGAAAAGGTATTGCATTCTACCCAAAAATTCGATACCAAAATTTCACCGAAATACGTGCTTTGAAGCCTCTGAACTCAGTAACAGCTCTTTAGAAAAAGGTACTTGTGTGTATGTGTAAATAGCATAACTCAAAAACTAATAGGATAAACACCAAACTTGGCATTTAAGTTCAATACCTTCTAAATATGCCATACGAAGTTTTTCAAGAAAATCGCCGTACCACATACTACACTATACATGGAAGATTTTTCGAAATTTTTGATTTCCTGAAAAATGGCTATAACGATTATAACTAAGATGGCATATATTACAGATATTTTCATCATAAACAAATTTATGTCTTGAATTTTCTGGGAACAGCTGTGAAATCTTCTTCGTTGGGAACAAAATTTATATCATATTGCGTAACTGGTAAACGTTAAGTAGTAGACGAAAACGTACTGTACAAAGTGAAGATTTCTTTAAAACACATAATGCGATTAAAATAATTGTTTTTTGTTATAATCCATTTCCGACATATCAGTTATTATCGGCTGGAATTCTTCAATACTGTCATTGTTTTCAAGTCCTGTTAACATTCAGTTTGTTCTCGCAAGTGTGGAAACAGTATGGAATTTTAAGGCCACAATGCAGCATCCAGTTCTAAAATATTTGAGTGTCGCTATTCCCTTTATACTGAGGCAATATTTTATACCATAACATGCTGTGAATGCCAGAGTGATTGTACTTTAAATTAATATTATTGTATGTACAGGATTTTAGATTGTTAGCCATAAGTATTGTTAGGAAATAAGTTTACACGGCCTAAATGGAACTGACAATAGAAGTGGGTAAAAATAAACCGAGGGGGTGAGTTGTTTATCACTAGGAAGAGAAAAACAAATGACGTCAGGTTAGCGTGATTTTTTTTTTTTTAGAAATGGAGAGAATATCTTCCCTAGAGCATATATGTTAGTAGTAGTGACTGGCTGACCAAAACAGATGCTAAAGTGGGCGCAATTTGGTAACCAATAGGAGCTATATTATAATGTTTAGGCAACTCAAGGTGAAGGAGTATATACTCTCGAGCCATAAGCAAGTGTTGCACAGTTTTGAAGAGTCTCTCACGAGGTGCACGTCGCATAGATACAAAAATGTAAAGTACGCGAAGTAATTGGTGCGCGGCAACTAAAACGACTGTAGTTACATTCGGAAATATCACAGTTTCAGTCAGGCGTCTATAAAGATTAAACATGTCAATTATTAATTAAGTGTGACGGCAATAAAGGTCTAGATTCAAAATTTTTATCAGTGTTATCATTTAGTAACAACTCCTTTCCGTTTACACACCCTACTTAAGGACACTTGCTCGACTGAGTTATAATAGCTAGCCGGAGGATAAAGAACCCAAATTTAAAAAACAATTAAAGGATAAGCGCCCAATAAAATAAGATAACACAAGCCATTGAGATATGCGACAGTATCTATACGAAATGTGTAATGCAGCTATTTCCGGAAAGATTTATCTCCATTTAAATGAAGTACAAGATAGGAAAATCAAGTTTTCTAAGAGTAGTTTGTATACCCACTAATAGGCGACAGAAGATAGGGAAACCATGTTAATGTAGCACATCAGACTTTTGTATGTATACTCGCATATTTTTGTAAATGTGAGTAATAACTCATCCTTTTTTGTTTTTATTTATTTATTTACTATTTTTGTATATTATGGCGATTTATAAATTATAAAAACCCTAGTCCTAATAATAACAAATGCATAAATGTAATTTACGTTTTCCAGTCCTCTTGCAAATAACAGGTTTCCTTACAGCTGGTTGTACACCCGTGGACAAAAATGATTTAACCCCAGATTTCATGTGACGATCGGAGGGCTTTTGTACTCTCGTAACATCTGTATTCACAATTCATGCAAGTACTTGAAGAAGGTTACTTTTATGATGGTGATGTATTCTATTTCGACTTTTGGGGAGCCGAATTTCAAGTAGTTGCAACCGCACGTATAAAACGTTTCCGGTTGCCTTCGCCCCAAGTTTAAAAATATTAACTTTGTAATTTGACTGTTTCTTTAAATATTATATATTTACGTTTGCCTCGGCTCGTCAGTATTGTTGTTAGAGACATGGATTTCTTTGCAGGGAGTAGTGCGTCTAAGAATTTAGGTTTACAGAGATTATAATTTTTACTTTACTCCTTTTATTAATTCTTGACACGATTTAAATAACACTTCACTGATATAGAGAGCTGTGCGATTATTTATTAATTACCTGCACTTTTTTTAAACACATAAATTATTTTCGTCTCACACTGAATAGTGTTTCGCGTCTAGTTATGAACACTGTCTACATGCAACTGACTTCTGAATTTGTACCGCCTAAGTTTGTAAATTTCTGTATTTCAAGTCTCTGATTGGCTATTTCTAATCCAATAGAATACTTTTATTTAACTTAAGCCTTTTTCTGGTGGGTGATTGGCTATTTATAAACTGTCTCAAAAATTACATTATTGCTGTTCCAAGAATTACCAGTAGCATTATTAAACATTCTAATTCATTATTGCCTCAAGGTTACCTTATTGTTACCTCATTGTTAGCAACTTTTAACCTATTATTCTCACAGCTCCTACATCATTAAATTACGTAATACATTCACATAACATTATTTAACATGTACATATAATGCAAACATTAATACAATGACTGTTACATGCATTTTATATATTATATTATATACATACTGCTTTAAGGCGGGCTGTTATTATATAATTTGACTGATATCATTTAAGTGTTAAAAATACTGCCTCATACTGTGGAATGGTCTGTGCTGGTGACGCTTATAAGCTACTGAAAACAGAGTGTGAAACAACGTTTCGTTGGCCGAGAGGTTCAGAAGGTTCTCTGATATCTAATCTCTCTGGGAACTAATTTGAAACCTTTAAAAATATGTGGACAGGATTATTATCCTGTATGAATTCAATTTCATCAGGATATCTCATGCTACACAGGGAATCGAAATATTCAAGTATTATCGTGTATTGCACAATGTTCAATGTATCCTCTAGCTGCCACAACATACCTAGACCGCACCTTAATATCCTACAAGATACAGCTACGCGACCATGATAAAATTCTGAAGCCACATATTTTGTTTGCATCGTAGTAACTATTCTATTATGAACTTTACGATATGCCATGTATGAAATATAGCATATCGAAAATAATTAGCCACTGTGTGTTGATTAAGCATTATTAACAGAAGAAAAACAAGTGTTTGTTACATGCCAGGAGCGAACCTGCGGTCTTAACCACAGAAGCATGCCACAGCGCTACAGAGAAGACACATGGAATGTAGCATATTGTAGCGGGAAATCGTCGATCCTTGGTTGTTGTGGTCTTCTGCAGTGTTCTTCCTCGGCTATTGGTGCTCGTCGGTTGTTGCTTTTTCCATTCCTAACTATACCTAATTATTAATTCTCAGGCTATATTGGGTGAGGCAAGTTAAAGAATACACTGCAGGTTTCCCTTAATCAATGAAGTTTATTCACAGTTGGAATAACTATGGGCGGCTAGCTTTTCCCATTATAATAATCCCACCACTTTAAATTAGTCAAGAGCCTAGCTATCTGCACACGCACTCCCACCCTTGTGCACCCACGTGCATCTGTAGCACCTTGTGTCGACGTGAATTCTTGAAGATTAGTTAGAGAGAGAGTGGGCTCCGAGGCCTTGACTGATCTTATATACGGGAGCCTAGTGACGCTCACCTCTGCGTTTAAAAATGTAACGACGTTCCCTATTGGTCCTCAGACCGCATTACCTTAACATGTATGAGAATGTGTGGCTTCAAATCCGTGCGCTTAAGTGTCAGTTCCATATCTCCGTCTCTTTCTTTTCTCTATCTGTCTCTTTCTATTTCTCCGTACCGTTACCGGTTCCCTGCCTGTTGGCTTGGTGAAAGATACGCTCTTTATGCTTTCCTGGAATTTTTGCTAGCTCGCCCGTTTTTTCAATCAGCTCTGTACAAATTTTAGATGTTGAATATTTTAACATGTTAGTGAATTAAAGTATTACTGTACAATTCGTATATGGATGGTTCCCGTTTCATATGTACAATTCCTATATATGTATAATGTATCCCCTTTCAATATTTATAATGCTGTACAACAACTTGCTGCACCGGCTACACAGCTATATTACGCATGGTGTAAACAAGGCGTTGTGCCATGTAGGACTTTGGACGGAAGAATTTTGCATTCCAGACATGATTCATGCTTTTTGTCCAGGGTTGTACCTGCCGTCTTTTAGAAGAGATATTCAATACTCCTGAATGTTGTTGCCTGGTAAATGTGTTGCCTGTGCCATAGATCATCCACCGCTTTGTTCCACGATAATTTATCGTGGCCGTCAGTTGATTCCGGAATGGTTCAACATGCCCGTCGAGATGCAGCTTCAGGCTTAATTGTTAATTATCAGAACATGTACGCAACTTCTTTGTTCTTATACAAAAGGATAGGAATTCGCATTTACAGGAATCTCCAATTAAATTTACATGTGGTAAATGTGTAACATTTTTCTGATAATTTACATTTCTATTTGATCTACCACTCACCTGTGGTATGAGTGGAAGTATGGAATTCCAGCCAAATGTTTATACCAATATTTCACCGGAAAGACATGTTTTAAGGTCCCCTAATTCCAAAAAATTAGAAAACATCTGTGCTTGTGTGTTTTTCCACTTGAACGTGTGAATTGGTGTTCTGAAACGAAATTGTATTTATTCGGTTTTACTGTTTTATGCCTTGAGTGAGTTAATCTAAATAATAAGTATTATTATGTAATCAATAATGCATCCTGCTATCTCTGTTACTGCGGAACAATTTTATTCGAATTTATTTCATATTAATTTTTCCATAAGTGTGGTGAGAAGGAATTCATAAATATAACTTCTAATTATTTTCAACTGACATTTAAATTCCATTCAGTTTAACTTCCACGTATTGGTTACAAAATATTTTATTTAGAAATATGCTATCCCGAGGCCATAGCAGCAAGGAATGAGAAGAAAATGTATTACTGTTACTCATTTTGAGGCAGTATTTTTAACACTTAAATAATTTCAGTCTAATTATATAATATGTAAATCCAATAACTGCCCGCCTTGAAGCAATGTGTATGTAATAATTTGTAAAATGTATGTAACAGTCATTGCATATGCTTATATTATTGTATACATGTTCAATAATGTTATATGAATGTATTACGTAATTGAATAATGTAGGAGCTGTGAGAAATAGGTCAAAAGTTGCCAACAAAGAGTTACTTGTGATTCTTGGAAGCATTAATCTGATTTTAGTGACAGTTTATAAAAATAGCCAATCAACAACCAAAAAAAAGCTTTAGTTAAATTCAGGTATTCTATTGGAGTAAAAATAGCCAATCAGAGACTTGAAATACATAAATTTACAAAGTTTAGGCGCTTAAAATCAGTTCAGTTGCCTGCAGACAGAGTTACTAACCAGACGCGAGATGTGTCCTCGTGCGAGACGAAAATTGTATACGTGTTAAAAAGTGCAAGTATTAAATAAAAGAATCTCACAGCTCTCTATATCACTGAAGTGCTATTTAATTTGTCAAGGATTAATAAAAAGGAGTGAATTAAAACTTAAAATATTTGTAAGCATACATTCTTGTTGCATCACGCCCTGCCAAGACTTCCATGTCTCTAACAAATACTGACGCAGCCGAGGCAAACATAAATATTTAATACCTAAAGAAACTATCTACTTCAAATTGGCTCCCAATGTGGGGCAAATAACAATAACGTAAAAATAACCATCGTCTTCTTCAATTTCCAACTTATGTTATAACGTTAAAGGAATAACCATGGTACCATTCAACCACTTTGAACCTTAACTCCAGCGGCATTGGAATTGTGATCTAGCTTCAGGCTAGACGGGGTCATTACCTCGAAGTTTTCCCGCTTGTAAAAACCCTGAAGTATAGCTTTAACACCCTATTGAGCATTCGAATGTAATTAATAAAATGACACAAACTTTTATGTTGTTACACCTATTGTTCGACTAGTAGTTGCCACCAGAATTAAAACAATAATTTAACATTTTATATGTGATTTTATAACATGCACTTCGCATATACTAATAAGAATGTTTCTTAATTGGTTCTTTAGCTATATAGATCCTTCGCTTTCTTTCTGATTTTGGTGTTAAACCACCACATCATTTAAATCGTTATGAGAAACACTGCTTAACCGATGTTTGGAATTATGACTTAAAAGCAGAAATTCCTAGAAAGTGGACTTTAAGCTCTCTGATTGATATCATGTTGACCGCATGGGTACAAAATCGTGTATCGTATCCTACTTACACGTGCGCGTTTTGCTGAGTCAGTATTCTTTATATCATCATCCAACGGCAAGCAAGAGGCTGTATTTTCGGCATTAAATAGGCCCAGGCAAGATATGTTTGACCACTCCCTTTTTCTGTCCTGATTTTTATCAGTCTAAGTTCGGCGGACACCACAGGATGTGCATCATCTATCTATTGAATATGGGGCACAAGTTTTCCACATTGCATATAATAATAAATAAAAATAATAATAATAATAATAATAATAATAATAATAATAATAATAATAGCAACAACCCCGTGAATGTTTATAAGTTAGCCCTCAATATGTACGTGAGAATTCTGTTAAATATTCATAGACCAAAAACTGGTGCAGCTTGAAGAACGATCTAACGTTTTCGAGATGGATTTAAATCCATAGTAACTTGTATCTCTTAATAGGTTTTTAATTTCTCCACTACAAACTTACAGTAGATTAGATTAGACCTAGTGTAATCTAGTTAAAGTAGAGAAAATATCGTATTCCAACCCAAAAATTCTTTGTCAATATTTCACACAAAGTACATGTTTCGAGGCCGGCTGAATAATTTTTACTTTCTCTACTATGTATAGTAAGTAGGGGAAGTATTGTATTCCACCCAAAAATTCGGTACCATGATTTCACCGGAAGTATATGTTTTGAGACCCCCTGAATCCAAAAAAAGGTATTTTTGGAAACATGTCCGTGTGTGTGTGTCTTTGTGTGTGAACAGCATAATTCAGAAACGAACAGTTGGATAAACACCAAACTTGGTATTTAGGTTCAGTATCTTCCAGAAATGCGACACGAAGGTTTTCAAGAAAATCCCCCCACCCCAGATTACACTTTACATGTAACATTTTTCGAAAATTTTTATTTTCTCAGAAATGGCTAACGACTTTGATTAAAATATCATATATTTAAGTACTTTCATGACAAATAAAATGTATCTCTTGAATTTTCTGGGAATGTCTCCAAAAGTATTCTTCATTGTGAACGACTTTTGCTTAACTGGTAAACCATAAGAGATAGACAAAATTTTACTACAGAAACAATGTATATCGCGTTAAAATACACAATTTGTGCCATATATATTTTTTGTTGTTGAGTGAACCATTTTCGAGATATTGCTTGTTATTCCCTTAAATTTTCCAATACTTTTTCTCAAATGGGAATTCGCTATTCATTTTTTATGCCCTGGACATGCAAAGAGAATGCAATGCGCCACATAGCAACCAGCGCTTAAAATATTTGACTATCGCTTAAAACCTACCATATTCCCCTTGCATCTACAAGAAAATTAACAATAAGGTTAATATCTCGATTAACATGAAGCATATGGAGAATAAGGGTTTGTAAAAATAGTTTGTACAAGAGTAGAGAAAGTCATGTGAGTAAAATGCTGGACAAATACCAAACTCGGTATTTAAGTCAGAATCTCTCAAACGTGCGACATGAAAACTTGAAAGAAAACACCCAAACTACTCTTTACATGGAAACGTTATTGCAAACTTTTATTTTCTCAAAAATATTAACGATTTTGCACAAAATTAAATATAATTTAAGATAGTTACATAGCAAACTAAATCTTTATCTTTAAGTTTTCGGAAATAGCCTGTGAAGTTACCTACATTCGGAAGGAATTTTATATAGTTTCGTAGGAGGAGCCAACCGTAAGTTATAGACAAAACCTTACCGCATAAAATATGTATCTCTTTAAAACACAACTTATTTTAAATACATTTCTTGTAGCATCAGCCATTTCCGTTGACACTGGCTGGAATTTTTAAATACCTCCTAATTTTCTTTAAGTACCCTTAGTTGTTTTTCGTGATGTCATGCATTCATGGCCAGCTTATAGCTATCAACAGTAGTAGCACTAGTGCTGAAAGTTTTACGACAATGTGATTGAGGTTAAATCATGCTTCGAGTCCTTCGGTCTCCAAATAATTATCTTATGAAAAGTGCACGAGTTTGAAACTGAAATTAAATTGTCATGTAAAACTAATAGCACGAGTACTACTCGGCTAGATAGTCACACGAAAAAGTATTATGAACTTAATCCGGTTTAGAGACAACCATGTTTGTTAGTGCTGTGGAATGGAAGCAATCTCTTTGTCGGTGAGCCGTCTCAATTTTATAATTTCTCTCCGTACAGACTTCTGAAAATTGGTTCAATATCATACTTTTGTTCTTCTTTGTGTTTTGTGGCGTTTCCGCTTTTATATTACCAATATTTTGACTTCCAAAGCGCGGCATTTTCAGTTGCTATTATTGTAGTCACAGCCTACGTGATCTCACTCACTGCATTCATACAAATTAAAACAAATCTGATGTGTTACACTCACATGACTTTCTCTATTCTTGTACAAACTATTTTTACAAACACTTATTCTCCATCTATTTCATATTAATCGAGATAAACATTTGCAGAAACGATCTTTTGACATGCAAAGAGAATTAAATTTTACACATAGCGACCAGTTCTAAAAATATTTGAACTATTGCTTAAGGCGTACTATGTTCCCCTTGTTTTGTATTTGCAAGGGCAATATAGAAATACAGCAGCCTTTAAGCATCGACATATATCGTAATAGCTGGTTGCTGGGTGCAGCACCATTTTCTTTGCCACAGATTAATACTCTTTGCATATCCAAGACAAAAAAAAATGAATAACGAATTCCCATTTGAGAAAAAGTATAAGTATTGGAAAATTTAAGGGAATAACAAGCAATATTTCGAATATGGTTCACTCAACAAATAAAATGCATATTACATAAATTGTGTATTTTAACGCGATCTACATATTTTGTGTAGTAAAACCTTGTCTATCTCTGATGGTTTACCAGTTATGCAAATGTCGTTCACAATGAAGAATACTTTTGGAGATATTCCCAGAAAATTCAAGATATACATTTTATTTGTCATGAAAATGAATTAAACATATGATATTTTAATCAAAATTGTTAAGAGTCGTTTTTGAGAAAATTAAAATTTTCGAAAAATGTTCCATGTAAAGGGTAATCAGCGTGGGGGGATTTTCTTGAAAACCTTCATGTCGCATCTTTGGAAGATACTGAACCTAAATACCAAGTTTGGAGTTTATCCAATTGTTCGCTTCTGAGTTATGCTGTTCACAGGCACACAGACACACACAAGGACATGTTTCCAAAAATGCTTTTTTTGGATTCAGGGGGTCTCAAAACATACAGTTCTGGTGAAATCGGTATCGAATTTTTGGGTGGAATACAATAATTTACCCTACTTACTATACGTAGTAGAGAAAGTAACAAGTACACCACCATGAAATACTAATCAAAGATGAATTACTGTCAGTGTAGTGCGGCTTTGATTGGCCAACTTACTAGCATAGTCTACCTGTCATTGGCTAATGGCATATTGAGTGCAATTATCACTATTACCTTTGTACCTATAACGAAATGTGTAATCTATTTATGCAAACATTTACCTAGATTAACTTTAAGTAGATAGAACAACAAGCTTTTTCAGGAATAGTTTGTAGGTTTATAAAAGTAAACGTAGTGGATAGACAAAGTTATGTAAACGTAACACAACAGATTTTTCATGGTGTGTGGTTATATATGTAAAGTGGGTAATGAAGACGAACATAAGGTAACTTTCCTGCTTAACAGAAAGTCTAGTTGCAGCTAATTCACCTGGCATAGTCCTACCAGTTAACCCAACATCTGCTTTAAGCCAAGAGTTGCCCCTGAAATGACCGCTAGGTCGCAATGAAACATTCATACCAGTCCGACGTTACTGAGAAGACGCTCGCGAACCGCATTTGATGCTAATTACCTCACAGAGATGATTTAAAGGGCCTGCATTCTGCTCAGCTTCCTCTGATTAAACTAGGCATGTAAATTGAACTAGACAGTTGGTAGTGACGTTGATGCGAAGCGACTTTTCCCCTCTATTAATGCGGATCTGTCCGACACACTTGACAAGCTGTTGGTACCACTAATCCTTGTTTGTTTCGATGAACAAATCCCGAGTCCCGGTACATAAATAGCTAAACGGTTGCAATTGAAAATCCGTGTAAACTGATTAGTACATTCCGCAAGATCAATGCGGAAGACGACCACTATGCTGTACTATGCGATTTCTCGACGGTTCTATTCTGAGGCAAATCGTTTATCATTCAGATCGCTAATGACTGGGCAAGTGTTAATGATCTAATGGAAGTAACGTGTAGTTCAGAGTTAGGTTAATGACTTATTCAGAAGATTAAGAGATTTACGACTCTGTAAAACGGTGTAATGCCTATTTTATCACTTCTCTTATAGGAAAGTTAAACGTTTATTCTCCCAGGAAGGCAATCATGTCCAAATTGATAAGATATGAATATTTCTTCCAAATTATCTTTTCTTTAAAATGTTTCAGAATATTTTTTGTTTAAAAATACTGGTTTTTAATTCCTCTAGCATCGACTTAGATTAGGTAGAGGAGGTACTATATTCCATCAAAAAATTGTACACCAAGATTTCACAGAATTACGCACTTCAAGATCCCCTGAAAGCAGAAATGTTTTATAAAACATTCGTGCCTGTATAAACACAACCCTCCAAAAAGTGGAATAACACCAGACTTGGTATTTAAGTTTAAAATCTTCCAAGGATGTTACATGAAGCTTTTCGAAAATCTCTTCATACAAAACAACTCTTTACACGGAAGTATTTTAATTAGTTTTTATTTTCTCAAATATGGCTCCAATTATTTTGATTAAAATATTGTACGTTTAAATTATTTTAGGGTAATTGTATAATTCATATATAAGTCCTCTTTATTTGGAATGAATCTTTTTATCATTTTGTGTAAATGGTAAACCATAAAGACAGATAATAATGTAAAGCACAATAAACTTAGAGCTTGTTAATACTAAATTTTGTGTTAAAGTTTTCCGTGGCATTAACCATTTCTGAGGTATTGGTTGCTATTGGTTTGGATTTTCCAATACTTTATCATACATTTTTGTAAGTGTTTGATGAATATTTACGAAGGGTTGTTCACAATCTATGGTAACAATATCAGACGAGCACAATAGCTCGGCGCTGAAACATGTGGAATCGAATGAAAGTTCAGCAGTATGAGTGTGTCACTGTGTTTGTGTTCTCGTTCTTGCTGCATCAAATGTTGTCAAAAATACAATCATTCTGATAAGGGTACATTATTGCCCTTTGCAATGTAAAATACTTGTATTCTAAGATTATTAAGCAGTGCAAGAGGCGTGGTATTACCATATCCAAGAAAGTGATCTCATGTGCATTCAAAAAAAAGGTAAGGTCACAACAGAACTTATTCCAAAGGGCAAGAAACAGGGAAATCCACACCGGCCACCAGTCGCACCCCGGAGATAATTGGAAGGTGAACCCACACCTCTGGGCCAAATCCTGCAACTCAGAGGGCCATTGCTCTGAAATTAGAAATCTCTGTTACTACTGTGAAACACCATAATCAACCAGGATTTGAACCTAGAAAAGTGCCATAAGAGCTGGGGATATAAGCTGTTGCCTAAACACATTGCAGAACGTGCCACTAACAGCCTAAAGCTGTTGAAAAGTGGATGTTTGTTGTCTTTTTAGATGGGGTCACTTCAGCAAACCTTGGGCTATATATTACCTACCAAGGGGAGAAAAAAATTTAAAGTTGGCACAAGGAAACTAACCAAGCTTTCGTCAATGGTTTCATGGCAATGGCAAGATACAGTTACAATGGCAAAATAACCATTCTTGTGTACATAAAAATGTGAAAATCAATCAGACTAACGTCCTGATACCAATTTTCCATACAGAAATCCCTGCTCTCTATGGTGCAGATATAAATAAAGACTGGTTGCATCAGGATAAGGCATCAAGTCACAGGTCTGCTTCAACTTACAAATTTTTGAGAACATAGAGAAATGGGAACACATTCCATACCTTTCAGCGACACCCATGTTGTCATCTGATGCATCACTGAATGGAGTTTTGTGCATTTGGATTACTGAAAAGAGCCCTTGGAGAAACGGCTGAGAACTTTGGATGGTCTCTGGAAAGCTGCCAGGAGGAATGGAATAAACTGGACATCACTACAGTAGCAGTTTGCCCCAGTGGAAGCTGTGCTGCAGATTGATAGCTCAAGCTAAAGGCTGCCAGACAGGACATCACTGCTGGTGGAGGCGTGGTTCTTCATAAGGTAAGGAATCTTAAGTGTGTTACCATAGATTCTGAATAACCCTCTTTATTTGTTTCTGTGATGTCCTGCAAAGATCAAACACATAGTGATCCACCTTTTAAGGACTTGAGTATCGCCTCAACCTTCTGAATCACGTTTGTACTTATAACGAAATGTGCATTGAAACTATATCTGTAAATTTTTATCTCATTGACATGAAGTAAATAGAGAAATGAACTTGTTGAAGAATAGTTTGCAGAAGACATATAAAAGCAAATGATGAGAAAATAATATGTATACATATGTAACACAACATGTTTTTACTATTTAAAATTATGCACAATTTATATTGGAATAATTTCGTTGCTTTTGCACACGGATTTCGGAAAGTGGGTTACATTTCAACTCAGAAAATACTACAAATGTAAGATTATCACCGTGAATATTATTGCACTAGCCTCAATAATGGATTTCTCAACACCAATGCAGCTCCCATATTTAAAGCACAAAAACGTATTACTATTATTGAACTAGAAACTGCATTCTTATACTCAATCTTACAAATTAGAAGATTTTACAAACTACAACCTTTAAAATGCGATGGCTAGCTTATATAACTTCTCCCCATGACTGGTTTGAAACAAATTCTGGAACAAACATGAAACAATGAGCATTAAAGAAAAGAGGGGTCGGAAATAGCCTCTCTTAATGATTTCTGTTCTGATTGATTTAAACGGATAAATCCAATTAATGTGATTAGATACTCGAACTTGTAAAGGAATGGATAAGTATTGACTAAGTTTTGCGTTAAAATGGACAACAGGCAGTATTTGTCAAACGTTTCTCATGAAGTATATATGAAATAGAGGATCGGGATGACCCAGGTGGCAACGTCTGTGTACCAGGCTCGATTCCCGGTGAATATGCGCTTTTTCGTGGTATTTTCCCTGGTTGCCGAAGTGGTGTACTGTCTAAACATAAGCTTTTTGAATTCAGGGCATCTCAAAATACGCATTTCTGGTGAAATCTTGATATCGGATTTGTGGATGGACTGTAGTACTATGCGTAGTGGACAAAATAATTACATCCGGCGTTCAAACCTACTATTCAAATAGTTTCGGACACCAACTGTTTCTCAAGTCAAAAAATATTGAAAAATATTTTTTTGGTGCTGCTGTGCTACACATTGATTCTGGGTTTTGACGACTTTGTTTACTGAGAGTTCAACAAGTATAATATAGTTAAAAATCACAGTAATTTCGGAAGGATACTGGAGATACAGTCTGAGACTTCATTTCTCAGTTCAGGAACAAAGTCTTAAGCAGCTGCGTTATAGCTGACTGACCAGTTCCAAGGGGCTACCTTAAGGTCGGTTTACCCAGGCGTTATTGTCTGCAGCTCCACCTTTATTGATTTCTATAATCAAACTTATGCATGAAATTATACACTCCAGTCCCTTTACATGAGCCAATGGACAGTAGCGTAATACAAGACATGCTGTAAATTTATAGTCATTTACTTCACAGGGTGGAAAGTGAGGTTTTACATTTGAATCAAACCTTTACAGCAGGATATTCTCATCGAATTTGTGGATCATTTTCTCCCTTGTGACGTATAATAGTTTATTCCATACTATGTTTACTTTATTTGATTTTAAGATCAATACTGAGCTGCACTCAGAGCCCAGAGTTCAGTCAGCCAGTACCATACACGAATCTATGCCACATAATTTCAATACAGTTACTGAATAATGAAGGAGATACAAAAGTTTAAGACTTAGGTTCCACTTAGTATACTGGATAACTCGAGGAGGTATTGTGAAAATAGATCCCTAAATTAAAATTCAAATACAAAAAGTACAGCTTAATTTATGAAACTCAACGAATAATTTAAAAGAAGTGAATGTATTCTCGTAGTAGCCTCTTTGTGGTATAAGCTAAGCAATAACACGTATACCTATTTGAAGTTATACATTGAAGTTATTAGAGGCATTATTCTTACTAGTTATACTTGTTTCAGTCCAAAAGATTTAGTTCTTCTATAGTGTAATACTTTCACATTACCCTACAAATATTCACCCTGTTCATTCAAGGTCACGAGATAATTACTGATTTTTTTCAAGATAGACAAACGGGTGCTACATCCATAATGTCCAACTAGTATAAGCATAATAATAGTAATGGATAAAACAAGTCGATAATCTTGATGATTATGGCACGAGTGAATGTTTGCTAATTTTCACGAGTGTCCTATTAAAATATCCACGAGTCGGATACAAAATTTTAGACAATTTACCATTATAAATGATTACAAGAAGACTTTCTTAAAATTATGTCCAATTCATTGTGGTAATAGTTGGCCGACTTTTCTAATTCACATCACTCGGCTCTAATGTTGTTGGTCACCGGAACGTTTTCTGTAAGATTCCTTCCACCTGCCGCACACAACCCCTGTCCTCCATGAATTAGGTGCCCTCTGTTGTAAACGTTTATACTTCTGTTTCTGTGTTTTGCTAGTCTAACTCGGCTGTCCTCTGTGGTGTAAATGCAGAACTCCTCTGTCCTCTTTCCGTCTTCCATAAGCTGATTGGATAAATTGTAGTAAAGGACCAAAAGGCAGAATTTCAAAATTCAAAACATTATCAATATTCTGGTGAATGAATACTTTCTCCCATATATCCAACTGTGAAGAAAACTGACTTTAATTAGCTCAATTTCTCTACCTTTTTCATGATTTGAAATCAAAAAAGATTAACAACTGCGGACTTAACAACCTGTTTCAATTTGATAATTCTTTGATGTTCAGCCAACCGTGTTTTTAAATTTCTTTTTGTTTTCTTACTGTACAATTTTTCACAATCTTGACATGGTATCTGATATATTCATAATTTCTTTAAGTTTTGTGCAGTAGTAAAGGTGCCTTCAATAGACACCTAAAATTATTTTGATGAGCCAGTTGAATATTATGATACTTAAATTTTTTTCAAATTGTTTAAACATAACACGATGATATGTAAATTTTTATAAACCATATTTAAAGACTTTGGGATCTGTAAGGTACTGGAAGCCTGTAGTCCATGTTTTATACTGTACTTTTTAATAAAGTATTGATTAGTCGTGTAGTAAATCCATTTGTAACAGCAACTTTCTAAATGTGTTCTAATTCTATTAAAATTTTTCTTTTCAAGAGATGTATTTATTAATTTAGAAATCAACTTCTAAAAACTACATGCTGATGACATACAGGGTTTCAATTATCATTCTTAATACAGTTGTCCACATAAGTAGGTTTTCTGTAAATTCCATAATATTATTACTTTCTCTACTACGTATAGTTAGTAGGGGAAGTATTGTATTCCACCCAAAAACTTGATACCGAGATTTCACCGGAAATATATGTTTTGAGACCCCCTGAATAAAAAAAAGCATTTTTGTAAACATGTCCGTGTATGTGTCCGTCTGTGTGTCTATCTGTCTGTCTGTCTGTGAACAGCATAACTCAGAAACGAACAGTCGGATAAACACCAAACTTGGTATTTAGGTTTAGTATCTTTCAGAGATGCGACTGGAAGGTTTTCAAGGAAATGCCCCCACCCCAGATTACCCTTTACATGGAACATTTTTCGAAAATTTTAATTTTCTCAGAAATGCCTCTAACGATTTTGATTAAAGTATCATATATTTAAGATACTTTCATGAAAAATAAAATGTATATCTTGAAATCTTGGTAAGTTTCCAAAAGTATTCGTCATTGTGGACGACTTTTGCATAACTGGTAAACCATAAGAGATAGACAACATTTTACTGCACAAAAAATGTAAATTGCGTTAAAATACACAGTTTATGTCATATACATTTTTTTGTTGAGTGAACCATTTTCGAGATATTGTTTGCTATCCCTTAAATGTTCCAATATTTTTTCTCAAACGGGAATTCGTTATTGATTTTTTTTAGTGTCCTGGACATGCAAAGAGAATGGAATGCGCCACATAGCAACCAGCTCTTAAAGGATTTGACTATCGCTTAAAACTTACCAATTCCCCTTGCATCTACAAGAAAATTAGCAATAAGATTAACATCTCGATATCTCGATTAACATGAAGCATATGGAGAATAAGCGTTTGTAAAAATAGTTTGTACAAGAGTAGAGAAAGTCATGTGAGTGTAACACATATTGTATTTTTGTTGCAATTCTTACATAAAAAAAGTTAGCATTAATCTTTTTCTAATTGCATTGTAAATTTAATGTTTTATCTTGTTTGTTCAAAATGGTCACTTCTGGTCAGTATACGGCTGAGGTAAAATTGTAAATACGTCATCCACATACCTAACCACAGTTTAAAGATATGTGAATGAGGAGTGATCACTGATTTTTCCACGTAACTCATGTAAAGATCTGATAGCAGGGTGACATGTGTCTGTTTATAAAAACTACTGTTAAAAATGAGGAAACTTTGCGATATACAGCAACATGCGAATGCAGTCAGATCATGTATTTGATTTTCTGTTAAATTAATAGAAGATAACCATGTATTTAATAAATCTGGAATGCTGTCAGTAGGCTCATTAATAAACAGCGAAGTACATCAAAAGACACCAATAAACCTTCATCACTGATGATTATAGTTTAAATTTTACTTATCAAATCAGCAGAAAAAATATAAATCGTATAAATCATATTCAATATGAGCTGTGAGAATAATAGGTCAAAAGTTGCTATCAATGAGGTAACCTTGAGGCAATAATGAATTAGAGTGTTTAATAATGCTACCTGTAATTATTGGAGCAACAATAATGTAATTTTGAGACAGTTTTTAAATAGCCAATTAACAACCACAAAAAAGCTTAAGTTAAATAAAAGTATTCTATTGGAGTAGTATTAGCCAATTAGAAACTGAAATGGAGCAAAATTTACAAATTCAGAAGTCAGTTGCTTGTAGATAGCGTTCCTAACCGGACGCGAGACGCGTCCTCGAGAAGTTTAATACGTATTCAGTGTGAGACGAAAATAGTTTACGTGTTAAAAAGTGCAAGTAATTAATAAATAATCTCACAGCTCTCTATATCAGTGAAGTGTTACTTAAATCGTGTCAAAAATTAATCAATGGAGTGAAGAAAAACTTAAAATCTCTGTAAGTCTACATTCTTCAGTCGCACCACCACCCTGCAAAGAGAAACATGTCTCTAACAATAATATACTGACGTAGCGAGACAAACATATATATATATATATATATATAATATTTAAAGAAACAGTAAAAATTACAAAGTTGATATTTTTAAACTGGGGCAAAGGCTACCGGAAACTATTTACCATACGTGCGGTTGCAACTATTTCAAGTTCGGCTCCCCAACAGTCGAAATATAATACGACTGCTTTCTCATAGCATCTCTCTCTGTATTTCATTTGTTATTAGCTTGTATGTTAACCGCTAAACCGCTTACATGCTTCCCTTCTTGGGAGGTGTTACGGACTGTGATATAGACTTTTATCAGCATAGCATAGTAAGGAATAACGTAAGGATATTATTCCTCCCCATTCGGGAGGTCCCGCGTTCCAACCCCCCGACCGACCAATCTGATCAAGGTTTTTTTTCACGGTTTTTCCCGGTCGCTAGGTGAATACTGGGTTGGATGTGCCTTTCGTCATTACATTTCATTTCCTTCTTCTTCACTGTCATACCAGGCATTGCATTGATCATGCATTCTGGATATGCTATGATCCAGATTGTGCTTGATCCTCGACAGGCTGCTGACCCAAGGCTGCAAATCCTTAGGGAGCAAGTCCTACAAGGAGGAGGATAATCAATTAAAGAGGAAGATGAAGTACAGAGCAGTGTGGGAAGATCAAAGCAAGATGTCAGAAATTTAGCGATTTGAATTATTATTTTCAGGTTAACCTTAAACAAAAGATTGTCCTTATGGAAAGCTTATTGCATATGTAATTTACTTTATGCTAAATTTATAATCGTGTTTTGAATTTATAACCTCTAAGTTTCATGCCTAATGAATTAATGAACGGATTTATAACAAATTGAAAATTACCAGAATCTTGATTTTTTTCATGTAGAATGTAGTTTTTCTCATAAATTAAGATTTAAGCAAACACAAAAGTGTTTGATCTTTGTACACACTGATGTGCGCAATGCAGTTCTGGGAAAACTTATCTCAATATTTCAAATCTGTGAAGACCCGACCTGGCGTATATACGAGGGCTGATCAATAAAGACTGAGATATTTATTACTCCATTTCAATGTTGACATGGTCTTTTTCAAAGTAGTCCTCTCCTACTTGAATTCACTTTTTATAGCGTCTCTGCCAGTCCTCGAACACATGACACAGGTCATTCTTTGTCAGTTCTTTGAGAATCGACTCACTTTTCTTCAGCACTGCTTCAGTGCTCTCAAATCGAATGTCCCGGAGCTTTGCCTTTAGTAATGGGAATAAAAAGAAATCACAGGGGACAAGATTGGGGCTATAAGGCAGATGCGGCACACAGGTAATGTTGAATTTAGCCAAAAATTCCTGGACTTGATTTGCAACGTGAGGCCGCACGTTGTTGTGATAAGTTCTGGATGTTTCCTTGCAATGTGTAGCCAATATTGACGTGTAGTACGTTGCTGTAACAGTGGTGTGAGTGAGAACAACAATCACAGCAGCTGTGTTGATGTTGACTTCAGTCATAGCAGAAGCCGAAGCACCAGGCCCACCTTGCTTAGCACAGAGGACTTGCTCTACTTTGAAGTCTTTGAACCACCTAAACACTGTTGCACGAGGTAGTGCATCTTCACCGTATGCTTGCTTCAGTTTTTCCAAAGTTTCAGAGGCAGTATGATTTAAACGAAAACAAAATTTTATTCCTCCTCTTGTGTCACCTTCATTTTGTGGTATGCGAAATTCAACTAGGGTCAACAATATACAGCATTACTACCAACCTACCGATACGAGAGTGCTGCCGCCTATGGACATTATACATGAAACCCCGCTCTTTTGAAATATTCATGGTAGAGACAGGAAACTCTCAAGAAAGCTACAGGAAAAAATCAATCTCAGTCTTTATTGATGAGCCCGCGTATATATATATATATATCGGTTGTTGTTACAAACAAATGACTATGGTAGAAAGTACCACCCTTATAAAGCTTAAGTTTGAATTTTGACGATGCTACGTTGTTTAGTAATTGTTAGACAGCCATCAACTCTCTCAGCCAATTTGTAAACATGGATAAAACTGGTCATCGTTATGCGATACAATACTTTCATTTGAAAGGTCTTAGTCCA
The DNA here is from genome assembly GCA_030765065.1 of Deroplatys truncata. Taxonomy (NCBI): domain Eukaryota; kingdom Metazoa; phylum Arthropoda; class Insecta; order Mantodea; family Mantidae; genus Deroplatys; species Deroplatys truncata. Next base: position 143,623,400 of record CM060980.1, on the reverse strand, counting down.
ACTAATATTAAAACTTAAGCTAGATTCTACCCTGGGGGAGTCTGCTCCTTCGTTTGCAATAGGTGATAAAATATTAGGTGGCACAGCTTAAGCGATGTCGTACGAGCTGCCAAAACGAACATCGCAGTGGTCGAGCAAATGAGGTGACCACGCCAGAAATTGTAAGAAAATCCACAAAATGTTATTGGATGACCGTCAACTGAAGGTGCGCGAGCTATCAGACATCGTAGGAATTTCAAAAAGCGTTGTACATCGTATACTAACTGAAAATTCAGACATTAGAAAACTGTGCGTAAGATGGTTGCCGCGTTTACTCACAATGGAACAAAATCAGCGTCATGAGGATGTTTCAATCGAGTGTTTGGCGTTGTTTTGCTGCAATGAAGCCGTATTTTGTGTCGATTCATAACCATGGATAAAACATGGGTCCATCACTTCACACCTGAGACGAAAGAATAGTCAAAACAGTGGATTGAAAGGGGATTGTGGTGGTGGTGGTGTGGAGTTTAAGGGCCCGTCGACAGCTAGGTCATTTGGGCCCATTGAAAGGGGAGAATCGGCTCAAAGAAGGCGAAGACAGTTCCATCTGCAGGCAAGGTCATGGCGTCAGTTTTTTTGGGGGGGATGCGCGTGAGATAATTTTCATTGATTATCTTCAAAAAGTAAAAGCAATGGCGAGTATTACGCAAACTTATTGCAGCGTTTGAATGATGAAATCAAGCTAAAACGGCCGCATATAGCGAAAAAGAAGGTTCTGTTTCATCAAGACAATGCAACAGTTCACTCATTCATTATTGCCTTAGTCAAAATCAATGAGCTAAAGTTCGAATTGCTTACTCATGCACCCAGGCTTAACCCCCTCTGATTATTTTCTGTTTCCAAAGTTGAAGAAATGCTTGGTGGCAAAAGATTTGCCAACAATGAAGAGGTGGAGTTTGCAGTTGATGGCTATTTGGCAGAACTCGACGGTTCTCACTATAAACAGGGTATCGAAGCTATTGTACATCGCTGGGAAAAGTGTATCGAGCTGAAAGGAGACTGTGTAGAGAAATAAAGATGTTCTTTCCCAAAATTTTGTGTTTTTTTTGTTAGGTCAGGCACTTCTGGGAAAACCTTCGTATTCTACATTATTTCATATTTCATATTACATATGCGATCCATCTATGCTGTAAAGCTCACATGCCAAACAAATATTGTTGCGCTAAAAAGAGTTATCACAAAGAAACCATTATTGGATCATTACAAAGCACTGTTTTATCAACTGAGAATATTTACTGTTTTTAATTTGTTTATACTTTATGTTTTGGCATATGCACAGCATATCTGCGTCAATATGATTTAAGACTAGATCTCATAATGATTGTACTAGAAATAAACATAAGCTGAATATACCTGTTGAACTTCCTTCACAAAGAAGGCTTATTATTTTAAAGGCCTAAAGTTTTATATTAAATTACACATGAAATTTAGATCATTGATCACGAGTGATTTAAAAAAAAGTTTTTTGTTGGATGGTTGAAATACCATTTTATTCAGTTAATTATTTTAAGTGCTACAGTATAATTTATTATTAATTAATTCATATATACAGCCTAAGACAAAAAAAATGAGCGGACTCTCGAAGCGTCTATTTGTCTAAGTCCAAATCATTTCCGCGACCGGTTCACAATGGTGTCTTGAGACGCGTAACCTTAGCTTCGGTCTATTGTCACCTTTCATATTTAGTCCCTTTTACTAAGTATACGTTGACAGCCGATTGGTTATAAGCTGATACTCAGTAATGAGGCCTAAAGAGGTTCGTATTCGGAGCGTAATTTTCTTTTCTTTTAGAAAAGCACAGTGTTATTAAGTATACCACACTATAATTTCCAATTGCTAAGGCTTATTTGATTTCATGCTCACACATAAAAACTGTAACACTCTTCTTTTCGTTTTCAAACTATATAACAAATAAGTAAATATTGCGGCATTTGGTTGTGGCAACTCTGTAAGAACATATGCGCTTATGGCAAAATTGTTTGGTGTCTATTTTAAGTTGGCAGTACGTGAAGAGAATTTGTGTTATAGAGAGTTAAGCATGAGTATTTATAGTTTGATGCATGTAATGAGGTGCATATTTTTGAAGCATGTAGTAATGTTTACAGTAGCTTCGGTAGTTATTCAAGTGAGTGTTATGTATTTTTTGAGATATGGTTATTATGAATGATTGTGTTTCATTGTCATGTGTGTATGAATGATAAGTGCACTTATTTATTTTGTTAGTTGCACCAGCTGGTTATATTTAATATTGGGATCCCAAATGATTTGTTATACTTGTATTTTGTATTATGTGTAGACAATGGATATAATTGACATAATATTCATGTATTTTGACCCTGTCATGTATCTTTATTATGATTCTTAAGCATTTATTGTAAAATTTTAACTTGTAATCCTTTGAAAAATTCAGTTTTTATGTCAATCTGTAATCATTTTCTTTTCTTTTCTCAGTACTAAGATTAAATGTTTGTAACCTTTTGCCAACTTTGTGGCATTTTCTGTTCATACTATTTTAAATGACATACCAGTTTCTTATTCTATGTATGATGTTGTTTATGGAGTTTGTAATTCATGTTGTAGTGATTTTGCTGGTTGGGGAGCACGAGTGCCCACTGTGGAGTGACCCTGCTGTAAAGAGACACGCCAGAGGCTGCAATTATACACCAAAGAGAGCTGCTGCCTATTAGTTAACTACACTGTATGTGGCAAAAGGAGCCACTATTGGGGGAGCAATCCAAGACAGCGATTGCACCCCTCATCATCAGCGACTTGTATCAGCAGGAAGGTAAAGATTCTGCGGTGAAACTTCTTCGTTGTGGGTGATATTGGATGTTCTCTCATAAACAGATATGTCAAGACTTTGTGCAGTGTAGTGCTTGTGTTACAGTGGCAGCAATGTATAATGTGCGTGTGCGGGGTTCACTCAAACAGATTAGATAACATTCTGATAAATATCGCCGGTGGCACTCAAGACTCCATTGTGTTTTCTAGTATTCACACACATGTTAGCAGGCAATCAAATATTTAACTTCTTTTTGAGAGACATTTCTGCTCCATCTTATTATTGTAAACGTCAAGATAATGTTTTCTTTGTAATAATTTCCTTGTGAAGTATGTCATTTATTGTCTTTTCTGCAATTTTTTAAATCCTTCGTGCTTCGGCAAGGACGTCGATTTGGGTAGCCAGAGGGAGATGTGGCATTTGGTTGTGGCAACTCTGTAAGAACATATGCGGTTATGGCAACATTGTTTGGTGTCTATTTTAAGTTGGTAGTACAGACCGGCAATGATGCAATAGGAGTGGGGGTAAACTGGTTGTATCTTGAGTTAGCGTCTAGGACGCTCTCTCTCTTCTAATGTATTCAGCGAGCAGTGTAGACGTGTGTGAGGACACGACGCTTCGTCAAAGCAGGAGGTAACATGTATCGTTTTTAATTTGTAATATATCCTGTACATCTAAACGTTTACCATGTGAATTATTAATGTAGATAGTTCCTTCCTTCCCTAACCATAATAATTTAGGAATATTTAAGTAGTTTTCAGGTGTTTTAGGAACTTTGTTTAGCTCGCCCAATCGGACCTCGTGTTTGATGTGATTTAAACTCTGGTACCATGCTCTACCCCCAGTGATATGAGAAAATATAAGAGGTTACGACAATATTATAGTCCTAAATGAAAAATCTGATGTGATATATTCAGATGACCTATTCTAACCTCTATCGTTTGTTAGTGGGTATACAAACTATTCTTACTAATGCTTATTGTTCTACTTACTCTATTTTAACCTAAATAAGCTATACAGAAATAGCTAGATTACACACTTTGTTATAGATAAAAGGAGAACAGCGATAGTCAAATGTTTAAACTGGACGCTATACACTGTTTATGTTGTATACATAAATGTCTTAAAATTAATAAATATCTTTAAGCATGGAAAACATACGGCAATGTCATATAGTTAACAAATTAAAATTTAAATAACAAAAAGACATTTACGCACCAGGTTGTTCCAATTCAAGATACACATTTCCTTGTGATGCAGATATCTTAAACGCTTGGTATTTTAATAAAAATCATTAGAAATATTGTTGCAAGAATAAAAAATAAGTAGCTCTTTCCATTTAAAGGGTAATTTGGGTTTTTAGGGTTCTCTTCAAAATCTTCGTGTTGCATCTTTGGGAGATACTGAACTTAAATACTAAGTTTGGTATTCTACAGACTTTTTGTGTTTGAGTTATGCTGTTACCAGAAAGACAGAGACACATACATATACGGGCCCTTTTCTAAACATGCTTTATTTATTCATTCATTCGGGACCTCAAAACGTGTACTTCCGGAAAAGTACCGGCATCGAAATTCTAGATTGAATACAATAATTCCTCTACCTACTATAAGTAGGATAGAAAGTGAAAATATACAGAATATTTAGAATTTCTGAATATCGCTCTATGTAATTGAAGCCAAAACATGCTTCAAAGGGCTGCAACCCGTGTTTAAGGTAATCAAAGACAGAAAGTTGCCAACAGTTGTTGGAAAGTTTGACGCTCCTACTGGCGCACAGAATGCTGCACAAAGCAGGTAATCGAGTTTGTTGTTTTGTTTCCTGGTCATTATTAATTTCTCATTAGTTCTACAAGATACAAAGAGACAGTCCCGGTTCCATTATGGTATTGGAGGCCCCAAGTCGTTACATTAATTACACTCCCACACAGGAAAATATATCTCGTTTGTCTAACTGTGGCAGAAGCGACCTTTAGGGAATATTTGAATAACACGCGCATATCAGAGAAGCTGTGATATACCTACCCAAAAAAAATGTGTTATACTCACAGGACTTTCTCTACTCTGGTCCAAAATATTTTTACAAAAGCTTATTCTCCATATGCTTCATGTTAATCGAGTTATCGAGATGTTAATCTTATTGCTAATTTTCTTGTAGGTGCAAGGGGAATTGGAAGGTTTTAAGCGATAGTCAAATATTTTAAGTGGTGTGGAGTATTCCATTCTCTTTGCATTACCAGGACAAAAAAAATGAATAACGAATTTGAGAAAAAGTATAGGTATTGGAAAATTTAAGGAAATAACAAGCAATATCTCGAAAATGGTTCACTCAACAAAAAAAAATATATGACATAAATTGTGCATTTTAACACGATCTACATTTCTGTGTAGTAAAATTTTGCCTATCTCTTATGGTTTACCAGTTATGCAACAATGAAGAATACTTTAGGAGACATTCCCAGAAAATTCGAGATATACATTTCATTTGTCATAAAAATATCTTAAAAATATGGTATTTTAATCAAAATTGTTAGAACCATTTTTGAGAAAGTTAAAATTTTCGAAAAATGTTCCATGTAAAGGGTAGTCTGGGGTGGGGGATTTTCTTTTAAACCTTCATGTCGCATCTCTGGAAGATGCTGAACCTAAATACCAAGTTTGGTGTTTATCTGACGGTTCGTTTCTGAGTTATGCTGTTCACAGACAGACACACACACACGGATATGTTTCCAAAAATGCTTTTTTTTGGATTCAGGGGGTCTCAATACATGTATTTCCGGTGAAATCTCGGTATCGAATTTTTGGGTGGAATACAACACTTCCCCTACTTACTGTACGTAGTAGAGAAAGTAAAAATATGATTGACATAGCTTTCTCTAACCTCTATCTTTATTAGTGGACACACAAATTATTCTTAATATAACTCATTTGTCTATCTACTACATTTTAATCCAAATAAATCTTCGCAAAAATAGCCTTATTACGCATTTCATTATAGATACAAAGAGAAGAGCGATAGTCAAATGTTTAGGACCTGGACGCTATATGCTGACCTTAAAAGTCCATACCGTTTCCGTGCAATCGTGAGAAACAACTGAAAATCTATGGGACTTAAAAACAATGACAAAGTATTGAACAAATCCAACCATTAATAACGGATACCTCGGAAATGTTTAATGGTACAAAAAATCTAAATAAAGTGGACTTCACAGGCTATTACCATAAAATTATTTGTAATGTAAATATTTTAATATATCATATTTTAATAAAAATCGTTAGTCATTCTTTAGAAAATAAAAACTTCGAAAATATTCCATATAAAGGGTACACTGGGGTGGGAAGAGTTTCTTAAAAACCTTGTGTGGCAACTTTGGAAGATGTTGAACATAAGTACCAAGTGAGATATTTTCTGACTTTTGGTTCTTGAGTTATGCTGTTCACAGACACACATACAGACCTTTTTCTAGATTCAGGGGGTCTCAAAACATGTATTTTCGGTGAAATCTAGATATCTAATTTTGGGTGGTATATAATGCTGTCCCTACTTACTATATATGGTAGAGAAAGTAATGACCATGCAAGGCATCCTTTTGATACACAATTGATGTTCCACAGGACCGAACTATTTAGAAAGAGATCAGTGGAATTTAGAAATGAAGAAAAATTAACTCATCAAATTTAAAATAGTGTTTTATTGGTCATCTTAAACGTATGGTATTTTAATCAAAAAAATTAGGGTCATTTTTATAAAATTAACATTAACACTTTTCCATGTAAAGGGAGAATACAGGCGAAAGAAAATTATTTATTACAGTTTTGGTCCGCGATGTTCAGACGTCCGGAATAGTACATTATTTTAGCACATACACATCAACAGAAGCATTAATACTAGTAATAATACATAAATGTTCGTTTCGGCCAATTGCGAACAGCGTTATAATAGCACGCAGCTGCAGACTCCGCCATCCTCCGTCTACTCATAGCCTTGGTACTCAGGAGCTCAGTGCATTCTTTCTCAGGCCTTCCAGCAAGGGAAAGCATCCGAATGTTGGTACCGGAAATCGAACACCAATCTCTTCGTATAGCAGAAGCAGGACTTCATTGCTCGGGCTCGGGCAGGGTATTTCGGAATTTCAGCCCGTGTAAACCTCGTGAAGTGATATTAGAGTTGAGAAAGTAAATTTGGAAACGAACATCCAAGGTCTAACTTTAGGCCACCTCCCGGGCATTTCCAGTTGTGAAGACTAAGGAAAACATGAAAAACCCTTCAGTAAGGGAGGATGTTCATCGCGGGATTTGAACTACAGACTTTCAGTTCACGAGCACGTGCCTTAATAAGCCTCGGCCATTCGATAGTCGGTTTCGCTTGTCCCAAAACAAAACAAAAGAATCTGATGTGATACATTCACATGACTATCTCTACCCGCTATCGTTTATTAGAGAGTATACAAACTAGTCTTACTAAATCTTATTACTTTCTCTACTACGTATATTAAGTAGGGGAAGTATTGCATTCCACCCAAAAATTCGATACCGAGATTTCACCTGAAATACATGTCTTGAGGCCCATTGAAACCAAAAAAGCAGTGTGTATGTGTCTATGAACAGCATAACTCAAAAACGAAAAGTCGGATAAATACCAAACTTGGTATTTAGGTTCAGTATCTTTCAAGGATGCGATACGAAGATTTTCAAGAAAATCCCCCACCCCATACTACCCTTTACATGGAACGTTTTTCAAAAATTTTCATTTTCTAAAAAATGGCTAACGATTTTGTTTAAAATATCATAGGTTTAAGATATTTTATAGAAAATGAAATGTATATCAAATTTTCTGGGAATGCTTCTGAGGTCCTTTTTATTCTGAATGGCGTTAGACAAAATTTTACTACACAAAAAATGTAGATGTCCTTTAAACACACAATTTATGTCATATACTTTTTTTTGCGAGTGAACCATTTTCGAGATATTCCTTGTCTTTTGTTTGAATTTTTCAGTACTTATACTTTTTCTCAAACGGGAATTCGTTATTCGCTTTTTTTTTTGTTTTGTAATGTGCTTACATGCAAAGAGAATGGAATGCTCCACATAGCAACCAGCACTTAAAAGTTTTTACTATCGCTTAAAGCCTACCATATTCCCCTTGCACCTACAAGAAAATTAGGAATAAGCTTCTGCAAATGTTTATCTGGATTAACATGAAGTAGATGCAGAATAAGCGTTTGTAAAAATAGTTTTTACAAGAGTAGAGAAAGTAATATGAGTGCAACACATCAGACTTTTTTACAGATAACAGTGAGAACAGCGATAGTCAAATGTTTAAGTACAGGGCGCTACACGTTGCCTTAAAATTCTACTCGCGAAAAAAAACTGGATGTTTAAAGGACTTTAGTGGAATGGCTAAGTATTGAACAATTCGAACCATTAATAACGGATATCTCGGGAAGTGGCTGATGCCACAAAAAAGTTACTTGAAATAAATTGTGTTTTTTTAAAGGCATCTACACTTCTTGTGTTTTCGACTATCGCTCAAGTTTACCAGTTATTAAAATGCTACAAAATTCCTTCCAAATAAAGAGGACTTCAAAGGCTATTCCCAGAAAATTCAAGATATACATTTTATTTGTCATGTTAATATCCTTAATGCATGGTATTTTAATCAAAATTGTTAGTCATTTTCTTAAAAGCCAAACTTTCGAAATATGTTCCAGTAAAGAGTAGTTTGAGTGAGGGATTTTCTTGAAAATCTTGATGTCACATCTTTGGAGGGTACTGAACTTCAATACCAAGTTTAATGTTGATCCCACTTTTCGATTTTGAGTTATGCTGTTCACGCACACATGGCCTTTTTCTAAAATGCTTTTTATTTTTGTTCAGGGGGCCCGAAAACATGTTACTCCGCTGAAATCTCGGTATCGAATTTTTGGATGGAATTCAATACCTGCTGTGTACATGGTAGAGAAAGTAAAAACGTATTTTAGGCTCATGGCATTGACGCTGAATACAACGCTTCGTGTGCAATCCAACGGCAACAGGACATCTCTGCATTTTCTATAACAAGTGTTTAGCTTTACTGTAAGCCATATCTTCGGTTTAACCTCAAGTACAAACTAATGTTGAAATGCGTTGTGTGATAGCGAGCGAGAAGACTAGAATATCTTGGCACCTGATAAAAATTACAATATTGAGTTTTGGTTCCTCTTTTGTTTATGTATGATGTCTATTTCACCCTGGTCTTCCAATACTGCCTTAGGAGTCACTAACTAGTTGTTCCCAACGTAAAATACTGTAGTGTACCCTATCGTGATACGCTACATAAAGAGACATAACCTCGTGGATTTGGAATCTAATGAGAGGTTTGGAGTAACTATAGGAAGATTAGCTATGGAAAATTACAAAACATAATTTAAATGATAAATCAATTCATTTTGATTACCTGTTCGTACTCGTTTACTCTCCCGGAGGGAAACTAAATAAACTGGACTCAAAATCATCAAATAGCTCTATCGTAATCAAATATGTTCATCTAAGCCCAGCTTTATAAATAGCCAGAACAGCGTCTTGATGTGCATTCGAGAGACTCAAGAACTTTCCAATGGACAATTTTATAGTTATAATTACACTCTAAATGTTTGCCCTAATTATTCCAGTTATTTTTATTATAATGTTCTAACATCACAATAGGACGCAATGTCCGGTGTTCTAGCCTAACAACCCAGATGGATGAAACAAACACACGTGTTATATTATTCTCTTATTACAAAATAGCTTAAAACAACAGAACCTATCCTGAATACAGATACTTTTTGTATTACTTGCGATTAGCAGCAAATGCTGATTGACCTTTTAGTGATCATTTTGGGTGTTTTACGGGTGCATGAGTATTCCCGAAAAATTTAAGAATTTTTTGCTGGGAAATAAGTGCAAAACGTAAGCACTTTATAAGTGACATGAACTGCACTTTCTTTATCACCCATGTTGCCATATTTAATTGACTTTATTCGGTTGGGAAACCATAAAAATATCTGTTTAATTGTTGCTTGTAATATGTCCATATATAATGCAAATACATCAAAATGACTTTCGGGCAACGATAAATGTTCATTACAATTCAACTGCTAATTACTAGCATGTACGCTACACAGGTTTGTTTGGAATTAAAAATATCCAGCTTTGCAATATTGCATTTATAAACCGGCTACCTTTATACGCTGTTTGGTATTATCTCGAAATCCAATGTCTCGAGTAGGTACATCAAAAATGATCATTACTGTTTTGATTGCGTTGGTATTAAAGCAGTGTTTTATTTCTGTATTAGCTACTTATTGCTGTCTCTTTTATCCATCTAGCGATGATCACTAGAATTAACTGTTCTGATGTAATATGCGTACCTTTCTTTCTGAATTTACAATGTGTTTGATGTTATTGGATGTAATTTAAACAAAACAATATTAAAAGTTTTTGTATCGACATTGGTATCACATGCACTTTTTTGTTTTCCAATTTCTGATTTCTTCTCCGGCGATCAACCCAAGATGGGATTTTCAACTTGAGATGCTATTCTATCTATACGGTTACCTTGGGGAAAACATTTAACAAACATTAAAAAAAATTATAAACGAAAAGAGTAAGAAGGTTGACTAAAGGTTGCCAGAAATTTCAAATAACTTCCCTTAGCACTCACAGATAGAGTCAGTAACATAAATAGTATTGTATTTAAAATAAATACCCATGATAAATTGCACATAACCTCCTTCAGAGATAATTCAAGTTATTTAGGGCTTATACCTGAAATCTTAATTTCCTTGTTAATTTTCAATATTATATAATTATGAATAAATACGAGGGCTGATCAACAAAGACTGAGATTGATTTTTTCCTGTAGCTTCCGTGATAGTTTCGTATCTGTAACATAAATATTTGAAAAGAGCGGGTTTTTATGTATAATGTTGGTAGGCGGCAGCACTCTCGTATTGTTAGGTTGGTAGTTATGCTCTATTTTGTAGACCCTACGTGCATTTCGCATACCAGACAATGGAGGTGATGCATTTTTTAAATCGATTATCAGTATCAAATTTTGCTTTATGTGGCATACCTTTTTTAGCGGGGTTTTATTCAAAAGATATGATTTTAGAGGTAGTATCTTTAAGAAATTTAAATATTTTTATATGTTTTATTTTTTTTTCTGATGAGTCATGGCTGCATCATTATGATCCTGAAGGAAAACAAGCCAGCACAGAATGGAAATCGCCAGGTTCTACACCAAAAAAGACAAAAGTTGTTCCATCTGCAGGGAAAGTGATGGTGATCACATTTTTTACTGTAATGGAATGATTTACCAGCATGCAATTGCCCCTCACACTACTGTTACAGCAGCGTACTACACGTCAGTATTGGCTACACTGAGAAAGCACATTGCAAAAAAACGGCCAGAGCTTTCTCGGACTGGGTGGCGACTTCATCATCACATGCACGGCCTCACGTCGCAAATCAAGGCATGCAGTTTCTGGCTCGATTCAACATTACCTGTGTACCACATCCACCTTATAGCCCCGATCTTGCACCCTGTGACTTGTTTTTATTCCCATCACTAAAGGCAAAGCTTAGGGGTATTAGATTTGAGAACTCTGAAGCAGTGTTCAAGAAAAGTGAGGCGATTCTCAAGGACCTGACAAAGAATGGTCTGCAGCACGTGTTCAAGGACTGGCAGAGACGCTATAAAAAGTGCATTGAAGTAGGAGGGGACTACTTTGAAAAAGATCATGTAAACATTGAATTGGAGTAACAAACATCTGTGTCTTTGTTGATCAGTCTTCGTACTCAAGTTATAGTACACATTATTTCTGTATATGGTACATACCTCTTCAGCATAATGTATTTATAATGCACCACAAATAAATATCTAAATGTAACATTTTATATTTAGTCATCAAGCGCGATGGCTCAAACGGTAACTCTGTGACCCACATTTGGGAGGTCCCAGGTTCAATTCCTGGCGACTGCCCACTCTGATCCTTGGCTTTTTTTGTTTCTGCGGGATTGATAGGCGAATACCGGGGTGGTTATTTCTCTACCAGGATTTTCTTTCCATCATTTCCCTTTCATTCCGTTTCCTACTCATCTTTTAGGTGTGCTTCTATACCCCCGCCACTGTAACGTTGCACTTGGCAGCTAGCGTTTAAGTTGGTACACTCGCAACAAAAAAAAACAGATGAAAAGCTTCAACCGTTTGACTTCCTAAGCCAATCACAAGGAAGCATTCCGGATGGTCGATGACAAAGCGGAACCGGAACTAGAATCGGCTCTGTTGCCGGATGTAACTATTCCCAACCACGTGCTTCAGTTTGTGAATCTCTAGCACGAGCATCGAGTTGTTCTTTGCAAGCTACATATTGTTCATCGTTATTTATATTTGTGCTTATTGTTTGATAGTTTTGTTATTGTTCGTTTATAAATATATATATTTATTTATATTTATCTATTTATATATATTTCATTCATATTATATATTTAAATAAAATTAAGTGCGACAATGTCTGAAAAACGACGACGATCGCCGAGTGATGATTAACGAAATGAAAAACCTTTGCGCCGAGGTATGCCACTTAATAGTCAGGCATTGGAACTATTAAGGAGAACCCGGGAGTTCTTTGAACAGAAAAAGGAGTACGTGAAGGTTCATGGGCATCCCTCTATTTCTGCTGATAAAACCGTACAACGAACTGCAGCAGCTCTTTGACTAAGCACGAGAACTGTTATTCACAAGGCTACGGTGGACGCGGCTTCGTGGAAGAAGAAAGTAGATCATGTGAATAAGCTAATATGAAAAGCACAAGAAACAGACTGAATTATTAGTGACTGTGAACCATTGATGATATGCCTTGGTGAAGATGATGACAATGATGATTCCGAGGATGATGACAACGACGACGACAACGGGGATTTGAATGGAATTGAGCCATTGCAGTGTTAAGTGGGTGAGTGAAAATAACTTTGTTATGGCATGCTTATAATTTGTTTTATTTCTCCTCATTGTAGCAGGAAGTTTGTATTATTTTGTTTCTATATTATCAAAAGTGCGTAATTTATTCTACATACGCTGCAATGTTTATGCAGAGTTATTTTCAATTAACAATAATAATACGAAATAGTTATTATTCATTGACGTTCGCTACTTACGTACACTTTTTGTATGCGGCTTACACACGATAGAAAGGAGAACAATCAGCTGTTGTTGTTTACTAACCACTCTGGCAACATCGCAACCATAATGTAGCCAACCAATATAGCCACACGAACTGTCAAGTGCAAAGATACAGCGGCGAGGGTATAGATCCCGTGGTGTATGGTGCTACCAGACATATGGCGCGGATGGATGCTCACTAGAAAGAATACTCCCCGTGGACAGCAGAGGGCTGGTCGACTGGTTGGTCATTCATCACCCTCTCTCAACGGCTCCGACGATGACACATGGGTTTGCAACATTTACGTACTTCCGCGCGTCTCTTTGGCCCGTCCGACTACACCCATAGCCTCCTGTGTGGTTCCTTCACTTCATCCCTTCCTCCTTGGTAGGGCGGCTTCGTTGGGTGTTGGATTCGTTGGGCGCCTTATTGGGATGGACTTTGTTGTGTGTTATATTTGTACGGTATCGGTTTTGCAGGAGGAAAGGGAGGGGATCGGAGAAATATCGGAAGAGCATGGATCTATGTAGGGTTCTCTTAATCTCGGGTCGTATTAACCGATGACATTTATATTATTTTATAAGTTTTATTCTGTCCTCCTTAAAACCATTCCCGCAATCGATCCGTCCACACAAATATATTTAACTACACCATCGCCAAATCAAGCTATAGCCACATGATAGCCCGTGTGTATCTCACGTCTGCTCACATCGGATTCCGGAGTACAAGTGCTTGTATTTAACCTTAACTTTCTGCCTGTATTGTTTTCCCAACTCACACATGTGTCGTTAGACAAAAGGACGTTCAGCCGGCATTTCAATCCCCTAACGGTATATTTACTTCCCGGAGTATACCTACTCTGTAGTCTTATAAAAATATGTTACATGTTTCTATATTTATTTAGATAGATTTAATAGACATTATTATTATTATTATTATTATTGCTTCATTGGGGGTGGTAGGCACAATAGATCTCTGTAGGTCGCTATGCCGAAGTGTCTCCCTTCGTTGAATAAACTATTACATTAAGACCTGAAGGCTCTGTGAAGTGAAATTGTATTAAAAAGGTTTCAGGAAAACGATAATGCAAAGTCAACTTCGCTGAGGCAAGGGTTTGATACCCATTAACTGGGCAAACCTTATCAAACAAATTGCGGGACCAGAGCTAAGGTAGGTATTTAATACTCATATTAAGTCCTGAGGGGAAATTCCGGATTAAAACCTAATCCATGACTCGACTGCATTATGATAAGTGAGAAAGTTACGCTTATAACAATAATAATTATTATTCCTATTACCATAACGGCGCTACAGCCAACAAAGGACCTAGAGCTGCCAATTCGATTGTCGACCTCACTCTCTACGTACGCACGACAGAGATGGGTAGACATCCAGCCGACACCAATCTCCCGGCTAGAATGTTGGCCTCCGTGGTCGGGATCACCTATCGCAGCTCCTCACTTTCCTCACGGTGCTGAGTGAGCACCGTTCCCTGCTCAGGACTTAAAATCCGCATGTAGGGTTCCAGAGCTCCATGCTCTAGCCCATAGCGCAGAGAAGTTACGCTTGTACTACACATTAAATTGTTAGCATGTTACACATCTGCCCCTGATTATTCGGCAACTTTTCTGGCACAGCTGATCTAGTGTTGTATACTGTGCTAGGCAATGTTTGATAGTGGAAACCAGAGTGCGAAAAAACTGTTCGGTATTCACATCCTTAACTGGTGTAGCCATTAAGCATATCTTGCTATCGACTATGAAAATTGCTTTCCGGCTTACTTGGAATTGATAGGACTGAGCCATGTGTATCAGTGAGATAAGGAACCAATTGCAATTAGAACCTGAACACTGAAGAATGACCACGTGTTTGTGTAACTGCGAATTAACTAAAATGCAGTAAAGGAACTTTTTGTTGAATATATTTATTTTTCAGAACATGTAATTTTAATATTTATAATCTTAATGCTCATATTACTAAAACAATATTAGAATAACATCTCAAATTTCAAACATTGCCAATTGAGGATACAATAACTAGGATTTTCACTCTTCGGAGTGTATAGAATACAATTCATGTCACAAAATGCTCATTTAAACTGCTATTTTGGTAAAATCTCCACACTTTATATAAAAAGAAATTTAATATCTTCTGATTTACCAATGAGGAGTTGCCTAATAACCAAGCATACTTAACAACAAATAAATAGAATAATAAAAACAACATAGTACAAATGAGTTTAAGTATAAAGAAAAGTATAAAAATGCAACAAATTCAGCTATTACATGTGTTAATATAAATAGTGTGTTAATAGATAAATATTAATCATACAAGTGATTTTTTTAAATTTATACAAAACATATTAGCACGTGATAACTATACAATGATTTTGTTTCCGATATCAAATTCACGGCAGTACTTGACGAAGATCCCAGGAATAGGCATTTTAAGTATTTTACTACTGTACTCCTCTTGTGCCTACAGCGAAATGTACATTGAAACCATTGTATCTTGATTACTATGAAGTAGAAAAAAAATAGGTTTTCCCAATAAAAATTTATAGAAGAAACACAAAAAGAAACGACAATGGGTAGAGAAAGTCATGTGACTGTAACACATGGTTTTGTATTTTCTAAACTTACCTTTTACGATGTATTTAAGAGTTTATGTGCACTGTATCCTAACTAGCTAATACAGGTAAACTGTGAGAGATACCACACAATAAACCATAGGCTTCGGTGTCGGCAAGATGGATAAGACCATCTAATTTTATCTCCCAGAATTAATTAACAATCCCGTAGCGCTACAGGTTATAAAGGGCCTTGACCTGCCGACCTCACCCCCACATACACACGGCAGAGGTAGGATGATCATCCAACCGATACGGTGAGGTGATGTTTGCAGCATCACGCATCCCTCAGCTAGAGTTTTGGCCTCCATGGCCGGGATCGCTGTCTATCGTGGATGTTCACTTTCCTCACGATGCTGAGAGGAAACCGGTCCTATACCCAGGACTTAAAATCCGTATCCCCATGGGTGGGATCGAATTCGGGCGCATTGCTTGGCCCGGAATCAGAGCTGGAAGCTCTATCACACAGCACCACGGCACAGGGCAATCAATCAATGCAGGTAATATATTCAGTTTTTTTCAGCGCAAATAACTACAATACTAGTGTACGAAACATTATTTTCTGATCATATGTTACTCTTTTATGCCATGGGATATACACTGATCAGGCAGAGGGGTTTTAGTAAGTAAACAAAGCAATCGTGTTACCGCATGGCGTGTAGGTGACGTTAGGTACTGTACGGACACTCGCCTCACCAAACCAACAGACGGTTTAGTTGCGAATGTTCCATTTATCCCATGCATATATAAACCAGTACAGAATTGTGGTAACATGTCTAAAGTAAAGAAGAGTTCATACATTAAATATAAGCATCGTTTGTAGCGGAATTTGGCATGGAACAGCAGCACATATGCCGAAACCATCAGATGTAACAGAGTTCAAAAAACGTTTAAAACGTCATGCTAAACATTCAATGAAACACAAGGAACATGTGAAGTTATTCGAAAGGAACAATAAGGAAGGTGGAATTTCAATTTTCTCAGCTCAAACTATGGATCAGAATTTTTCGAGGATCTGTGTCATACGCAGTAAGAGCGAATATTGATTGAAAAATTTACAGCGTTCGATGTAAAAGAAAAGACAATGTAACTCATGTTTCTGTATTTAATACATTTGGTTAGCTTTATTGCACACTTTCAATAGCTAACCATACATTTTCCCCCTTTTCTTCTAATACTCTTTAATTCTGGTCAACCTGCTAGGATGTACTGCCTTCAAACTATAAATTATATTTCTTTACAAAGAACACTGCAAGGTCACAAGCGCTTCCACCTTCCATCGCCATCAACTCTAGGTACATTCCTAACTTGATAGTTTACTTACTATAACCCCTCTGCCTGACAAACCTAATAAGTGTACTTAAAAATAGTGTTGGTAATTACTCGTTACTAGATTGGTAAAGACAGCGTATGCATCACATTAATGGCATATATTTTACAAAGAGACGTGGAGAGTTCATGGATCTCATGGTCAGAGTGTGAGAAACGTCCAGCAAAGCTTCATCCCCTAAGTACGAACTCTTAATGGCAAGGCACAGAGGAGCACAGTGAAGATTATGGAGTTGACGACGCTTCATCACTGGTTCCAGAAGCAGCTTTCAAGGAGACGCTCTCTCAAGAGCATGCATAAAACATTCCAAAGATCGATATGGACACTCTGCGCGAAGATGATTGAGGGATCCGTGATTAAGACTCGAGTGGCAGCCATCACAACAATGAAGGAGGCCCTCATCTTGCGAGGGCGTGCCGCGGCATGATTACAACACATCTTGAGTCTCGAAATTAATAGCATTAATAATTCATGTAGGTTCCTGTGATCTTGTACTATGAGAGTTCAAAGTTCAACCTGTTACAGCAACTTGGTCATTCGAACTCCACGCCTCTACGGTGATGAAACGGCCAGAAAACAAAGTAGATTTCGTTTCTGGGTTTAGAACCATTCTCCTCCCATTTTATTGTCTCTACTGCTTATCTATAATAAATACACGAAGTATTGCATCCCAAACAAAAATTTAGCACCGAGATTTAACCGAAAATACACGTTTTGGGGCTACCTGAATCCAGAAATTCATTTTAGGAAGGCCCCTATCCAACTTGTCTGTGAAACATAACTCAAAAACGAAAAGTCGATTAAATATAAAAGTTAGTATTTACGTTCGGCATTTACCAAGGATCGACAAGAAGATTTTCAAGAAAATCCCCCCCACAGCAAACTAACCTTCACATGGAAAAACTTTCGGTCTTCTTTATTCCCTAAAAATGGCTCTAACGAATTTGATTAAAAGTAACACAGGTTTAAGATACTTTATTGATAAAATGTATAACTTAAATATTCTGGGAATAGCCTGTGAAATTCTCCTCGTTCAGAAAAAGATTTATTTAAGTTGTAAACTGAGAAATGGACAAAAAATGAATTATACAAAAAATACAGTTCTCTTTATATTCACGAGTTATCTTAAACAAATTCTTAGAACATAATTCATTTCCAATATAGCCGCTATTATTGGTTTGAATGTTTGCGTTCTCTACCACGTACATAACAGGTAAAGAGGGTACTGCATTCCACTAAAAAATTTCGATTTCACCGGAAATACACGTTTTGAGGCCTTAATACACAGAAATGCATTTTTAGAACAAAAATACGTGTGTGTATGTGTGTGAACAGCATAACTCAAAAACGAAATCTACAATAAACACCAAACGTGGTATTTAAGTTCAGTATCTTCCAAAGATGTGACACAAAGATTTTTAAGAAAATAACCCACCTTAAACTACCCTTTACAAAAAAGATTTCTCGAAATTTTCCATTTTCTAAAAAACGGCTAACGATTTTGATTAGAATACCTCACATTAAAGATATTTATATGAAAAATAAATTAAATCATCTTTATTCGAGAGGAATTTTGTATAAACTTGTATAACTGGTGAACATTAAGCGATCGAGTAAAACGTACTATACAAAAAATTTAAATCTCTTTAAAACACACAATTTATTTCAAATAAGTTTTTTTGTGAAATAAGCCATTTCTGAGACATACGTTATTAACTGCTTGAATTGCTCATTATTTGGGCCATTCTTGTTATCCTTTTCACATTTAGTTGTTTCTCACGATTGCATGGAAACATTATGGAATTTTAAGGCTATCGTAATATAGTTATTTCTGCATTATTTGGATTAAAATGAAGTAGATAAAAAATAAGCTTCACTAATAATAGTATATCCAGTAATAAGCGATAGAGAGTAGAGAAAGTCATGTGAATGTTACACAAGAGTTTTTTTATATTTAGTCATTTTGTTGTTTCTTTCGATGTCATACAAAGAATGTGGATTTTCAAGATCGGCATGTAGTGACAAGTTTTTGAACATTTTCATTATCGTCATCCCCTTTGCACCGATAATGAAATATGTAATGCAACTATTTATGCAAATATTTATTTGAATTAAGATGAAGTAGGTGGAAGAATAGAATTTTGGAAGAAGAGTATACAGAAGCTATATACAAACAAACGATTGTGGATAGAGAAAGCTATGTGATTCAAATTATTTGCTGAATAACGATCACTTTATTAAATGAATGTTCACGATTATATTAGATAGCTTTAAAATAGTTTTTATTTCAGTAAGTATTCATAAAATGTAGAAAGAAATATAGTTGCATAAATATTCCCTTCTTTGACGTTTATACTTCTTACCATATTTACTTTCTCTATAACGTATAGTAAGAAGGGGAAGTATTCCACTCTCAAAAATTCGATACAGAAATTTCACCACCAGTTAATGTTTTGAGGCCCCCTAAATCCAAAAAAGCATTTTTAGAAAAAGTTCCGAGTGTGTCTGTGTGCATATGTGTCTGTAAACAGCATAACTCAAAAACAAAAGTCCGAAAAATCCCAAACTTGTTATTTAGGCTCAATATCTTTCAAAGATGCGACGTGAAGATTTTTAAGAAAATCCCCCATCCCGGACTACCCTTTAAATAGAACGTTTTTCGAAAATTTTGTTTTTCTCAAAAATGGCTAACGATTTTGATTAAAATATCATATGTTTAAGATATTTTCATGACAAATGAAATGTATATCTTGAGGCATATTTTTAACACTTGAATAATATCAGTCAAATTATATAATATAAAATATAATAACAGCCCGACTTAAAGCAATATGTGTATGTAACAAAATATAAAAAGTGTATATTACAGTCATTGTATATGTTTATATGTTTATATTATTGTATACATGGTCAATAATGTTATGTGAATGTATTATGTAATTTAATAATGTAGGAGCTCTGAGAATAATAGGTTAAAAGTTTCTAACAATGAGGTAACTTTGAGGCAATAATGAGTAAGAAAGTTTAATAATGCTACTAGTCATTATTGGAGCAACAATAATGTAAATTTTGAGACAGTTTATAAAATAGCCAATCAACAACCAGAAAAAAGCTTAAGTTATATAAAAGTATTCTATTGGATTAGAAATAGCCAATCAGAGACTTGAAATACAGAAATTTACAAATTTAGACGGTAGAAATCAAGTCAGTTGCTTGTAGACAGCGCTCATAACTGGACGCGTTGCTAGTAGACAGTGTTCCTAATCGGACGTGAGATGCGTCCTCGAGAAGTATAATACGTATTCAGTATGAGACGAAAATACTTTAGTGTTAAAAAGAGCAAGTCAATTAATAAAAATAAACAGTTCTCTCTCTATATCAGTGAAGTGTTATTTTAAATCGTGTCAAGCATTAATAAATGGAGTGAAAAAAAACTTAAAATCTGTGTAAGCCTACATTCTTAGCCGCACTACTCCGTGCAAAGAAATTCATGTCTCTAACAATAAAACTGACGCAGCCGAGGCAAACATAAATATATAATATTTAAAGAAACAGTCAAAAATTACAAAGTTAATATTTTTTATACATTTGGGGCAAATAACAATACAACAAACCATCTTCAAAATGGCGCCCAGCGAGGGGCAGAAACAAAACATACTTCAAACTGACGCCCAAAGAGTGGTGCAAATAACGTAAAGATAATACCTTCTTCAAATTGGCTCCCAAAGCGTGGGGCAAAAATAACAACGTAAAAATAACAATACAACAAAATAACCTTCTTCAGTATTGAATCTTATGGTTGTGTCCCCAATAGTCCTGTACATTGTAAATAGCTTTTGTATAACTGGTAAACCCTAAGAGATAGATAAATTGCTGTACACAAAATATGTAGATCTCGTTAAAACACGCAACTTATGTCCTAGATTTTTTGTGCAGCGAACCATTTCCAAGATGTCCCTTGTTATTTGTTTGAATTTTTCAACACTTTTATTTTTTCTTAAATGGGAATTCGTTATTCTTTTTTGTTTTTTTGTTTGTTTGTCCTGTACATGCAAAGAAAATGAAATTCTCCACATGGCAACCAGCTCTTAAAAGATTTGACTATCGCTTAAATACTACCATATTTCCCTTGCACCTACAAGAAAATTAGCAATAAGATTAACATCTCGATACCTCGATTAGCATGAAATATATGGAGAATAAACTTTTGTAAAAATAATTTGTACAAGAGTAGAGAAAGTAATGCGAGTGTAACACATTAGTAGGTACGCTGTATTGTTGTACGCTGATTAGTGGCTTTATATAAGTACAGAGCGGAAGAAACGTAGAACATTCACAGAAAACCAATAGATGTTAAGTCAAAATTCAGCGGTGTTAGGACGATTATCGAAAATTAGACAAGGTAGACAGTCTACTGAGGTTACAAAGTAAACGCAAAGTATACGCTTTTTGCGACTCCGGTTCGCGTAGGTTTTCAAATAAGGTTCTTAGTTAGTAAACACTCGCTACTTCCTTATCATTTCGGATCTACACAGATCAGAATATTAATGTTTTTCTTCTTCTTTATAGCTTCTCATAATTAGCATAGAATCTTCGATGAGTGTTTTCTAATACTTTAAGCAAAGTAATTCACGAACAACGAGACGCATTCGGGAGGGAGGGAAGAAGGGAGGGAGAGAGAGAGAGAAATTACCGGAGGGAGTGGAAATAACTTATTTAAAAGAAAAAAATAATTTATACAGAAAAAATCATATGCTTTTATTAGATTCAGCCTAAAAAATTCTATGGATTAATAATCTTCGAAGTAATTTGGAGAATATTAGGTTAGGAAAATGTGGAGAAGAAAGGGAAACAATCATACCGCCTTTTGGAAAGGAGGAGATTTGCACATTTAGAAATTCCAAAAACTGTTTAGTTAGTTAACCTGATAAAGTCTCCATTATTTTATATTTCAACGAAGAACACTTGGAAAAGGGAAATGTATGCAGATAAAACAAATAAGGAACAAAGAGAGGGTATTGCATGGGGAAGAGCAGGTGTTTCAAGATTTACAGGAATAAGACAGGGTGTCACACACCCTGTCTGTCCCACAGAATCAATGCTCCATTTGTGGCGGGAATGAAGATATTGGACATATAGTAACAGAATGATGGTATAGGAAGTCCACTACATAACTAAGGCCATTTGTCTGTGGCATGCAATAACTCAGGTGAACCAATTTACCTAATATAAGTGTCGCGATATGAACAAGAAGTAAAGCGAGGTTAAATAATAAGAGCGGCTTAGACAAAACTACGGAATGTACAAACGCATAAAATTACAAGTATCACAAGCTTAACTAGCTGGTACCCCACCCTTTTGTAAGTTCTAATACCATGCCCCCTAGTGAGCGAGTGGCGGCAATGTCCGTGATCCGCATTCGGGAGGTCCCGGTTTCAATCCTCGGTAACCGTCCGCTCTGACTCGTGGATTTTTCGTGGTTTCCCGGGGTCGAAAGGCCTATGCGGGTGTGGTTTATTCTCAGCTACGATTTCCTTTCCGTCATTTCCCTTTCATTCCACCTACTTCTCATCTTTAAGGTGTGCTTCAGGGTTTCGTGGTGTATGGCAGTGCCGGAAAGATGGCGCGGATGTGTGCTCGCTGAAAAGATTTTTGCCCTAGATACCAGAGGGCTACTCGACTGGTGGGTCCTTCATCACTAGGCTTCGGACACGGTTGCACTTTGACTGGAAAACAGTTACGTATGCACAGGGCTTCACTGAGACCTCCCGCTCCCCAAGCACTGCCAGTCATTCATTCTAAGCAAGCGATCAGTATATATACAGCCTGTTCTGAAGTTACGAAGTCCGGCCGTTGTTAACTGACAAAATATGCCGAAAACAAACAGTAAGAAAATTGTCTTACTTTTAAATTAATATGGACGTGAGTATTTTGATGTAAGAGGGGAAAATATATTTTGTAAAGTATGCCAGATTGAAATCAAAGGGCGAGAGAAGGTTTTTCATTGCAAGACATTGTAAATCTTAAAAACACCTACAAAATATTACGTTGCTTCCTAGAAATGAGGGGGTGAGGATATATTGTCACATCAGAAACCACGAACTCAAGTAGCCAAACCGAAGCTTACAGGGATTCGTCTCACATGATGGTAAGCACAAACATCCCATTTAATAAGCTGCAAAATTCTGCTTTTAAAACGTTTCTGGAGAAATGTACAGCTATGAAATTTCCGTGTGAGTCTACTTTACGCAAATTTTATTTGTCTTTGTCATAGTTGGCAAAACCAGAGTTCTTGAAACTTGTCGATAATTTGACACAACACTTTACAGAAGTAGACAAATGTTCTGCTGATAGCACAGCAGAAACTGAAGAGTGTTTTAGATAAAAAAAACCAGGATATGCAATTATGTGCCGTATTAGGCATTAATAATAATATTCTATTATAATGATACTCTAAATAATGAAACTGCATGCATTTCCCACAGGTGTGTGACGTTCGTTAGTTTCGTTTTGCACTAGTAACATCATGTAACATCAAGATATAAAACATTTTTTTGCGTTTGAGAAGAACTTTTGCTTTTGATACATTCAGAAAATATATTGCAATCCATTGTAATAGTTGTCCAGGCATGCAAATCACACATGGAGCTGATTATTTCATCTACCGCAGTTCAGATTTATTATTTTTTTCATCTTGTTTATACTTTCTAATAAAAGCTTAAGTTTACTAAAGAATTGTATATTTACTTCTGTGTCCACCTATGCCTATAGCGTACACAGTACACAGCACAGCGCAAACCAAGTAGCGCACGTGACTACTGCCTCTCCCCGCTTGTAAACAAGTACCACTATAATAGAACTTAACTTAATCTAAAGTCATGTCCGAAGCCTATTCATCACCCTCTCTAGGTGGCCCCAGTATGGGACGGGTATTCTGTTCAACTACCCATACCTATGCCCCGTAACGATGTTGCAAATATTTTATCCAGTACAAGATATGGATGATGACTTAACTTTGAATGAAAGTATCACAGTGATGATACAAAGCTACAACATAAAATCAAAATACTTGGTGCGAAGATAAGTTTAAATAAACATATAATTAAATTAATTGCTTCCATTTATATAAAATTACCTGTAAATTTATAAAGAAAACCAATTTGAACTCAAGCGCGCTGGTACATATATTTTCAGTAACTTTCGCACGAACGCAAAACATCACTGGGATACTTGGCATTATTTGATTACGGCTTTTCATTTATGTATTCGTGAAGTCGTTCTCTTATGGAAAAAAAAGTAAATATAATTTTTCGTACTTCAGTGTTTAGCACCACGAACAGGGATCCTTGCTTATTGGGGCGTAACTGTTCATTAAATTACCAACATAAAAAGAAATAAATACTTAACATCGTCTATAATATCATCCATGTAATACAATCATTAGAATTAATATCTAATTCTGAGGCAATTTTTTAGAAGTGACTTATAAATTGAAAATTTGTACACGCATTATTTCTTATAATCTATATTTAGTGTGATAAACTACATATGTGAATATGACAAGGTTTCAACCCAGGATGTTAGCCAGAAATATTTGAATAAATTTTTCCTACACTATTTGAAATTCCCTCTTAAATTTGAAAATTATAAAAGTAAAAAAGAAAGAACTAAGATGCAGTTACTTTTAAGCTACCATTCTTTTGACACACCGATTCCAATTTTTTCTCACTTTGCTTAAGAACTGTCATATGTTTTTGCTAATTTTTCTACAAATTTCGGTCCAAGATATTTTTCTGTCTAATTTAAAGCATTTCTCATTCATTAGCTCCCTTCTCCGCTGATCAGTCCCCACATATATAGTCCACACATTTCGCTATATCGTATATATATTGTTACATGCTGGGTAGAGGCCTAAAGTTCACATGAAAATTAAATGTATTTCTAGTATCCAGCACGTACATCGAGGGGATGTAAACTCACTTGGCCGCGGAGGACCGAAACGTGGTGTGGAGGTTAAGAGGAAGGCGTGGGTTTTTCACTGTACAAAATCCATAATACAAATCTACACACACATTCCTAGATTTAATTCCCAGCCGTTTGGGGTTCCTGCATTATTAAATATGAAAGATGAGGGGAGATGTCCACCGATCCAAAAGCCGGCTTGCACGCGCGATGCGCTTCTCTCGGAATCCTAACTAAGACGCTGTATCCCCACCACTCGTGGCCTAGAGAAAACTACCATCCAGGATATATATTATACATACAGTCACAAATACCTTTTTTCTAAAAACGATATTGAATTTCTATATATAATGCAAACTTCAACTACTTATTTAAGATAACGAGTAGACAAAGTAAAAACAAGACATGAGATTGAACCCACCACCTCACGAATACGAGCCAAACGCTACATCTGAGCCACTTCGCTCCGTTTAAGGCACGGCTGGAGTTGTACAGCTTGACATTCCTTCTAAACGTTTCCTGGGACATCAGAAATGAATTTCACTTCCCTTGTGTCTATTGTATCCGTATCTTAATCCCTTAAAGAGCAGTATCTGGGGTGAATCATAAACAACGTTATCTGCACGATAATCTTGCTAGGCTGTGAACTGCTCCATCCCGGCAGATATCTCATTTCCGTTCCCTGACGTGCAGGCAACACACATTACGTGCACCCTCTTACAGATAAAACCGGCGCTGCGGTTCCACCAGTGCTTGTTAATGTTTAATGCTGTGGTCCCAGACACTTTCCCTTTTAACGACAGTTGTCCTTGTGTGCGCGCTCATAAGGACATATGGGACCTTCTCGGTTAGCAGCTGTAGTACATGGACATCCAAAGGAAAGTATACATTTTGGATATTACCCTGAAATTTCAATTAAAGTTACAAATGCAATTTCCATACAATCAAAATCAAAGTATTTCCTTTAAAGGATCACAACCTGAAACGTAACTATCATATGAATTTCCCCATCAGTTGCCCGTTTTCAAGTATGCTTAAATTGAAACAACATGCAGTACTAGCTACGGACAAACTGATGCGTTGGTTCATTAATGTAATAAGATATCTAATTCACAGATTCTCATTGTCAAAAAATTAATAATTTCTTTCTTTAATACTTTGTTCTAAGTTTTACGTGTTCTGTATTTTTACTTTCTCTACTACGTACAGTAAGTAGGGGAAGTATTGTATTCCACCCAAAAATTCGACACCGAGATTTCACCTGACATACATGTTTTGAGACCCCCTGAATCAAAAACAGCATTTTTGGAAACATGTCCGTGTGTGTGTCTGTGTGTCTGTCTGTGTGTCTGTGAACAGCATAACTCAGAAACGAACAGTCGGATAAACACCAAACTTGGTATTTAGGTTCAGTGTCTTCCAAGATGCGAAGACACGAAGGTTTTCAAGAAAATCCCCCACCCCAGATTACACTTTACATAAAACATTTTTTGAAAATTTTAATGTTCTGAAAAATGGCTCTAACGATTTTGATTACAATATCATATGTTTAAGATATTTTTATGACAATTAAAATGTATATCTTGAATTTCCTGGGAATGTCTCCAAAAGTATTCTTCATTGTGAACGACTTTTGCATAACTGGTAAACCATAAGAGATAGACAAAATTTTACTGCACAAAAAATGTAGATCGCGTTAAAACACTTAATTTATGTCATATACATTTTTGTTGTTGAGTGAACCATTTTCGAGATATTACCTGTTATTCCCTTAAATTTTTCAATAATTTTCTCAAATGGGAATTCGTTATTTATTTTTTTGTCTTGGATATGCAAAGAGTATTAATCTGTGGGAAAGGGATTGGTGCTGCACCTAGCAACCAGCTATTAAGAGATATGTATGTGCTTAAAGGCTACTGTATTTCCAAATTGCCCTTGTAAATATATATTTCACTTACATCTACAAGAAAATTAGCAATAAGATAGAGTCTGCAAATGTTTATCTCGATTAACATAAAGTAGATGGAGAATAAGCGTTTGTATAAATAGTCTGTACAAGAGTAGAGAAAGTCATGTGAGTGTAGCATATCAGATTTTTACTTTCTCTACTACGTATAGTAAGTAGGGGAAGTATTGCATTCCACCCAAAAATTCGATACCGAGATTTCATCGGAAATATATGTTTTGAGGCCTCGTGAATCCAAAAAAAGTATTTTTGGAAACATGTTCGTGTGTGTGTCTGTGTGTATGTGTGTGTGTGTCTGTGAACAGCATGACTCAGAAACGAACAGTCGGATAAACACCAAACTTGGTATTTATGTTCAGTATCTTCCAGAGATGCGACACGAAGGTTTTCAAGAAAATCCTCCCACCCCAGATTACCCTTTTACATGGAACATTTTCGAAAATTTTAATTTTTTCAAAAATAGCTCTAACGATTTTGATTAAAATATCATATATTTAAGGTACTTTTATGAAGAATAAAATGTATATCTTGAATTTTCTGGCAATGTCTCTAAACGTATTCTTCATTGTGAACGACGTTTGCATAACTGGTAAACCATAAGAGATAGACAAAATTTTACTACACAAAAAATGTAGATCAAGTTAAAATACAGAATTTATGTCGTATGCACATTTTTTTGTTGAGTGAACCATTTTCGAGATATTGCTTGTTATTCCCTTAAATTTTCCAATACTTATACTTTTTCTCAAATTCGTTATTCATTTTTTTGTCCTGGTAATGCAAAGAGAATGGAATACTCCACATAGCAACCAGCTCTTAAAAGATTTGACTATCGCTTAAAGCCTATCAATTCCCCTTGCATCTACAAGAAAATTAGCAATAAGATTAACATCTCGGTATCTCGATTAACATGAAGCATATGGAGAATAAGCGTTTGTAAAAATAGTTTGTACAAGAGTAGAGAAAGTCATGGGAGTGTAACACATCAGATTTTTTTGCTAATATTGTACGTATAATAATTAAGAGGATGATAAAAACACATATCCATAACGCATACACAGTAGAGAACAAGTATATAACCTTATAACATATAAAATATAATATGAGAGGGAAAGGCCATTGTTAGCTACATAACCAGTAATAACAATGACGAGAAATGCAGTAGCATCTACGCAAGCATGTAACGAACTTTGGATTCATAGTTAATACAATGGAAGTCTGTATATATATAAAACATAAACTGTTATTGCATAGTAGTACCAATCAGGTACATTGATATATACCTATAATTCAAACACGTACGCTAAGAAAACAACTGAAGGGAGCGCTAACAGAAGCTTGACAGACTTCGAGCAGGAAGGTCGTATATAAGCTCGTTTCTAAATAGAAGCTAAAACTACGTATTTGAAGTCTATTAGTTATACATATTTTAACATGACAAAGGTGTTATGACTTGAGAGTATCTACCTGTGGTTTATATAAAATCCAAGTGAAATATTTAACATAATACGTGTGTGCAAAATATTTTAACATTCTCCATACCTAACCCTGACAAGACACAATGGCTCTCCGACTCAGAATACAGCAGCCGCGGCATAATTATAAAATAATTACAACATACAAACACACAAGAATACAGATATACGATCATTAGATTCCAGTCTAGGAGAACTTCATGATACATTACAAGAGTACGGGCATCAAGACGACCTACAAGTACGTAACAGCATCCATCATTTCTCTATGGGGTTCATCATCATCATCAATTCTCGGCGCATAGTGTCACTTTGACTTGAGAGCTTACAAAATATAATCTGTAATAGTGATATAAAATTTTATACGTCGCATTCACATGACTTTCTCCACTCATTCTTCTAAAACTATTCTTATATAGTTTATAGGCTAGTTTATAATTTACATTGTTATATTCTGCAATTCTTGTTAATCGCGACAAACCTTCATTGCAGATTAACATATTTCTTTCTCGGTATAAGAAGAATAAGGTAGCTGCAGCGATAGTCAGACGTTTTTAAAAAGCGGGTCGTTATGTAGTGGCTTTGAAATTTCGTTCTCTTTGTATGACCACAAGTACAAGCGTACTTTACCATTTGAAAACCAAGAGGGATGGTTCAGGCGGTAAAGTCTGTGGTCTGCATTTGGGAGGTCGTGGGTTCGATTCCCGCGGACGAACTGCCTGACCCATGCTAGGTGAACTCTGGGAAGTTTCATTACATCCACCTGCTTCTCGGCCGTCCTATATCTCGTTTTCCTTTAGAGTTATAAACAAAAGGTTGCTTCGGTAGTCTGTAGAGGGGCACTCGATTAACATATTCTTGCCAGTTTTTTTACTTTCTCTACTAAGTAGAGAAAGTATTGCATTCCACTCAAAAGTTCGATATCGAGTTTTCAACAGAAATATATCTTTTGAAGCTCCTGAATCCAAAAAAAGCACTTTTAGAAAATGGTCCGTATATGCATGTCATTTTGACTGTAAACAGCATAACTCAAAAACAAAAAGTCGGATAAATACTAAACTTAGTATTTAGGTTGAGTATCATTCAAAGATGCGACACGAAGATTTTCAAGAAAATCCCCACCCCGTACTACCTTTTACATGGAACATTTTTCGAAAATTTTGATTATCTCAAAAATGACTAACGATTTTGATTAAAATATCAGATATTTAAAATATTTTCATGACAAATAAAATGTATATCTTGAATTTTCTGAGAATGTTCCCAAAAGTCCTCTTCATTCTGAATTGATTTTGCATAACTCGTAAACTGTAACGGATAGACAAAATCGTTAAATACATAAAATATAGATCTCATTAAAACACACAATTTATGTCCTATACATATTTTTTGAGGAGTGAACCATTTCGAGATAATCCTTATTATTTGTTTGAATTTTCCAATACTTATATTTTTCTCAAATGGGAATTCGTTATTCGTTTGTTTATGTCCTGGACATGCATATAGAATGGAATGCTCCACATAACAACCAGATCTTAAAAGATTTAACTATCGCTTAAAGCCTACCATACTCACCTAGCATCTACAAGAAAATTAGCAAAAATAATTGATATTAGCATTCTGCAAATGTTTATCTCGATTGACATGAAGTAGGTGCAGAATAAGCGTTTGTAAAAATAGTTTATACAAGAGGAAAAAGTCATGTGAGTGTAATACAAGATGTTTTATATTGAACTATCTCTTGTACTATACTATGTTTTGTGTGCAGTTTCTTTCTTATATCTTCACTTCTCATTCTATGGCTTAAAGATACTCTTAGTAACCTTCTCATGGATCTGATTTCTGCGTGCAGTTTTATTTGTCTTTTTTCCTCATAACCCAAGTTTCACTACCATACACTAACATTGGTTGGGACACAATTTCCTTCCTCATTGATTTTCCCAAGCATTTATTAATATATCTATTTACTGAATTATATTTTATTACATTATTATTATTTAGATCTTGATTCAATTATAAATTGATATATTACATCCCAAATATTTACATTTATTAATTTGTTCCATTATCTGGTATTTTATCACAATTTTAGCTGTTCTGTTGTGTTTACCTTCATAGCAATCACTTTAGTTTTACTAATTGAGATTTTTATATTGAAGGCTTCCATTCCCGAATAATTTTATTTATGTAAATATCCAATAGCATTGGGGACAAGCAAAATTCTTGTCCGAGACCTTGATTAACTTTAAAAGAGGAATATTTATTTAATATAATATAAGTGTTATTATATATTGATTTAATAGCATTAATCAAATTGTGGGGGACACTATAGTGGTGTAATACTTCCCATAGTTTTTGCTTTTGATAACCTAGGAACAGGATAAATAGTGGAAGATTTAATCTTTACTACAAAGATTGAATCTATACGTGATCTGCCTTTTCTGAAACCACATTGTCCCTCCTGTAGGGACGCTTCTGGTTGTAGTTCATATTTTATTATCGTTGTGTGTATTTCATAGGAATAGCGATATACCGATAGTATAGTTAAAGCAACCTTCTCTATTTCATACATGAGATACTGGTAATAAATTTAGCACATTTAATATTGGGGGGCAGGGTTTTTAATGTCTCCTTAAAATCAGTAAAGGTAGTTTTGTTATAAAATGTCACTTTTTCATGCAAAAACTTGGAGTGGAGAAAATTCAGTGAAAAGTCTTCCCCTGGATCCTTAAAGGTTGCAAAGTTTGTTCGCGTTGTGTGTGTATGAGAGAATAATAGATGAAGAGAGAGAAAGAGAGAGAGAGAGAGAGAGTTAGATAGAAGCAGCCCAACCCCTCCCCTAAAACTGAAATATAAAATGTGCTACTTAGTTCAGGTATTTTAAGCATGCAAACTGAAGTTTTTCAGGAAACTTCTCCACCCCAACTAGCCTTTACAGACTGACACCAGTGGCCTCTCTTTCCCCATCTCTCTCTCACACACAAAGACAAATTGTCTTTTAAAAAGCGCCACTTTTGGGGTCAAGGGAACCAAAACCTGTATTTTAATGAAATCTCTGCATCAAAAAGCTTTATACAATTTAATATTTCCTTTACCTTCTATAGGTAATGAGTAGAGAAAATAAAATAGGGCACGTTTACTCATATATCGCATAGATATTTCTCTCGAGTGCGGCCACAAGGGCAACTTTCGAACCAAAAACTACGCGCTAAATTATTTTCAGCTTTATGCCTTGGGCAGACGTACACAATCACAACCGCTACCTGTGTGTTACGTTAGGTACTTAGCTGTGGAGAAGCTCTTCCGTTGCTGTGGTGAAATAAAAATGAATATTGCTGAGAGAAGAGAGTTTTACGCCACCGAATAGCTGGAATTTATACACACACACTGCCCCTAGGATACCCTCACCGAGTGTAATGCATGTCCCGGCAACAAAAGGCAGAGTTTCCGTGCAACGGTTGTTAAAGCACTCTAGTAAAGAATACAGTAGCCATTGTTCATGGAAATGTGTGCAAGCTATTCTAAAGGAAAGAGGGAATAGGGCAATGAAAAAGTTGAGAGGGGGAGAGAATAGTGATAATGTATAAGTTTATGTTTCAAGAAACATTGAGAGACTGCTAGCCGCCAAATTTCTAGACAGTCGCTGCAAAGCTTTATCAGTAAATACGAGACGTGTTTTTACTTTCTCTACTACGTATAGTAAGTAGGGGAAGTATTGTATTCCGCCCAAAAATTCGATACCGAGATTTCACCGAAAATACATGTTTTGAGACTCACTGAATCCAAAAAAAGTATTTTTGGAAACATGTCCGTGTGTGTGTCAGTCTGTGTGTCTGTGAGCAGCATAACTCAGAAACGAACAGTCGGATAAACACCAAACTTGGTATTTAGGTTCAGTATCTTCCAGAGATGCGACAAGAAGGTTTTCAAGAAAAGCCCCGCACCCCAGACTACCCTTTACATGGAACATTTTTCGAAAATTTTAATTTTCTCAAAAATGGCTCTAACGATTTTGATTAAAATATCATATGTTTAATATATTATCATGAGAAATGAAATGTATATCTCGAATTTTCTGGGAATGTCTCCAAAGGTATTCTTCATTGTGAACGACTTTTGCATAACTGGTAAACCATAAGAGATAGACAAAATTTTACTACACAAAAAATGTAGATCGCGTTAAAATACACAATTTATGTCATACACATTTCTTTTGATGATTGAACCGTTTTCGAGATATTGCTTGTTATTCCCTTAAATTTTCCAATACTTATACTTTTTCTCAAAGTCGTTATTCATTTTTTTATGTCCTGGATATGCAAAGAGAATGGAATGCGCCACATAGCAACCAGCGTTAAAATATTTGACTATCGCTTAAAACCTAGCATATTCCCCTTGCATCTACATGAAAATTACCAATAAAATTGACATCTCGATATCTCGATTAACATGAAGCATATGGATAATAAGCGTTTGTAAAAATAGTTTGTACAAGAGTAGAGAAAGTCATGTGAGTGTAACACATCAGATTTTTTAAGTAAGTACCGTTTTAATATTTTGCCGCTGCAGTCGCTCTATTAGGGAAGCCAGACGCAGGTGTGAGTGATCGTTTCTTTGCGTCTTCCTGTTGATAGAGCGTTTCTAAATGTTCAACACAATCGAAAAACCAGACTGTAAAGCCAGATCAGTAATTCGTTTTTTAAATGCGAGAAATGTTACGCCAACAAAACATCCATCACCAATTGTGTAAGGCTCATGGTGAAAAATAATGAATGACAATGCCCGGCTACACACAGCCAAACTCAACATCTAATTGCATTATTTGATTGGGAACAATTCGACCACCCTCCTTACAGTCCGGATTTGGCACCAAGTGATTTTCATCTGTTTCTTCATCTGTAGAGATTCCTTGGTGGAAAACATTGCAACGACAATGATGTGAAACAAGAATTTCACACTTGACTTTCATTACAGGCGGCATCATTCTTGGACGAAGGCATACAAAAACTGGCTTCCCGTTGCGACAAGTGCCTCAACAACGCGGTGACTATGTGGAGAGGTAGTGTAAGGTGATTAATGATAATAAAGTATTCGGAAAACATTTTAAAAATATTATCGCTACTTACTTTTAAAACACGTCTCGTACAGTGTGCTGTATGCTCATTAAAATATGTAATTTTTGTTAAATAATATTTTGTTGAAATAGCTGATTTAGAAATATTTCATTTTTTTCCCATTTTTAATAGCCCCCTTTAACTTCTGTGGTCATACCGGAGGCTTTGACTTTTCATTCGGAAACACGCCCGCATTCACTCCAACATTCATACTTCTGGACTCTGTGGAGGGAGTGAATGATTCTAATTAAAGAAAAATTGTCCTTCCCCAGCCGGGAAATAAATTTAGCACCTCTGAGTTGAGAACCAGAACGCTAACCACTCGAAAACAGAGTCAGTCAAGATTTCCTATCTTTTTTTTAAATTTTCCAATTTATTAAGGAATACATTTTAAAAATGTTATAGTTGTTCTTTTGCTTTTTACCACGTCATGCGGACAGAATGCACTATCAAGGCTTTTATATTCGACTTGATTCTTAACACTATAAGAAGGTATCGAGTATTTTCCAAAAAGAAAATTTTAAAATGTGAGAAAAAGAAATTATTCTTGAAGTTTTCGGACATGCCTGTTAAATATACAGGGTGGACTATTTAAGTTGATACTGCACAATATCTTCAAAAACTAAGAGCATTGCAGAAAGAAATGTCATGAATAAAAGTTGCTTGATATTATGGGATAAAGTAAATGCTATTAGTAGTGTTTTATTTGGAGGACGTTGTGATGGTCATTTTAGATTCAATTTAATTTATTTAAATGGGAATCTACCTTTTCTATGTTGTTTTTGCACTCCTCATAACAAACTAAACAACCTTTGTATAAAACACTTATCAATTGTTCTTACACCAACGTAAATAACAACGAAAATTCTGAATGACTGTGTAAGAAGAGCGCAATGAATGGTTGGACCATCCACGGATGGTCATTTGAGGGTCAAGTTACGTTTCGTAATTGGAAACCAACATTTTTTATTTGTTTCCTTATTCTCGTCACAAAATAAACAGCTTTTTATAACCATTTTAATGAGAAAACAACATACAATATGTAGGTTCCCATTTAAACAAATTAAATTGACCCTAAAACTACCATCATAACTTTCCCCAAACAAAACAGATCTAGTAACATTTACTTTTCCCAATAATATCAAGCAAATGTTATTGAAGACATTTCTATCTACAATACTTAGTTTTGTAGATATGGTACAGTCTCAACTTAAATGGTCCACCCTGTAATTGGAGGGTATTGACACTGCACCTTGTAACGGCCCTACACCGATACCCGAACCAGCGACGAGAAATTGAAAACCATTTCAGAAACTGTGGTAATTAGCACAGGTCACGAATCGATACAACTAAAACACTGATGACAGCGAGAGCTAGTACATGCGATGTAGGCGTGCGCGTACCGGAATTCAAGAATGTGGTCCCAAGTTTAGTATTAGTTGACATAAACAAATGTCAGTACTCTTGCAGGTTGTTGAAGTGGCTGGTCTAGGTAACTTGAAGAAGGTGGTTTGTTATAGGAGTTAATTTATTGTAACTATATAATTTTCCCCACGTTTTGGCGCGAATTTTAAGTAGATAGTATTGTCTTTACGTTGTTTGCACCACGCTTTGGGCGTCAATTTGAAGTAGTTTGTATTGAATGAGTTGTATTATATTTCAACTGTTTGGGGAGCCGAATTTGTAGTAGTTGCAACCGCACGTATAGTAAACAGTTTCCGGTAGCCTTCGCCCTAAATGTACTTTCAGGTGGCCTTTGCCCCAAGTTTAAAAAAATATTAGCTTTGTAATTAAACTGCTTCTCTAAATATTTAAAATTTATGTTTGCCTCGGCGCGTCAGTATTTATTTTAGAGACATGGATATCTTAGCAGGGTTGTGATGCAACAAGAATGTAGGCTTACACAGATTATAATTTTACTTCACTCCTTTTATTAATACTTGACACGATTTAAATAACATTTCACTGATATAGAGAGCTGTGAGATTCTTTTTATTAATTAATTACACTTCTTAACACGTAAACTTATTTTTTTTTGTCTCACACGTATACATATTATATTTCTTGAGGACACTTTTTGCCTCTGTTTAGTAACGCTGTCTGCAGGCAACTGAACTCTAAATTTGTAAAATTTTCTCCTTTTCAGTTTCTGATTGGCTAATCCTACTCCAATAGAATACCTTCATTTAACTAAAGCTTTTTCAGGTTGTTAATTGGCTATTTTATAAACTGTCACTAAAATTACATTGTTACTCCTAGAATCACTAGTAGTACTGTTAAACTTTCTTACTCATTATTGACTCAAGGTTACCTCATGGTTACCTCATTGTTGTTAACTTTTAACTTATTATTCTCACAGCTCCTACATTATTAAATTACGTAATATATTCACATAACATTATTACACATTGAAACAATAATATACACACATACAGTGACTGTAATATACACTTTTTATATATTGTTTCATACACACATTGCTTTAAGATGGGCTGTTATTAAATTTACATATTATATAATTAGACTGAAATTATTTAAGTGTTAATACTGCCTCAAACTAGGCTTGTGGTGCTGAATAAATATTCCAAGTATGATTTTTATGCTTCTATTCAAATATCTCCTTTCATTCAAGTTGCTCCTACACTGAGCTAACCCTCCTCTATGGTTCAAGCCTAAACAACTCGGACGGATTCAATACTTTGCTTCAATTTTTTCTCGTATCGTCAAATATGTTACTATATTTTTAATATCTGTGCCACGTACATAGTAGGTAGAGGAGGTACTACATTTCGCCGGAAAAAACATGTTTTGAGGCTCTTGAATCCAAAAAAAGCATTTTTATAAATATATCATATCTGTATGTGAGTGTGTGCGTGTGTGTGTATCTGTGAACAGCATGACTTAAAAACGAAGGTTGAATAAATATTAAGCTTGGTATTTAGGTTCAGTTACTTCCAAAGGTGTGACACTAAGATTTTCAAGAAAATTCCCGCACCTCAAACTGTCTTTAAATGGAAGAGTTTTTCATAATTCTTGATTTTCTAAAAGCTTTCTCTATTGGTTTTGATTACTATACCATATATTAAAGATATTTAAACGACAAACAACGTGTATATCTTGAATTTTCTAGTAATTGCCTTTGAAGTTCTGCTCGTTTGGAAGGATTTTTTTACAATCTTGTATACCTGGTAAGTGTTTACCGATAGACGAAAAAATACTGCACAAAATATGTAAATCTCTTTAAACCACACAATTTGTTTCAAAATAATTTTTTGTGGCATTAGCCATTTCTGAGATATCCGTTATTAAGGTTTGAATTGTTCATTTCTTAAGTGTTTTAAAGTTCAATTGTTTCTCGCGATTGCATGGAAAGAGTATGGCATTTTAAGGCCAGGGTACAATCTCCAGTTCTTAAACATTTGATTATGGCTATTCCCTTTGTACCTATAATAAAGCGGACAATTCAGCTACATCCGCAAAGGTTTGTCTCGATTTAAATCAAGTATACAATAAAATAAACTTTCTTAAGAATAATTCGCATATCCACAAATAAGCAATAGGGGCGCGAATGTAACACATCAGGTTTTTTTACAGTTAAGAATTGCCTTAAAATTGGCTCTTTATTTGAATTGTAAATTCGACCATGATGAAAATAAACGGTAAATATATATTTGATGTTTTAACAATTCAACTATTGTGAAGCCCTATTGTCCAGTTTGCGAGAATAATTTCCGCTTTCAGTCGTGAATTAAGCTTCCAGCATTTCCGGGATACTATCCAACCTTTTGAAATATTAATACGTTCAGATTAAATTGGGAGAATAAACCTTAAAATTCAATTTTATGTTTCGTTTAAAACAAACCGTAACTATCTACTGTTTTGGGCAACAAAATAATATTTGATAACATAAACGTAGGGCCAAGTTAGCATACATTCCACAACTCTTGATGTCAAAACTTTATCAGTCTGAATTGAAAAGAGACTAACAGTACGAAAGGTAAAAGAACGTACACAAGATTGTTGATCTTTTATTCAGAAGGAGAAGAAGTGTTATAACCTTACTCCTCTTCGATGTGAGGTATGGCATGAAGGGTTAACTGTCTGTAGATGTATAGGTTATACAACGCATGGGGACAGTTCACGCACAGCAACCTGCATAGATCTAGGGTACTACTAAGCGAACCGAAAGCATTAAGAGTGTCAGACAACCAGACAACTGTACAAAGGCAAGTGAGGATTTTGTATAAACATGTAAATAAGCTACGTAATCAAGTGCTACAATAAATTCAATTCAATCATATAGGTATATAGATCTATTGTGGCTACCACCCCCAGAAGGAAGAGATGAAGTGAAGGAATCACAGGAGGCTACAGGCCGCAAGCAGACAGACCACAGAGACTCGCGGAAGTCTATAATAGTTCTAGACTCGAAAACCCGTCCACTGCTGGAGCTGCCTAGAGAAGGCGAAGAACCTTGACCAAGCAGCCATCTAGTGTTCATACCTGAAATATGAGAAAGAAACGGAATGAAAGGGAAATGGAAAGGAAATCGTGGTAGATGATAAACCAACCTCACCTTCGTCTACCGATCACAGAAAACTACGAAAATCCACGTCAGAGTGAGCGATCGACGGGAAAAGAACCCGGGTTCTCCCGTATACCTCGGAAGTTACCGTTGAACCATTTCGCTCGGTTAATTGTCCATAACGCCAACATTTTTCCTTTTCCTATCTATAGTCATCGTGACAAACGATTCAGTTGCATTACTCTCTATTAATTACATATATTATTGATATGCTAAAAGCTTACCTTGAATTGTTTTGAAATAGCAGTTAAAGGTCCCGTTCATTGTTATTGAATTTTGTATGACTACAAAATCATAAGAGAGAGACCTAATTTATGAAACAAAACGCATATCTGGTTAATAAGCAATTTATGTGAAACATTTTGTGTTACTAACAATTTGCAAAATATTAGCAAACAGAAAGCGACTTATGTCCTTTTGCACAGAGAACTCCAGCTATGCGAAAGGTAGAAGGGGAAAAGGGTTCAGTAAGAGCGGGTTGGCATTTCAATACCAACTGAAATTATGCGTTCGTGTACCAGCATTATTCTTTGTAAGTAGCTGTACTTTACCTAAAACTTTGCTGATTTTTACTTTCTCTATTGCTTACATATTGTATATAGAGAAGTTTTGTATTACACGTTTGAGGTTCTTAAATAAAAAGTCATTTTTAGAAAAACGTCTATGTGTGTGTTTGTAAACGGCCAAACTCGAAAATGAAAAGTAGCATAAGTATCAGGATTGGTATTTAAGTTTAGTATCTTCCATCTTGCGCCACGACCATTTAATTTTAAGGTCATATATTTAAGACATTTATATGAAAAATGACACATATATTAAATTTTATGGGAATAGCTGAAAAGTCTACTTCATTCGAAAGGAATTTCAAGTAATTCTGTATAAGTGGTAAAGCATAAAAACTTGCCTAATACACAAAGCATGTAGATTCTTTAAAATACACACTTTATTTCAGATAACCCCCTTTGTGGAATCAGTCATTTCCGTGACATCCATTATTATTCTTTTGAATTTTTAAGTACTTGTCATCTTTATAAGCCACAGTTACTGCTCACTTTTTACTTTCTCTACTACGTATAGTAAGTAGTGGAAGTATTGCATTCCACCCAAAAATTAGATACCGAGATTTCTCCAGAAATATATGTTTTGAGAACCCTGAATCCCAAAAAAAACATTTTGGACACATTTCCTGTGTGTGTGTGTGTGTGTGTGTGTGTGTGTGTGAAGAGCAAAACTTGGAAACGAACTGTCGGATAACACCAAACTTGGTATTTAGGTTCAGTATCTTCCAGAGATGCAACACGAAGGTTTTCAATAAAATCCCCCACCCCAGATTACCCTTTACATGGAACATTTTTCAAAATTTTAATTTTCTCAAAAATGGCTCTAACGATTTTGATTAAAGTATCATTTGTTTAAGATATTTTCCATGAGAAATAAAATGTATATCTCGAATTTTCTGGGAATGTCTCCAAAAGTATTCTCCATTGTGAACGAATTTTTCATAACTGGTAAACCATAAGAGATAGACAAAATTTTACTATACCAAAAATGTAGATCGCGTTAAAATACACAATTTATGTCGTACACATTTTTTGTTGTTGAGTGAACCATTTTCGAGATATTGCTTGTTATTTCCTTAAATTTTCCAATACTTTTTCGCAAATGGGAATTCGTTATTCATTTTTTTATGTCCTGGACATACAAAGAGAATGGAATGCTCCACATAGCAACCAGCTCTTAAAATATTTTACTATCGCTTAAAGCCTAGCAATTCCCCTTGCATCTACAAGAAAATTAGCAATAAGATTAACATCTCGATTAACATGAAGCATATGGAGAATAAGCGTTTGTAAAAATGGTTTGTACAAGAGTAGAGAAAACCATGTGAGTGTAACACAAAATTTTTTTTACGCAATGTTATGGAAAGTGTATGGAATTTCAAGACCAACACCAGCCACACACCTTTAAACATCTTCCTTTGTCCCCGTCGTACCTACAACGAAATGTGCAATGAAATCATTTCTGCAAAGTTTATCTCGACAACAATTAAAGAAGTAGATAGAAAAAAAATCTGATGTGTTACACTCACATGACTTTCTCTACTCTTGTACAAACTATTTTTACAAACGCTTTTTCTCCAAATGCTTCATGTTAATCGAGATGTTAATCTTATTGCTAATTTTCTTGTAGATGCAAGGGGAATATGGTAGGTTTTAAGCGATAGTCAAATATTTTAAGAGCTGGTTGCTATGTGGCGCATTCCATTCTCTTTGCATATCCAGGACATAAAAAAATGAATAACGAATTCCCATTTGCGAAAAAGTATTGGAAAATTTAAGGGAATAACAAGCAATATCTCGAAAATGGCTCACTCAACAACAAAAACGTATATGACATAAATTGTATATTTTAACGCTATCTACATTTTTTGTGTAGTAACATTTTGTCTATATCTTATGCTTTACCAGTTATGCAAAAGTCGTTCACAATGAATAATGCTTTTGGAGACATTTCCAGAAAATTCGAGATATACATTTCATTTGTCATGAAAATAACTTAAACATATGATATTTTAATCAAAATCGTTGGAGCCATTATTGAGAAAATTAAAATTTTCGAAAAATGTTCCATGTAAAGGGTAATCTGGGGTGGGAGTATTTTCCTGAAAACCTTCGTGTCGCATCTCTGGAAGATACTGAACCTAAATATCAGGTTTGATGTTTATGCGACTGTTCGTTTCTGAGTTATGCTGTTCACAGACACACACACACACACACACACACACACACACACACACACACACACACACAGACACACACAGAGGGACATGCTTATAAAATTTTTTTTGGATTCAGGGGGTCTCAAAACATGTATGTCAGGTGAAATCTCGGTATCGAATTTTTGGGTGGAATTCAATACTTCCCCTACTTACTATACGTAGTAGAGAAGGTAAAAAATCGTATATTTTATACAAAACTCTCTTCCGTCTATCGCTTATTAGTGAGTATACAAATTATTCTTATGGAAGTTAATTTTTCTATCTGGTTCATTTTAATCGAAATAAACCTTTCCGGAGAAAGCTACCAAATACATTTCCTTATAGACACAAAGGGAAACGGTGGTAGTCAAACATTTTTGAGTTGGACTCTATATGCTGGTCTTATAATTCCATATTCTTTCCATGATATCGCGAAAATCGACAGGACTTTAAAAGAATGACTGTTAAATTCGAACGGATATATCGGAAGTGGCTAATACCACAAAACATACTTTTAATAAATGTTATGTTTTAAAGAGATCTGTCTTTTTGTCAGTACGTTTTCGTCTATTGCTTAACATTTGCCTGTTATACAAGATTATACAAAATTCCTTCAGAATTGTAGTAGACTTCACAGACTATTCCCCGAAAATTCAAGATATACATTTTATTTGTCATGTAAATATCTTTAAGGTATGGCATTTTGGTCAAAATCATTAGAGCCATTTTTCAGAAAACAAGAACATTCGTAAAATGTTCCATATAAGGAGCAGTTTGGGATGAGGGAATTTTCTTGAAAATCTTCTGTATTGTATCTTTAGAAGGTACTGAAGTTAAATATCAGTTTGGTATTCATCCGAGTTTTCGATTTTGAGTTATGCTCTTCAAACAGACACAACCCCCTTCACACACACACACACACACACACACACACACACACACACACACACATGGATATTTTTTTAAAAAAAGCCTTTTTATAGATTAAGGGGGCCTCAAGACATGTGTTTCTGGTGAATTTTTTGGGGAATGCAATACCTTCTCCACCTACAATGTACGAGGTATAAAAAGTAAAAAAGCTTTCGTAAGAATATTTCGTAGAAGCCATATAAAGAAATCTGATGTGAAACATTCACTGACTTTCCTCGATCCTCTATTGTTTATTAGTGGGTACACAAATAATTCCTAATCAAGCTTATTTTTCTATCGACTACATTTTAATCCAAATAAATATCTGCAGAAATAGCTACATTACACATTTCGTTATATAGAATGAGCCCTTTAAGTTGAGACTGTACAGTTATCTGTACAAAAACAAATGTCCTTAATAAAAGTTGCTTGATATCCTGGGGGAAAGCAAATGGCATCATTCGTGTTTTATTTAGAGGATGTTTTGATAGTCATTTTAGGGTTAATTTATTTGACCCTAATGGTACCTTCCCATTTAAACAAATTAAATTGACCCTAAAATGACTACCATAACGTCCTCCAAACAAAACACGACTAAGAGCATTTACTTTCCCCCATAATATCAAGAAACCTTTCTTTCTACAAGGTTTACTTTTGAAGATATGATACAATCTTATCTTAAGTGGTCCAGCCTATATATACAAAGGCAACAGCGACAGTTAAATGTTTAAGAACTGGATGCTATATGCTGCCTTAAAATTCCATACTGCTTCCATGCAATCGCGAGAAACAGCTGAATGTTGAAAGGACTTTAAGAGAATAACCAAGAAATGAATAATTCGAACCTTAATAACCGGTGGATTAGAAACGGCTTACACCACAAAAAAAAACATATTTTAAATAAATTTTGTTTTAGAGACACGTTTTTGTGTTGTACGCATTCGTCTATCGTTTAACCTTTACTGTTATACAAGATTATACAAAATTTCTTCTGCAGGAAGAGGAATTCATAGGCTATTCTCTGAAAATTCTATATATACATTTTATTTGTCACGTAACTATTTTTAGTATAACGTAAAAAATAAAAATCACTTTTTAGAAAATCTAAATTTTCGATAAATGTTCCATGTAAAGGGTGGTTTGGGTGTGGGCTTGTTGAAAATCTTCGTGTCGCATCTTTGGAAGATATTGAACTTAAATTCCAAGTTTGGGTTTTATTCGACTTCTCGTTTTTGAGTAATGCTGGGTTGAAACACACACGCAGGCATGTTTCCAAAAATGCTTTATTTGGATTCCGGTTGCCTCAAAATATGTATTTCGGTGTCGAATTTTTTGTATGGAATGCAATATTTCCCCTACTTACTATACGTAGTAGAGAAAGTAATAAATGTTAGTGGGTAGAGAAATTGATGTGGTTTTTTTCGTTTAGTTGTGTTGAACAAAGATTTTGTTCTACATCAGCTGATTGTGCTGTTATTTTAATACTGGTATTTTAAGATACTGCTAATCCATAATAGTTGTAGCTCCGTATAATGTAACACCTTTCTGTTCCCCCTCTGCCGTTTAACCTTGGTCTAAAGAGCGTGTGTATGCTACATTTGATTCACTCCATATCCTTTTATAGTACTACATTAGAGGTGCTCACTTCGGAAAATAGGTGACCTTAGAAAAGAAATGGGTTAGAAGTAAGAAGGAATGCACATACACACAAAACATAGAAGAATAGAAGATGGGGAAAGAGATGAAAATAGAAATAGCAGCATGAGATGAAACCTAAATAGAACAAGAGAATAAAATAGCATCGCAAAGAGAAACGACAATTATATAAAGGAGAATGGAACAAGACAAAGCAAGAACGGTAGCAAAGGTCGGGGTGCTACAAGGCAGGAAGTTGTGGGGGCGGTTTAAAGGGCAAGAACGAATGGCAAAGGGCGGTTCAAGAGGTCCGACCGCGATCTTTAGTGGCATTAACTTTAACTAAAACGAGCCTCTCTTGGTCACAACTTCCACATTCAAGGTAAAGGATTATCATTCTAGGAGCAATTGAATGTGCTATATCCCTCTGAATCGCCGAGTCCAAGGCGAATTCTTCCACTCCAGTAATAACAGAGGAGGAATCTGAACTGTGAGTAAAATTGGCGCTCTTCACATTCCCAGAGATAAACGTTTCGACCATCATTGTTAATACGCCACTCTTGGATACTGCTGCCAACATTCTGGTTCATAACATTCTTATACACACAAAATTTACCACTCTAAATTACTACTCGCTTTAATTTAATTAAAATAAAACCCATAATTTAAATATTCATGTGAAAAATATAAAAGAGTGTATTTTCCGTTTAGGTTTCATCCACTCTATCCTATCAATTCTGAAATTTTGAATCTCACCCCTATGTATTAATACCTACTTTAATACCATTTATTTATTCTAAAGCTTCATATTACCCTCTCTGCTTCTTACCCACAGTAAGCAGGGGAAAAATTGCATTATACCAAAAAATTCGAATCCAACATTTCACCGGAAATACATGTTCATAGACATCTTGAATAAAACCAAAAAGGCCCGTGTGTGCGTGTGTATGTGTATGAACAGCATAACTCAAAAACCTGATGTGTTGCACTCACATGAATTTCTCTAATCTTGTACAAACTATTTTTACAAACGCTTATTTTCCATCTATCTCATGTTAATCGAGACAAACATTTGCAGTAACTTATTGCTAATTTTCTTGTAGATGCAAGGAGAATATGGTAAGCTTTAAGCGATAGTCAAATCTTTTAAGACCTGGTTGCTAAGTGGAGCATTCCATTCTCTTTGTATGTCCAGGACATAAAAAAACGAATAACGAATTCCAATTTGAGAAAAAGTATAAGTACTGGAAAATTCAAACAAAATAGCAAGGAATATCTCGGAAATGGTTCACTCAACAAGAAAATAATGTATGACATAAATTGTGTGTTTTAATAAAATCTACATTTTTTGTGTAGTAAAATTTTGTGCATCTCTTTCGGTTTACCAATTATGCGAAAGTCATTCACAATGAAGAGGACTTTTGGGGATATACATTTCATTTGCCATAAAAATATCATTAAAATATGTATTTTTTAATTAAAATCGTTGGA
Source organism: Deroplatys truncata (assembly GCA_030765065.1). Classification (NCBI taxonomy): domain Eukaryota; kingdom Metazoa; phylum Arthropoda; class Insecta; order Mantodea; family Mantidae; genus Deroplatys; species Deroplatys truncata. The sequence continues at coordinate 143,578,542 of CM060980.1, read as the reverse complement.
GAAAATCAAAATTTTCGAAAAATGTTCCATATAAAGGATAGTCTGAGGTGGGGGGATTTTCTTGAAAATCTTCGTGTCGCATCCTTGGAAGATACTAAATCTAAATACCAAGTTTGGTATTAATCAGGCTTTTAGTTTTTGAATTATGCCGTTCACAGCTGACAGAAAGACATACATGGACATTTTTCAAAAATGCTTTATTTGGATTCAGGGGGTCTCAAAACATGTATTTCCGGTGAAATCTCGGTATCAAATTTTTGGGTGGAATGCAATACTTCCCCTATTTGCTATACGTAGTAGAGAAATTAAAAACCAAAAGTAATTAAACACCAAACTTTGCATTAAGTTCAGTATCATAAAAATGTGACATGAAAATTTTAAAGAAAATCTCCTGACCCGAAACTACCATTTATATATAGAATATTTTTCGAAATTTTCAATTCTCTCAAAAATAGCTCAAACGATTTGGATTAAAATACCACAAACTAAAGGTAATTACATAACAAATAAAATGTATATCTTGAATTTTCTGGGAATAGCCTGTGGAGTCCTATTCAGATGGAACGTTTTTGTAATGTTGCATAACCGGTAAACGTGAAGCGATAGAAGAAGGCGTACTGCACACAAATAGTAAATATTCCAAGTAACTGTTTTGTGCCATAAGCCATTAGTAAGTAAACCATCAAGTTATGAACCGCACAGACGGTTGGTGGCTGAAAAGTAATATTTATCCGAGAAGAAATAATAATAATAATAATAATAATAATAAAGCCAATAAGAATGAGAGTAGTAATAATACTAACAAGAATAAGAATAGGAAAAGAAATATTTAAAATGATGAAAACGAAAAGCAACAAATCAAATAAGAAGAAGGATGAGAAAAGAGGAGAATAAAAAGACAACGATAGAGATTAAGAAAAGGAAGCGTAAGCAATCAATAAAAAAAATTAAATATGAATGAAAATTAATACATGTAAAACGGACGAAATCATGTAATTCTTAAGCGAAACAAACTAGCTAACATCGTGAATGTTTGCGACGTTTCTACTGCAACCAGGAGAGAAGTCGTTTAGAAAGACTTAACTATATAAATCTCGAACCCGGGAAAGACTAGTCTAGCTGGGAATATAAAAGACGGGAAAAACCTGAGAACAGAAAATTCACTCAGGCGAAAATATCAAGCTAATGTTAGACGCGCATAAGACGAACTTTCTAATTCCTGATAACTAATGAAGACAGAGAAAAAATTGGAAAAATAGCCAATAGAAACATATAAAAAGCACATGCCCAGAAAAAGGGTTGAACTAAGCTGGAAAAACCTTATGTGTTGTATTCACATGACTTTCTCTACTCTTGTACAAACTAGTTTTAAAAACACTTATGTTCCATCTGCTGCAATTTAATCGAGATAAACATTTGCACAAACTATCTTTTTGCTAATTTTCTTGAAGGTGCAAGGGGAATATGATAGGCTTCGCGACAGGCAAATGTTTTAAGAGCTGGTTGCTATGTGTGGCATTCCATTCTCTTCGCATGTTCACGACATAAAAAAATCTGATGTGTTACACTCACATGACTTTCTCTACTCTTGTACAATCTATTTTTACAAACACCTATTCTCCATATGCTTCATACTAATCGAGATATCGAGATGTCAATCTTATTTGTAATTTTCTTGTAGATGCAAGGGGAATATGGTAGCTTTTAAGCGATAGTCAAATATTTTATCGCTGGTTGCTATGTGGCGCATTCCATTCTCTTTGCATGTCCAGGACATAAAAAAATCTGATGTGTTACACTCACATGACTTTCTCTACTCTTGTACAATCTAATTTTACAAACGGCTATTCTCCATATGCTTCATGTTAATCGAGATATCGAGATGTCAATCTTATTGCTAATTTTCTTGTAGATGCAAGGGAATATGGTAGCTTTTAAGCGATAGTCAAATATTTTAACGCTGGTTGCTATGTGGCGCATTCCATTCTCTTTGCATTTCCAGGACATAAAAAATGAATAAGGAATTTGAGAAAAAGTATAAGTATTGGAAAATTTAAGGAAATAACAAGCAATATCTCGAAAACGGATCACTCAACAAAAGAAATGTATATGACATAAGTTGTGTATTTTAACGCGATCTACATTTTTTGTGTAGTAAAATTTTGTCTATCTCTTATGGTTTACCAGTTATGCAAAAGTCGTTCACAATGAAGAATACTTTTGGAGACATTCCCAGAAAATTTGAGATATACATTTCATTTCTCATGACATTATCTTAAACATATGATATTTTAATCAAAATCGTTAGAGCTATTTTTGAGAAAATCAAAATTTTCGAAAAATCTTCCATGTAAAGGGTAGTCTGGGGTGGGGGGATTTTCTTGAAAACCTTCGTGTCGCATCACTAGAAGATACTGAACCTAAATACCAAGTTTGGTGCTTATCCGACTGTTCGTTTTTGAGTTATGCTGTTCACAGACACACAGACACACACACACACACACACACAGACACACACACAGGCACACACACACACACAGACACACACACGGACATGTTTCCAAAAATGCTTTTTTTGGATTCAGGAGGTCTCAAAACATGTATTTCCGGTGAAATCTCGGTATCGAATTTTTGGGTGGAATGCAATACTTCCCCTACTTACTATACGTAGTAGAGAAAGTAAAAACGAGTAACGAATTTTCATTTGAGAAAAAGTATATAAAATTTAAACAAGTAACCAGGAATATCTCGGGCATAGTTCACTCCACAAAAAAAATGTATATTGCAGAAATTGTGTTTTTTAACGAGCTCTACATTTTTTGTGTAGAAAAAGTTTGTCTATCTTTTACGGTTTACCAGTTACGCGAAAGCCACTCAGAAAGAAGAGGACCTTTGGTGGCATTTCCAGAAAATTAAAGATTTATTTTACTTGTCATAAAAATATATTAAATATACGATATTTCCAATGACAATCGTGAGACCCATTTCTGAAAAAATCCAAAATTTCGAAAAAAATGTTCCATGTAAAGGATAATCTGGGATAAGGAGATTTTCTTGAAAAACGTCGTGCCGTATCTTTGTAAGATACTGAATTTAAATACCAAGTTTGGTATTTATTCCACTTTTCGTTTTTGAGTTATCCTGTTCACAGACACACACACGGAGCTTTTTCTAAAAGTGCTTTGTTTGGATTCAGAGGACCTCAAAACGTGTATTTACGGTGAAAGCTCGCTATAGAAATGTTTAGTGGAATGTAATACTTCTTCTACTTGCTATAGGCACGTAGTAGAGAAAGTAAAAATGGAGTAGATTAGAGAAGTATTTGGGCGCGGAGAGAGGCTTAAGACGTATGTAACATCGACACTTCGGGGCCAGCATTCGTGGAAAGCTGCGCTTTTTGACGTCACAATGTGTGCGCAGAAAATGGTGTTAATTTCAGGAGATAACGAATAGTTTATCGCCAACATTATCTTTGTAAGACGGGGACAAGTAAGGGGGGAAGTGTAGGTATTAATCTAGAATTATATACAGGAGCCGTCAAAATTTGTGAGACGGAAATATCGACAAGCAAAAGTTGTATTGCCTTGTGTGGATCTTCACATAAGCTGAGTGGACGTGAAGGAGAATTTTCACGTGTTTTCAATCTCATATCCTTACCAATCCCAAGAGAGAAGTCTCTCATGCACACCAAATCACCCATTCTCTACCTTTGAGCGTTTTCGAAAGCCTTACCCTTCTCAGAACTCAATGCCTGGAATGTAGGTCACCAATATGAAACCCGCCACCAAACAATCCGTCCTGCTACATGGCGAGAAAAGGTGGGAGCGCTTGTGACCTTGCCATGTTCGCTGTAAACAAATAAATTATTGTGTACAGTTTGAAGGCAGTACACCCTGCCTTGATTGCAGATAAACTAGAATTAAGGAGTATTGCAAGGGGGGAAAGAGAGTTTGTGAGCAATAAAGTACCTTATGATTTAATTAAGACATTAACATACAGAAATCACAGGTACAAAAGCACCAAATAAAATCTTTGGCGGATTTTGTATCGTTTTCTGGGGTCTTTTGAGGCGTGTCCTTTACCTTACCTATCGCAGAGCGTGGTGGCTTGATAACACAACAATAAGAGGGAACAGAGGGGAGGTCGATGCATTTGCTTTCTCTGATGTTATTGAAACCAAAACATGCTTATTGACTCAAACAGTCATGCCGTATACTAACAAAATTACTCATGGACGTATCGTGGGTATGTGGGAGGCTGGTCGCACTGTTACAGCAATTGCAACGCCAGTGCATAAAAGTGTTTTTATAGTAAATTACTGGATAGAAATATTAAAGGAAAGTGGGGAAGACGGTCTTCATACTCGTCAGAAAGTGAACACTCCCTGTAAAACATCCGCAGATGATGATATTCGTTTACTAAATGCAAATTACTCTTTTGTTATAATTGACTGATGATGTTTAGAAACTAGAGATAAATATGTACATGTATATGTTTTATCGAATATAACATACATATTATGGCAATAAAATTGGGTTATATTTGTGTCTATAATTCTGTTGTATTTCTATGATCAGCAATATGTTAGTAAAGGTATATGAACCAATTATAGTTTTAATTAGAGGGAAAACATGCTGCTTTATTTATTTATGTTTGCTTCTATTCAGCAATAAGCATTGATATCACTGTGAGAATACAGTTGTGTTTATTTTTTGTTATAAAGTGCTGCCTTGCTGTGTATTTAATGAATACCATTCAAGCTTTAATTTGCAACCCCTGAAAATCTCACACTACACATTCTACATTTCGCTAACCAGGGCGCTTCTCAAGTTTACCACTTAACTTTCAACCCTTTCAAAGGCGGTCCTGCACTAGCCGATAAGGTATGGGCTACCAATCACGATAAGAGATCAGTATGACAAACTGAATGCATTCACTCTATCTATTTCTCATTTAGTCAATACGATCGAGAGCGTAAACATATATTTCATTGCTACGCTATTTTGTAACCTTTGTTGTGGTTATTGGTGTAACTATTTAGCAGAAGGACTGGCGCACCCTTGCACCGCGGCCTAAAGCAGCCAATGAAATGCCCATGGCTTGGCAAAGCCACGTACAACGATGAATAATGTGACATAGACGCGACATGAAGAGAGATTTTCTTTGGCGCTCTTTGTACATTGGCTTTTCTTTTACTGTAAACGTTTTAAAGCAATATTTGCTTTTATTACCGTAGGACAGAGATCCTCAAAATATTCTGATCCGTACTTTGGAGCTGAGGAAGTTGAAAGTCCACTTTTCTCATTGCTTCTTTCTAATAATGTTGTATGTTTCTTAGTGTCATTTGAATTAAGGCTATTTTATATGCTGTGTTAATTCCCTTTGAGATATAATGTTACATCTGATAGTTTGGCCCGCTTTGTTGAAGTGTTCCATGCCAAATTCCGCTACAAACACTGCTTGTTGTGATCATGTTTTCTTATTTCTGAACTCTTCTTTACTTTAGGCATATTACCACAGTTCTCCACTGGTCTATATATGCGTCGAATGAATGGTACGAAATGTATGGGAAGTGTGTGTCCTGACGTCACCTATACCCCATGCAGTAACACAGTTGCTATGTTTGCTTACTAAAACCCCTCTGCCTTTTGGTAACAATGAATAACTCGGAAATGATAAATTCCATAAACAGTTATTTGACATAATTTTAACAATATCTATATCTTTTGTTTGCTTAGCTTCTTCTATGTCTTACACTTTACAACCTATATAAAATTATACAAAATCATTCAAATGAAGAGGTTATTCAGAGAAAATTCAAGCTTACATTCCATGCAACTATATAAAACATTGGAATTTTAATAAAAGTCATTTGAGCTATTTTTGAAAGAATAAAAAATAATTATCACTTTTCATACGAAGGGCAGTTTGGGGTAGGGTGGAATTATCTTGAAAATCGTGTTAAATCTCGGGAAGATGTTCAACTTAAATATGAAGTTTAGTATTTTTCCTACTTTTCATTTTTTAACTTAAGCAATTCACACACACGCACGCGCACACACTGGTCGTTTTCTAAAAATGCTCTTTTTTGGATTCGGGGACCTCAAAATATTTCTGGTGAAATGTACACATTCCAATATCTCTTTGGAATCCAATACACTTTCTACCTATTATTAGTAATTAGATGCTAGAGAAACAAAAAATGCTGGTTTTCAAGATTATCCTCGCCACACAAACACATCCTTTGTCTCTCCCTCTCCCCTTCTCTCTCTTTCTTTCACTATACCAGGTGAGTCAGCTGCCCCTAGGTATTCGTATCTATGCAACCCGCATTTTATACACTAATGTGAAAATATTGACCCTTTTATCAAACAAACTGTTATTGTAACTCTGTCCTTCTATTCGATACTATACACAACCACCATTAAGGATTAAAGGCCTGAATGAGCCAAGGACCCGCGAAAGGCTTTAAAAAGACGCCTTTTCATGGATATAATGAGATAGAGGTATGTTTTCTCGAAGAGCGGGAGTCAACACGTGTGTTCTAGCTGAGTGGATTAGCTACCGGGATGTGGTAAAGCCACGGTTAGCTTCGGAAGTTCGAATCTAATACAAACATCAAATTGTTTTGGTTATTTCTTTCTTTCTCCTTGCGTTTATTTTCTGCATTTTAATATACTGATCTATTTATTTTTGTTATTGGCTCTCCTGTGAGCCAAAGACATAAGTATTCCAATCAGATAATTGTGTATCATGCTTGATAATAGTATGTACCTATTTGGTGTTGTAAACGTGTCACGTAATTAGCATTTATTCTTTTGGGCACATATCGACGATTATATTATGTTTCACTACTTCTACTGACAAAGGATTTGTAAATGTGCTAAGTTCACGGTAAACCGAATAATAAATTGTTAAATAGCGTGGATTTCATCAACGAAGTAAATGTTCAAAATGACGACCCCCTTCACCACTGCACATTTATGTACGCTGCCGGAAACACCTTCTTGCATGTTGTAACATGCCCGGTGTAATCTGCCTGCATTCTTCATGTATGAGTGCCCGGAAATGATTTGGGCTTTGCGGTAGAAAAAACATGGTGATTATTCTATTTTGTACACACTTATAATGTTATCAAATATGTTCTTTGTATCATAATATCAAATTATAGGCCAAAAGAGATAAAACAAAAGGTTATATAATTTTTGAACTTAACACTACGGATTTGAACCCGCACTAAAGCGGCACAGTGGTAAAGCAACTATGATAATACCATTCGCCCAATGCTACCTTGCGAGTTGGGGTTTCTATACGAATTAATAGCAAAACTCAACACCACTTCAAATCTTTACATGCTTTTTGCAACTTCATACAGCATTTGGAGGTCATTTTGGTAACTTTAACTCAAATAAACAAACTGCATCAGCCATTTCAATTACTGAATGAATGAAATATGGCATATTTCGTGAGAGAAGAGAAATTATCTACCTGATGCTTAGCATTTTTGACAAGCCTGTACAACGAACCTTTGTTGGCTGACGGCTTAAATCCAATTGGTCGCAATGCTAGATCTTCCATTTTTTTTCAAATAGTTATAGTTTTGTCAACCGATGCATTAGATAAATTTTTCCTTTATGAGAGTTTTCAAAGGTGTGTATCAATGTATACTAAAGAATAAAAGTTTGTAAAATCAGCTTAAAGTGCCAATGAAGCTCCCAGTGTCAGGGTGGGATGTTTTGGGCATCGACATACATGGCGATAGCATTCTGTCCCGTAAAACACTTATGCACTGAGTTATCTATCCCTCCTCTATAAAGTATTATGCAAATTAGCCTTTAAAAGGAATTCAAGAAAGGCGTAAGTCACATATGTTGCTTAGTACGTTGCATAAATTCAAAATTAAATAGTGGCAGCTGACTTACCTGGTATATACACACACCTCTCAAAATGATAGTTTGGATTATAAAACTCAGGTAAATACTGTATTTCTAGGATGCAGCTTAAATCTTTATAATCAGTTTCGGAGTAAGGCTTTGCACCTCGGCGGTTTTAATATATAATGAACGGTGCCCTATGAAACATATCCCTTAGGAAGCCCACATATATCCAGAAAAGTGGATGTTGATTTACTAGCATATTCCTTACGTTCTGTCTTTCACTTTCAAAATTGCGGACTGAAAAGAACGAACATAGGCTTTCATAACTCTGGGGCAATAGCTGCAATGCTTCGAAAGGTGTCGTGGCGTCGCGGTATAGGGCGTCTTGTAGTTTCGCTACATTAATATGCCTCGGCTTTGGATAGCTCAGCGGCAGTTAGCAATCTGGGACTTCTGTAAAAATATACTTATTTAATCTCGGGTCGTGGTCTCAGAAGAGAATAAAAAAATTTTGATTCGTAGAAAAGATTTCAGTTCATTTTATTTTACACGAAATAAGCAACTTTCATAAACAAAATATACTTTTCATTTTGTATTAGTTTTATACAATCACTTCATTATTTAAGCGATATATAACTATTTAAACTGGTATCGACGTAATAATATTTCTCGTGCTGGCAAACGTTAGGCCTTTGGAGGCTGGCAAAAGAGTGAGTTTATGGTTTCGCGTCACCTTAAGGCTTTTTGCGTTTACGTCACATATTACAGCAACCAGATTTTCTGCAATCCTATTGATAGACGAGTCTGCCTCTATGCAGTTTCACTTTGGGTTGTATGTAGGGCCAACAACCTGCTTGCAATTATTTTACATTATTAAGGTCGGGATCACCTAAATGTAATTTTGATTACCTACTATGAATCTGTTGCACAATCTTAATTTTATTATACCAAGTCCTTTTCTAAATTTCTTTTTACTCTAATTTTCTCTAACTCATTCTGATAAGCTTTTTCTTAATTCTTATCAGGTGGCATACTTTATTAAGCGTTCTGTTCATGCAGTTGAGGCAGTATTTTTAACACTTAAATAATTTTCAGTCTAATTATATAGATATAAATTCAATAACAGCCCGCCTTAAAGCAATATGTGTATGTAACAATATATAAAAAGTGTATATTACAGTAATTGTATATGTTTATATTATTGTATACATGTAATAATGTTATGTGAATGTATTACGTAACTTAATAATGTAGGAACTGTGAGAAGTAGGTCAAACGTTGCTAACAATGAGGTAACAATGAGGTAACCTTGAGGTAATAATGAGTTTGAGAGTTTAATAATATTACTTGTGATTCTTGGAGGCAATAATGTAATTTTTGTGACAGTTTATAAAATAGCTAATCAACAACCAGAAAAAGCTTTGGTTAAATGAAGGTATTCTATTGGACTAGAATTAGCCAATCATATACTGAAAAGGAGAAACATTCAGAACTCAGTTACTAGGAGACTGTTCCTAATCGAACGAATGATGTGTCCTCGAGGAATTTTATACGTATTTTGTGTGAGACAAAAATAGTTTGTGTTAAAAAGTGCAAGTATTTAATAAAAACATCTCACAGCTCGCTCTCTCTCTATATCAGTGAAGTGTTAAATAAATCGTGTCAAGCATTAATAAAAGAAGTGAAGTAAAATTATAATCTGTGTAAGCTTACATTCTTGTCGCACACAACCCTGCCAAGACATCCATGTCTCTAACAATAATACTGACGCAGCCGAGGCAAACATAAATATAAAATATTTAAAGAAACAGTCAAATTAGAAACATGTTTTTTTTTAAAACTTGGAGCAAAGGCCACCTGAAAGTACATTTGAGGCGAAGGCTACCGGAAACTGTTTACTATACGTGCGGTTGCAACCAGCTTCAAATGTTCGGCTCCTCAACAGTTGAACTACAATACAACTCCTACAACAAAACACACTTCTTCTAATCGGCTTTCCATACGTGGGGCAGAAACAAATTTTCTTCACAGTTCAATACAACTTATTAAAATATCGTCTAAACTATTACAGCTTATAAAGATAATCGCACTCAATATGCCATTAGTCAATGACAGGTAGAGGTTGCTAGTCAGTTGGCCAATCAAAGCCGTACTACACTAATAGTAATTCACCTTCGATTAGTATTCCATGGTAGTGCATTTATTTTTAATTTGTACGAATGCAGTGAGATCACGTAAGCTGAGACTGCAATAATAGCAACTGAAAATGCCGCGCATTGCAAGTTATAATACTCGTAATATTGTGGCATATTAATAATTTGGGGGGTTAAATTTTCATTACCAGACACATTGTTGTTTACGTCACTCTTGGCTGGTAGCTTTGTTAGCCAGGAGTAGTGGGGGATAGCGTCACTCTCAGTTAGGATTCCGTGAGGAACGAACCGCGTGTGTAAGCCGGGCTTTGGATCAGTGGACATATCCTCCCACTTTCCAATTTTAATAATGTAGGAACACTAAACGTTGGAAAATAAATCTAGGAAAGTACGAGTAGATTTGCGTTATGGATATTGTGCAGTAAAAATCCACGCCTTACTCTTAACTTCCACACCACGTTTCTGTCCTCCGCAGCTAAGTAAGTTATATGCCCCCTCAATGTGCGTGCTGGGTACTCAAAATTAATTTAATTCTCATGTAAACATTTAGGCTATCTACCCAGCATGTAACAATATAAAAGCAGCTGTAGATAATTTAACGCCAGAAAACACAAAGAAGAACAAAGGAACCATTTTTCAGAATTCTGTACGGAGAAAAATTATAAAATTGACAGCTCAGTTGCTCCCATTCTACAGGACTAGGGTTATAACATTAAATCATGTCTGTACATAAGCAAGGAACGTCGTTAGTTGCACCAGTAGCAGTAATGAAACTGTCAATTCAAAAACCCAAGGATGAGTTATAAATAACAACAGCATAATCAATAATTATTATTTAATGTATTCCTCAACCTCGGTTACCTTTAACTTGGTTAATTGTTTCATATTTTGTTTCAATAAAATTCATATCATTTTAGAGATCCAATGCATTTGTTTCCTTTTGACAAACATGCTGACTAAAAACTTGGTTGGCGCTAAACTAGGTAAGTTCATAATAAGTTTTTCGTTTGATTATCTAGCCGACTTATGCATCTTTTCATAAGATAATTATCATGAAAAGAAGGATGCGTTAGCCTCAATTAAACTGTCGTAAAGCTATCAACATTAAACATTTTTCACTATAAGCCTGATTGGAGAAATAAACAAAACCACGTGAAAAGACAGCACCTCATTGGCTGGTGGACAAACTACAACCTTTCCCGCTTAACATGTCGTCTCTTCCTCTACAAAAAACAGTTCGGTTCAGATGGTAACATTTTGTGGTTATTCTCATGCAGAGAAATTTAAAAAGCTCATTATTGTAAAAGTTCAATTTATGTAACTAAATATGTTCGTTCAGATTCAGCTAATACTAAATGAACCGTTATATCAGAGGGTTTGAGAGGTTATGTGCAGACGCTGCAGTTCGTTTGCGGTTTCCGATTGAGAATCTTCTGCTACTGTGGAAAACATAAACGTGGGAAATGGAAAGAAGACAGTTGTGTTAAATACTTTTAACAAATTCTGTGAAAAGTACCCACGTTTTATCGACAATGAATATGGTTGACCATTATTTAGCAGTAATTGAACTTCTTTGTTATTGATTCAGAATTGTTGCTAGGATAGCATGGGTCGCGTTTGTTTTCTGTTGTGTTTTAACCTATAGTGCTAATCATTTTCTTAACTTGCTGAATCATAAAAGGTTAAAGTAAAAGTGGTATACTGATATTAGTCATTAAATGGATGATTTCTAAAGCCTGAATTAAGAACAGTTTAATCTAGTACCTTTAGCCACAGACACCGAACTGTTGAAGTAAACATTCTATTTGTCTACTCTTAGTACCATGTGCTAGAAGTTTAGGATGTAAGACAAAATATAGAAATAAGACATCCACTGTTTAAAAGCTAATGATCCCCAAGCTGCGCAATATACTGTATTCGCATTCTGTCGAAGCAATTTCCTTTCATGGGTCTTAGTTCCTGTCATTTTCCACGTGGTGCTGCCATGTGCTTGGCGGAGAGATACGTTTAACTTTTGTTTACTTCTCCTTTCAGCTTATAGTGAAAAAGGTGTAGTACTACTACTGTTGGTGGTTTATTCTCCACTATGTTATGCCTTAATTCCTGCTTCTCTTAAACAAAACTAACAACTTCCACATATACTGTTCTCATTTTAAAACTGTTATAACAATGAACAACCACCTGATACTCTTCCAGAAGTTCTGTACTGAATACTCTGGTAACGTTCCTGCAGCTTTCGGGGTAAACTATAGTCTTAAAAATCCATTACTATAGCAGAATTTGCCATAAAGATATACATACTGCAAAGTAACACACTCGAGGTTCCGAAATCCCGCATTTACATCGCAGAAGCTTTTAAAATGAAGCTATAAAAAGAGCCGGTCTCCAAGGTAGGTTGGATGGGAAGTTATGATAATGGTTACCAACGGATATCGGATACTATATCCTTGGGAACTTGGTCTTGGCACTTTATGATCGTACATAAACTGCTTACGCTTCGTCGCGGTCTCTTGGAATTTTACAGGTGTTATATCCGCGGCTCGTTTCAGAGCGCAATGCGAGCGTTTCCACATACTTGAGCTTATTTCTTTCATGAAGTGGAGGTAAATTTAAGGAATGTTGACAAGCCTTCACAAACTCCAAATTCCGTCGCCCTCGTCCTCAAGACAAAACGACAAATTGCTGCACATTGTCACTACCTTTAACCTACGAGAATTATCTATGGCAGGGGGTGGCGACCTACTTCGAGCTTGGGCCAGTAAATTTGTTTAAAGAGCCATCCAACTAAATTTGTATTAAAAACTATTGTGGCATATTATTAATTTTATTGCCATTACCAGACGCACTGTAGTGTTTCTTTATAATATTTCAGCTTAACGCGTTTCCTTTCGGTGAGAGCCATGCCAAAGGGAAAGAGCTTTTTGAACTTGTCTGGTACGTCGTCAACCCTGTCTGCCTTCGGCTAGACACTGTTGGTGGGGGTAAGATAGAGACACTCTAGTGGAAGTGTTCGTTGGATTCAGACGTGTGTGTGGCCGGTCTACGGTTTAGTGGCATCTCCCTCCATCCTTTTTCATTTGTTCAATATTTAGTGTCGTCAGACGTGTTGTGAATAAATCTAGGATATGTAAAGGTAATGTGTGTTATGTAATTTCTCAGTATAGCATAAAACCCACACCTTCCCCTTAATTCCACACCAAGGTCCAGGACTTTCGCTGCCAGCGAGATATGCCAGCACCATGTGCGTGTTGGGGTGATCTAAATCAATTCCTTTTTCTGTAGCCTTTTGGCCTTCACCCCAACATGTAACATTTTTGGTGGAGGCGCCGGGTAACGATCCCGGTACCTCAGATATTTTGCACCACGAACTGTTTATGTACAGAAGAGGATTTGTGAGCTGGGGGGGTTTCCTGTGGCACTACATTACCATCTATAAATTATAAACTGTAACTTGTAAATTTTCATATGGGAAGTGATCACAGGCTTACTATCAATTCAATTCATTTGCATTCATTCAATTTGTATTTCTGTAATTTTTTTCCTGCTCACTTTCCTTTTGACGGGACGCCTCAGTCTTGTAAATGGGGGAGATGTGGCGTATTATTAATTTTATTGTCATTACCAGACACACAGTTGTGTTGTATTGTTGCTACCAACCTAGTATTGTTGTGTGTTTCTTTAGTAATATTTCGGCTTAAACGTGTTTACTTTCGGTGAGGACCACGCCAAACAGAAAGATCTTTTTGAAGTTGTTTGGTATGACATCAACCCTGTCTGGCTTCGGCTAGACACGATTGGTGGGTGTAAGATAGCGTCACTCTAGTGGAAGTTTTCGTTGGAGTCAAGACGTGTGTGTGGCCGGTCTATGGTTTAGTGGCATCTCCCACCATCCTTTTTCCTTTGTTCAGTAATGTCAGAATCGCCTGACGTGTTGTAAATAAATATAGGGTATGCAAAGGTAATGCATGTTATGTAATTTCTCGTTTAGCATAAAACCCACGATTCCCCCGTAATTCCATACCAAGGTCCGGGACTTTCGCTGCCAGCGAGTTACACCACCCCTATGTGCGTGTTGGGGTGATCTAAATTAATTACTTTTTCGTAACCTTTTGCCATTCACCCCAATATGTAACACTATTTTAATATGAACTAAGGTATTATATAAGCATTAGTAAAGTATTCAGATATGTTTAGCTACAGGCCGATATACAAAATAAATTTTAAAGCCATTCAGTTCTTATTATTCTTTTTATTTATGAATAATATTCCATATAACTGTTTTCCTGCAACCCATTCATAATTTTCTTCTCCATAAATCCCTATCCTCTGCAGCTTCACGTGTTTTTCATTGGACATCATCCATCCATTCTTCTCTTGGTCTTTCCCGTTCTCCATTTTCTTCAGCTTTCCATTATTATTCTATTGCTCCTCAGTCTTTTCATATGGCCGAACCATTTTAAACTTCTCTCTTCTATTATTTCCAATAAATTCTTTTTATATCCAGTATTTCCCGAACTTTTGTATTTCTAATTTTATCCCTTATTCAGATTCAAAAACCCACCTCTGTTGTTAATACTTTTCTTTCTTATTGCGCATTTATTGTCCATGTTTCTGCTCCATAGAGTAATATACTTTATACTTTTGAATTATAAATGATCTTTTTAGTTTTATTTACAATGTTTCTGTAGTATGTCAAGTTCAACATTCAAATTGTTTTTCTTCCTAATCTACTTGTTCCATCTGTTTCTACGATTCATCCCAAATATATAATTTTTACCCATTATAATTCCTTAACTAATTCCTATTATTCGCTTTTTTGTAATTACTTTACCTATTTTTAACTGTAGTACATAGTTAAGCTTGGCATTTAAGTTCAGCACCTTCTAAGGATTTTTACATCGAACATGTTTAGAAAATTTTGATTTCTTCAAAAATCGCTAACGATTTTCATTAAAATACCTACCATAAGATCAAGATACGAATATTTTTAAAACAAATGAAATACATATATGGATTTTCTGGGAATAGCCTCTCAAGCCCTTTTCTTTCTTGATTTTTGCATAACTGGTAAACCGTAAGAGATACATAAAATCAATCTTACTATACTTTTGTATAGATCTCGTTTAAGCACACAATTTAGGTATCCCCCTTTCTTTGTGGAGTTAACTGTTTCCTCGATATTCCTGTATTGGTTTGAATTTTCAATACAGCTTTCTCAAATAGGGTAGTCATTATTCGTCTCTCTCTCTCTTTCTTTCTCTCTCTCTCTCCCCTGTCATGCAAAGAGAATGGATTCCAAAGACATCACATAATGACCAACTCATAAAAGATTTGACTATCCCTTAAGTTTATTGTACCTACAAGGAAATATCCAATAAAACCATTTCTATAAATGTTCATCTCGATTAACATGATTAGATAGAAGAATAAGCTTTTGCAACAATAGTTTGTTGAACAATGGGTAGACAAAGACATGTGGGCGTAACACTTTCTCTATCACGTACATAGTAGGTAAAGAAGGTATTGCATTCCACCCAAATATTCGATACCGAAATACATGTAAGCATATTTGGAAACATCTCCGTGTGAGAGTGTGTATGTGTGTTTTATTTTGCGTAACTCAAAAACGAAAAATCTATAAATACCACGCTTGGTGTTTTAGTTCAGCTTCTTCCAGGAATACGATACGAAGATTTTCAAGAAAATCCCACCCATCTACCTCTTACATAGAACATTATTCAAAATTTTTGATTTTCTAAAAAAAATGACTAACGATTTTAATTGAAATACCACATGTGAAATATATTTACATGACAAGTATAATGTATATCTTGAATTTCCTGAGAATAGCTGTGAAGTTCTCTTCATTCGGAAGGAATTTTGTATAATCTTGTGTAACTGCTAAACGTTAAGCGATAGAGAAAACGTAATGTACAAAAAATGAAGATCTGTTTAAAACACACAATTTATTTCAAATAAGTTTTTTATGACATAAACCACTTCTGACATATCCGTTATTAATGGTCCAAACTGTTCATTTTCTGGTCATTGTTTAAAGTCCTAATCAACATTCAGTTATTTCTCGCGATTCCATGGAAACAATATGAAATTTTATGACCACAATTTAGCGTCCAGCTCTTAAACATTTGACTATCGCTGTTACCTTTGTGTCTATAGCGAAATGTGTAATGTGCTATTTCGCAAAGGCTTGTTGTAATTAAAATGCATTAGACAGAAAAATAAGCTTTAGTAAGAATAGTTTGTATACCCACTAATAAACGATAGAGGGTAGAGAAAGTCAGGTGAATTTATCACATCAGATGTCTTTATTATTTGTTTATATTTATTTATTTATTATTTTTATTATTTATTTGTTTATTACAGAAATAATCTCTGTTTCGATTCGAATAGGTATCTAGGAAGTTTAATTTCACGTATTTCTTGTTCACTGTTGGCGGTTGGTACAAACTGCAAAAATGGCGAGATTTGACGATCTGCAAATTCAAAATATAAAAGAAGTGGTACAAGAGCTAGCGCCGCAAAATGAAATGAAACAGGTAAACCACTGCAGTGATTATATAAAAAAGGCATCGTTCTCGTGTTCTTCTATTTATTTTTATACACAAAAACCCGTGCTAATTATTTATACATTGCATTGTAAGTATGGGTAGAATACAGCAAACTAAAGCGATAGTTAAATGTTTTCAAAGCTGGGGCTATGTGATGGCTTTGAAATTCTGTTCTTTACAAGAAGACGAAAAAGAAAGAAAGAAAAGAACAGTGATTTGCAGTTGAGGAAAGCATAAATTATTTGAAAATTCAAAACAAAAATTATCTCCATAAATGTCTAACGCACAAAACATCATTATATATGACATAATTTGTGTGTCAACGAGATTATATTTTTATGTAGCAAGATTTTGTCTATCTGTAACGATTTGACAGTAGAACAAAAGTCATTTAGAATGAGAGAGGACTTCAAAGGCTATTCCAAGAAAATTAGATATACATTTCATTTCTTATGAAAACATCTTGAAAATATATTTAAATCAAAATCGCTGCAGGTATTTTTGAGAAAATCAAACTTTTCCAAACATTTTCCATATGAAGGGTAGTTTTGGGTGAGGAGACCTTCTTGAAAATCTTCGTGTCGTATCTTTGGAACATACTAAAATTAAATACCACGTTTGGCATTTAATCAACTTTGCGTTTTTGAGTTATGCTGTTCACAGACACACACTCACACGGATCTTTTTATGCGAGTGCTTCTCTGGGTTAAGGGGATTTCAAAACATGTATTTCCAGTGAAATATCGACATCGAAGTTTGGGTGGAATACAATACTTCTACTTTAATTACGTGGTAGAGAAAGTAAAAGTGCTATCGTTGCCGGGCTACGTCTTACATCAAATTACCGATAAACTATTAGCCCTCGTGGTATTACTGAAGATAGTTTTTGAGGCAGTATTTTTAACACTTAAATGATTTCAGTCTAATTATATAAAATATATATTCAATAACAGCCCGCCTTAAAGCAATATGTGTATGCAACAAGATATAAAAAGTGTATATTGCAGTCATCGTATATGTTTATATTATTGTATCCATGTGTAATAATGTTATGTGAATATATTACGTAATTTAATAATGTAGGAGCTGTGAGAATAATAAGTTAAAAGTTGCTAACAATGAGGTAACAATGCGGTAACCTTGAGGCAATAATGAGTTTGAGAGTTTAATAATGTTACTTGTGATTCTTGGAAGCAATAATGTAATTTTAGTGACAGTTTATAAAAATAGCCAATATACAACCAGAAAAACCTTTAGTTAAAAGAAAGTATTCTATTGGATTAGGAATAGCCAATCAGATACTTGAAATACAGAAAATTACAAATTTTAGGCTGTAGAAATCTATTCAGTTGGTTGCAGACAACGTTACTAACCAGACGCAAAAAGTGTCCTCGAGAAATTTAATACTTATTCGTGTGAGACGAAAATATTTTACGTGTTAAAAAGTGCAAGTAATTAAGTAAATAATCTCACAGCTCTCTATATCAGTGAAGTGTTATTTAAACCGTGTCAAGCATTAATAAAAGGAGTGAAGTAAAATTATAATCTGTGTAAGCCTACATTCTTGTCGCACCATAACCTACAAAGAGAAACATGTCTCTAACAATAATACTGACGCAGCCGAGGCAAACATAAATATACAATATTTAAAGAAACAGTCAAATTATAAAGTTAATATTTTTTTAAACCTGGTGTGAAGGCTACCGGAAACTGTTTACTATACGTGCGGTTGCAAAGACACTTCAAGTTCGGCTCCCCAACAGTTGAAATATAATACAACTCCTTTAATACAACCTACTTCAAATTGACGCCCAAAGCGTGGGGCTAATAATTATCAACTTAAAATTGGCTTCCATACGTGGGGCAAATAACAATACAACAAAACACCTTCATTTTGATACCGGTCCGCCGTATTATGGCCAACACGGTAAGCTTCCATCACTCTCAGAAGCAGGAATATTGTAAATCGACGCATAGCGATAAATTTCAGACGCTTCCCTATTGTGGCGTGAATAGTATACTACAAGTCTGTTATGCATATTTTAAGAAATAATATAAAGAATACCGAGCGGGATGGCTCAAGTGGTAACGTATGTGGCTCGCATTCTGGAGGTCCCGGGTTCCCATGGGCCGACCTATCTGCCTGAGGCTTTTTCGTGGTTTCCTTCAGTCGTCAAGGTAAATACCGGATTGGATATTTAATATCACGACCCAAAGTTCCGTCTTCAGTTTAAAACAATAGTAAAAATGAAAAATAAATGATAATAGCGAATGCTGTGCCATCTATCTACGACAGTGAAAGCAGGTAGACTGGATGAAACACTAATGCCATCTGCACGGCACGAAGCATAAGCTAAAGGTTGCTATGCACTAAAGGTCTATGTGGACACGCGTCAAAGCAAGATGGTATGGTTACAGGGATGAGATCTAAAAGGTTAACATATGGATCCACGAGCTATTTACTAACAGTTCCGTCGCGAAATGACCATGTAGTTAAAGTTACGTAAAATAAACAGTAGTAGTAGCAATAATAATAATAATAATAATTAACAATATCAACCAATTTTAAATTCTCATTAGGTTGTCCGCGTATACCACCTTAATTTTGCACAAATTTCAAACGGATTTAAAGTATGTCAGACAGGTCGAGTTGTTAGCGTTCTGGCTTCTCAACTCAAAGGTCAATTTCCACTTGGGGCGGGAAGGTTTTCTCTAATTAGAATCTTTCCCTATCCTCCGTAGGGTCTGAGCATGTGGAAGTGAAATTGGGTGAAATTATTAAAAATCAACATTAAACAACTTTCAAACAACGAGCTATTTTTAAGTCAAAGCCTCCAGTATTACCATAAAAGTTGAACGGGCTATAAAAATAAAGTTGAAAATAAGGAATGTGTGCCGCCTACATTTTTATTGTTTAGGGATAAAATAGCTGAAAGTCACGATAAGATTACGGCCTCTTCAGTCCGAGTTGATAATTAGAACTGCAGCTTTTTTTTTGTTTCTACTCAGTTCAAACTTTGTAGAAACTTCATTTGAATTTTCGGCTTTAAATAAATTTTCGTAATGTGAGTTCTATTTTAATCCTTAGAAAACGGAATGTCTATTTTCTGCATCATGATTAGTCGTTAATGCTTTTTATTTTTCTTTCTTTTTCTCGCAGATGTGTATTAAGACAGTCTGCAAAGTTGTAGAAGGTAATAAAAAGGATTTTACGCTGAGAAGCGTCGGGAAGTTTTCATATCTGCCTCTTGATGTTTTCATAGTTTATCCTACCTGCCTGAAAAGGGGCTGATTCAACGCCATATGTTGTGAATTTTTCTTTCTTTTTCGGATTTTTTAAATTTTACTTCCTCACTGAGAAAATGGGTCGTGTTGTACGGACAAAGCGGAAACAAAATTTCCAATTTTCTAAACCTCACGATACACATGCAATAACATAAAAGTTCACAAATTATAATGCACGAATCACGTACTGTCTCTCTTAAGTAGCAGAGTATTATATGGGAAAGGCAAAGAGCATAAAAAAACTGCCTTCAGTTTGCCGGGCATGGGTGTAAACATCAGCAGTAGTCTAAGAACTGCCGGTTAGGATAATGTAATCCCATTTATGTTTCAAATTGGTTATTTTTAATGACTAAACGTACCAAGAGTACATTTTCTGCAACATTCTTTCCTCGCACTTGTGCACAGAATACGATCATGGAGAATTGCATGAATTTTGACATCCTGTACGCAAAAGCATTGCATAAATGAAGCAAATGTTTCGCTTTAGGTCTTATACTCAGATCTTATTGCTTTGATAAGATCTTGTTTCCCAAGATACAAGTCCAGCACGTAACCGTTTTCCTTAGAGATACCAGGATTTCCAATGGAAACACTGTTTTACCAAAATAAATTATTCCACCTCGTAAATTGCGAACAAATAACGAGTGTTCCCAGGCTCTCGAAACAAGCTAATGTCATTTAAAACTTTGCTAAATGAATAACCCGGGAGGTCGCAAAAGTTTCCTTCGCCTGCAAAGTAATATTGGCCTTTTGAAAGTTAAACAAAACGGAAGTCAATTAACGGAGAAAAGCAAACTTAAGAACAAAAGACCACGATTTCCTAGCTAGAAATTTATCGAATCCTTCATAAATATTTCCTTGCCACATATTTTTATAACAATGGAAAAAAGGTTATTAATAGCATATAAAAATCTTGAATGTGATTGCATTTCTGAAAATAGCGCAGTGTCTATAGGTTCTAATTTCTCATATACTACTCGCACTACCACGTGGAAGGAATATAAGTGACATCCTCTAAGAAAGTGGTTCTATATACAACAATTATAAATGAAAAATGATAATACATCTTAATCTGAACGCTTATTTCAGCAGAGAAAAAGGTTACCCTGAGGCAGTATTTTTAACACTTAAATGATTTCAGTCTAATTATATAAATATAAATTTATTAACAGCCCGCCTTAAAGCAATATGTGAATGTAACAATATATAAAAAGTGTAATTTACAGTCATTGTAAATGTTTATATTATTGTATACATGTTCAATAATGTTCTATGAATGTATTACGTAATTTAATAATGTAGGAGCTGTGAGAATAATAGGTTAAAAGTTGCTAACAATGAGGTAACAATGAGGTAACCTTGAGGCAATAACGAATTTGAAAGTTTAAATGCTATTAGTCATTATTGGAGCAATAATAATGTAAATTTTGACACAATTTAATAAATAGCCAATCAACAACCAGAAAAAGTTTTAGTTAAATGAAATTATTCTATTGGAGTAGGATTATCCAATCAGAGACTTGAAATACAGCAATAAAAATTTAGGCGGTGGAAATCAAGTCAGTTGCTTGTAGACAGTGCGCATAACTGGACGAGTAGCTTGTAGACAGTGCTCATAACTGGACGCGAGATGTGTCCTCGAGAGGCTTTATATGTATTCAGTGCGAGACGAAAATAGTTTACATGTTAAAAAGTGCAAGTAATTAATAAAAGAATCTACAGCTCTCTATATCAGTGAAGTGTTATTTAAATCGAGTCAAGCATTAATAAAAGGAGTGAAATAAAATTATAATCTGTGTAAGCCTACATTCTTCAGTCACACCACTCCCAGTTAAGACATTCATTTCACTAAAAAAAATAAAAACTGACGCAGCTGAGGCAAACATAAATATATAATATTTAAAGAAACAGTCAAATTACAAAGTTATTGTTTTTAAACATTTGAGGCAAATAAATATAAAACAATTAATCTTCTTCAACCCACACTTTTTTCGCATTATAATTCGCCATATAATTAATTCAAATATTACTTAAGTATATGACAGAGCAGGAACTAACCTATTTTTTGCTATTTTCATCTTCTTCCTTAAGCGCCTCGTTAGTATAAGTCGTAATTTAGTAATTTACCCTGAAGTTGTTACATTGCAACAGCATTGAATAACAGACCCCACACTCGACTCATATAGCCATTGTATTTCTCGCCCTCTCAGTAACAGGCACGAACTCTTCGTTATTAACATTATTACCAACATTGACTAGTTACTTTCTCTGCTACGTATATAAGTAGGGGAAGTATTGCATTCCACCCAAAAATTCTATACCGATATTTCACCGGAAATACATGTTTTGAGTTACCATGAATCCAAATAAAGCATATTTGGGAACATGTCCGTGTATGTGTGAATAGCATATCTCAAAAGTGAAAAGTCAGATAAATACCAAACTTGGTATTTTAGTTTAGTATCTTTTAAGGATCTGACACGAAGATTTTCAATAAAATCCCCCCACCGCATGACTGCCCTTTGCATAAAACATTTCTCGAAAATTCTCGATGTTCTAAAAAATGGGTAACGATTTTGATTAAAACATCATATGTATGGCAAATGAAATACACATCTTGAATTTTCTGAAAATACCCCCCAAAACTCCTCTTCATTCTGAATGACTTTTGCATATCTGGTAAACCGTAAGAGATAGACAAATATTTGCTTCTCAAAACAAAATATAGATCTCGTTAAAACACACAGTTTGTCATACACATTTTTTTGTCGAGTGACCCATTTCTATTGTTTGAATTTTCCAATACTTATACTTTTTCTCAAATGGGAGTTCGTTATTATTTTTCTTTTTTTTATGTCCTGGATATGCAAACAGAATGGAATGCTCCACATAGCAACCGGCTCTTAAAAGATTTGACTATCACTTAACGCCTTCCATATTCCCCTTGCACCTACCAATTAGCAATAAGATTATGCCAATGTTTATCTCGAATAATATGAAGAAGGTGGAGAACATGGTTTGTAAAAATAGTAGAGAAAACCATGCGAGTGCAACAAATCGATTTTTTTTTAAATTTTGTTTTAAAATTCTTACATAAAATAATTTACTTTATGTTGCTACGTTTCCTTAAATTGTTGGATAAAAATACATATTTTCTTCATTTGTTCTCGCTGAATGCTTTAATAACCACCGAACTTCTTGTATCCCATATTTATAAAAGTACTGTAACTATTTCAACTTATATTCAGTGCATAATAATTAGAGCTGCGACAAATATTCATTAACCGAAGAATCAATATACTACCACCTTCCTAGTGACGTCGTACTGAATACATAGGGCTACAGTCAGTAGTTCCCCTCATCGCACTGTCGACACAAACCCACAGCGTGCACACTTTGTAAGCCAAAGCACATTTGTCCTAGGTCTGATAAGTAAACGTTTAAGTTAAAACGTTTATTTCTTTCTTCAATTTTTTAATTCAAACTAAACAAGTGTGTTTCTTTTAGTTGATTTCATTAAGCACGCAACAACGGCCTCGCAGCGGCGTCAGAAAAAAGGAGGGCGCATTCTACTCCCCTACGGACATGGCTTGAGCCGATAAGTGTGATTCTCCACTCAATTGCAATGGTAAGCACGTTGTTCTCAAACATCTCTTCATTTAAAATCATTTTACTACACATCTGTGAAAGGTAGAACAAACCGAACAAACCTGACTCAGGCGGTTACTCTGTGGTCCTCATTCGAGAGGTCTCTGGCGACCGCCCACCCAGATCATAGATCTTTTTGGGGTTTTTCCGGATCGTAAGACGAATGCTGGAGTTGTTTCTTTCATCCCCTGAATTTCCTGGCCCTCCATTTCGTTCCATTCTTAATTTCATTCATATTTCATCCCGTTGGTCTCTTTCGGGGTCGAAAGTGTCGGCGTTGATGTTTCGGTTCAGCGTGAGAGGGAAAAAGAATGATTTTTGTGATTCTCTTCGCTCCTCGGCTTTCGGTTGGCTACTGGATTATCCGAATCCTCTTAATTACTCTTTTAACCATTAATAATTCAAGAGCCATTTAACTAACAATAAGTGCATTATAAAGCTATGTTAACAAAAGCATATACTATAATTTATATCGAAAAGCAACTATTAAAACTTATTTTTAAAAGGCGTACAAAACCCAAGATTACAATGTAAGTTTGAATAACGTCACGTTCTGAATACCTCAATTATTGCTTTCTCATGCTATAAGATAGTTTACAAAGTAGGTATAATTTATTATTTTAAATCGTTCTTGTACAATGCCGGCGAATTTTACGAAATTAGTTTTAAAGTATTGTTACATGTTGATGAAGTATTGTCACATGAAAATTAAATTAATATCTAGTACCCAGCATGTACATTGAGGGTCTGAGGAGGACCGACACGTGTTGTGGAGGTTAAGAGGAAGGCGTGCGGTTTTGCACTGTACAAAATCCATAACACAAATCTACTCACATCCCTAGATTTATTTCCCAACCGTTTGGGGGTTCCGACATTATTAAATATGAAAGGTGAGAGGAGATGTCCACCGATCCAAAAGGAGGCTTGCACGCGCGATCCGCTTCTCTCGGAATACTAACTAAGACATAAATAAATACAACACATAAAATAAAACTGTATAATAGGTAATAGTTTATACTGTTCTAGCTGTGTTCAAGACTTAATAATGTAAAGTATATTTATAACAATGTATTATTGTTTTTCTTTTAAGTTTTTATTTAGGGTCGTTTTAACCTTCCTGGGTTTTATCACGAGCATTCGTGTAAAGTTATTTACATTATTGGATTACAGTATAATACTTACACATTATATATATATATAGGTTACAATTTGGTTAAATTTATTGATGAATATTAATTAATTTAAAAAAAATAATTACTTTCTGGTTGAAATTTGCATCATTGAGTGCTGCAGAAATATTTCTGGGCATAGCAACCTGACTATGTTGCTTTTCAAATTTTAGACATGTTAGTATAATATATACTACTGTTAATGCTGTTTTACATGTATTATTGTTGTACACGTATGTATGGATATAAGTCGCGATATGACCTAGTACTCTGTATTCACGCTTAGGTTGATCCGCGGCAAAACAAACCTACGTGGTCAGTGCACCGTGGTGCAACACGGTAGCAATGCCCCCAGGAAAGTAGTCCCATGCTAGTCTCTGAATTTTGGAATGAATTTATCCTTAAATAGTATAATATTCTATACAAATATCTAACGTTTTATTTAACGCTGATTTATACCGTAAAACAGAGCTACAAGTCCCATGACGCAATTCGTATGAGTCACCTGACATCCGGGTACGCGCAGAATATTGTTCACAGCCAGAAACCAGCAGTTGTGTTCAGTATCAAGGCGGACGGTGAATTTGCTCTTGTGTTTTCCTCCAATTACGTAAAGCATTAGCCGCGCAAACCATTGACTAGTAGTGAAAAAACAATATAAGTTACGTGAGAAATATCCAACACTTTCCGCGAAAGAAATGGTGAAATTAACTTCTGAGTTCACTGGAGTTTCGAGCACAAGTATAAACAGGGCTTGTGCAGAAAAATCTGAAACGAGAAAGTGGTTACACACGGAAAAAAAAGAAAGCATATGAAATACGCGATGCAAGAATGTAGTGATTTTAAGAAGAATGCAATTTGCGTAACAGTGTACAATTTCTTTTTTAAAATGAGCCGCCAACAGCTAATAAAGCGCCGCTTCCAGAGAGCGAATAAATTAGGCTATCGCATACCTGTTACTTTGTTTTTCGCTCATTTTAGACTTAACTATTATTATATGTGCAAACGTTTATGTTGTTGCAACTATCAATCTTATCACCTTTAACCCTTAACAGAATATGCTAATCACCGTTTCAGTTGTCGAAATAAGAACTCTGTTCCTTTTTGCAGTACGTGCTGCTTGTGTTCGCAACATGGTCTGAAAGTGTGACAGTATTTCAAGTGCGAATGGCGGAAGGATACATTATAACGGCGCACTGGTCACCTGGGGTTTGTTTTGACGCGGATCAACCTAAGAGTGAATACAGAGTAGTCAAAAGGACTATAAATAAAGAACAATAACAACTAAGACAGATGTTATATCCCCCACCACTCGTGGCTAGCAAAGCTATCAGCCAGGAGTGACATAAACAACAATGTGTCTGGTAATGACAATGCAGAACAATAATATGTCTGGCAATGACAATGCCAATGTAACCCCCCAAATTATTTATACGCCACAGTATTTTGTTGTTGTAATAGGGGCTGATGGTCATAATATTTTACAAGGCCTATAGAAGCATGATCATCCAACACCCCCGCTTCCCGCTCAATGCCAATAGGGTTGTTAGGTCTGCAAATGCAGCGATTAGAACTTGGTCGCATTAATCTTATGTAAATGATCACTGATTGCAAGTAATGTATAGTTATAAGCGCTAATGTTCCCTGTGAAAAAATAAATTTAGTTCTAGTGTAAAGACAAATGACTGCGCATTAGCTTGGAATGTTCCTCGTAATCAAAAGCGAAACAAATCCTTTAAAGCACTCATGTTCCAAGTATCGCGAGATTTAGTGCAACACCAAACAGAAGCTTTGGTGCCAGGTGAAATTGATGTTGCATCGCCCCTTACTCCCTTCCCTAACCTCTCAGGAAGTAGCGGTTAGGCACGACCATTAATCAGCGTTCTGAATGGACCATTGTCTGCAGTACAATTACAGCTAATATATCCAAATGGCACTCTTCAGCTGATAGCATACTGTGATTATTTACTGAACATCTTCGGAAGCAAGCAAGGTAATTTAAAAGTAGTGCACAGTCATTATCTTTCTGGCTTACTTAAGATTAAATATTTGCGGAAAATATATATTAAATAATTATGAAAGTTAAAACAGTGCTTGAAAATCATTTTAACCACAGTTTCTTCCAGACATTTTGATGCGTTTCTTTCGAAATTTATCCAGAAAAGTGAATGGCATTTCATTCTATGCCTCAGTTATATAGAACTCGAACATCGGCGAACCAGCAAAATAAACTTGAATTTAATATTTCTACTTGAGAGAAGACATTGTCTTTACGTTGGAGCTGTTTATTTTATTTTAGCTCCACACTTGGGAAGCCAATTTGAAGAAGATTGTTTGTTACGCAATATGCTGCTACGTATGAGAAGCCGATTTGAAGATGCATTTTTTTTGTTACACTCCAAGTTTAAAAAAAAATATATTATTTAGTATTAAACTGCTTCTATAGACATTATTTATGTTTGTTTTTGCCTCGGCTGCGTCAGTCTTACTTTAGAGACACGTTTCTCTTAATCAGGGCGTGGTGCGACAAGAATGTAGGTTTACATAGTTTTTAACTTTAAATTCACTTCTTTTTATTAATCCTTAACACAAATTAAATAGCACTACACTGATATCAAGAGCTGTGAGATTCTTTTATTTAATACTTGCACTTTGTTAACGCGTATACATAATTTTCGTTTCACACGAATACGTAATATTTCTTGAGAACACATCTTCCATCCGGTTACTATCAAGGTCTGCAGGCAACTGAACAGATTTCAACCGTATAAACATTTAAATCTTTGTAATTCAAATCTCTGATTGGCTAATCCTAGTCCAATAGAATACCTGCATTTTACTTAAGCTTTTTCTGGCTGTTGATTGGTTAATTTTAAACTGTCACAAAATTTACATTATTGCTGCCCTAATCATGACTAGTAGCATTTAAACTCTCAAACTCATTATTGCCTCAAGGTTACCTCATTGTTACCTCATTGTTAGCAACTTTAAACTTATTATTCTTAGAGCTCTTACATTATTAAATTACATAACGTATTCATATAACATTATTAAACATGTTTACAATAATGTAAGCATATGCAATGACTGTTACACACATTTTATACAAATTATTACATACATATTGTTTCAAGGCGGGCTGTTATTGAATTTATATATTATGTAATTTAATTGAAATTATTCAAGTGTTAAAAATACTCCCTCATACTGTCATTAATATGAAATTTA
This sequence comes from Deroplatys truncata, assembly GCA_030765065.1. NCBI lineage: Eukaryota > Metazoa > Arthropoda > Insecta > Mantodea > Mantidae > Deroplatys > Deroplatys truncata. The sequence goes on along the minus strand of CM060980.1, from coordinate 143,550,613 downwards.
AATATAATTTTAGCAACAGATTTTATGTCCATTCCAATACAACGAATAAAACCTTTAAAATATAGAACTGTGTTCCTAGTTACTAACTTCCACAAGTTTAAACCAATTTAGCTGAGTATACCACATACCTTTTCAACATAATTATAGCATAGTCCTATATACATAACTTTGTAGAAAATAATTTTCAGAAATGAAAGTCCAGTCTCATGTGCAAAGCCCCACGCGATGAAAATTTGGAAAGTTGAAGCCTTTTAATATATCTCCTTTTAATCAAAGATTCCATTTTGTGTAACCTTAAACCTGTTCAGGAAAAATAATGAAGTTTATAACACTTCTAAGAATATAATTTATTAAGATCCTAAATCCAAAACCATAATTTTATACCAGGAAAAGGCTCTTTAGATCTTAGTAACCTTCAAAAAACCTATACTGGAATTGGAAAAGAAATTGAACAAAACTCTTACTGTAACCTTCACATGAATTTTTCTTCTCACCGCGATTTGTTTTATATAACTTTTCTTACAAAAGCTTATTCTTTCTATCTAATTTATTTTAATCGAGATAAACCTTTGCGGATATAGTTTTATTACACATTTCGTCTTAGGTACAAAAGGTATATAACAGGCTGAAAATATAATCAAATCTTTAAGAAGCAGATCACCACATGCTGACTGAAATTCCATACCCCTTCACAGAAACAACCGAATAGCGGAAGCACTACAAAATATGACAATATAAACGGATGTCTTAGAAATGGCTGATGCATCCAAAAGGTTATTTGAAATAAGCTGTATGCTTTAAACAGATCTACCTTTTTGTGCAGTAGGATTTCTCTATCTTTATGGTTTACCAATTATACAAAATTCATTGTGAATGAAGAGAACTTTACAGGTATTCGCAAGAATTTCAAGGTATACATTTTGTCATGTCAGTATATTAAGCAGTGTTTTAATCAAAACGGTTGGAGCCGTTTTACAGAATATAAGAGTATAGCGAAACGTCTTATATGCACAGGCCAGTATAGGGCAAGGAATTTTCTTGAAAAATCTTTGTTACATCCTTGGAAGGCACTGAACTTAAAAAGGCCAAGTTTGGTATTTAATCGCCTTTTTGTTTTTGGATTATGCTGTTCACAGACACACGGACGACACAGATGCATGGACATTTTCTAGAAATGCTTTCTTTTGGATTCAGAAGATCAACAACATGTAATTTCCGTAAAACTACGATATCCTATTTTTTAATATAACACTTCCCCTTGTCTAATATTTGATGGTAGAGAATGTAAAAATGTAAAGGCCAGTCAACTGCTACTTGCAACTCCGTGTATGCTTAATTATTGTGAATTTTTATCATAATCCTTCAGTTTATTCTATGGTCGAATGATCCGCGTCCTGGCTTCTCAACCCTGAGGTCCTAGATTCGAATTCCGGCTGTTGAGAAGAATCTTTAACCCGAATCATTCCCTATCCTCACAGAGTCTGCAAGTATGAATGTGAGTGTGTTTAATAGCTAAAGTATTAATATTGTGACGTATGCAAAGATGATAGGATATACGTCTCTGGTCACCGAGATTCGAGATGGCAGTTGGTTTGGAGTAGGGAGAACTAGACTTTTTAGGAGGGGATGGGTTGTTTAGCGTCACTGACGCTTGGGGGTAGCGTGGGTTTGAGAAGGCGAGTCAGGAGGTAACGTTCGTGTGGTAAAGACGTGCAACTGCTTTCTTCGTGCTAAGGCATGATGGCCTCGCCGACAGACATTGGGCTGAGAGTGTAAGCACTGTTATCTATCTTTATACATTAAATAACAAGCCATCCATTCCGTTAGCGTCTTAATTATGGTAGTGTAGTGTCCTTCCTTTCCCTTAAGCCATGTGACGTTTTGGAATAGTAATTATTTTTGGTGTTTAACTTAGCTGCGTCCCCATCGTAGCCTCGCCATGTGAAGATCTTATTAATTTACCGGTACCTTTTGCAAGCGAGTGTCTCCCCGTCATTTTCTGAGTATTATTTAGTATTTCATGCTGTTCACAGACAGACAGAAACACACACACAGACATGTTTCCAAAAATGCTTTATTGGATTCCGGGGGTTTCAAAACATGTATTTCCGGTGAAATCTCGGTATCGAATTTTTGGGTGGAATATAATACTTCCCCTACTTACTATACGTACTAGAGAAATTAAAAAATTCTTGTGTGTTACACTCATATGCCTTTGTCTACTCTTGTTCAAACTAGTTTTCAAAATCTTATTCTTGATCTACTTCAAGTTAATCGAGATAAACCTTTGCAGAATCGTATTGCTAATTTTCGTAGGCGCAAGGTGAATATGGTAGGCTTTAAGCGATAATCATGTCTTTTAAGAGCTGGTTCTATGTGGAGCATTTCTTTCTATTTGCACGTCTAGGATATAAATAAATCGAATAACGAATTCCGTTTGAGAAAAAGTGTAAGTATTGGGAAATTCAGACAAATAATCTACATTTTTTGTGTAGTAAAATTTTGTCTATCTCTTACGGTTTACCAGTTATGCAAAAGTTATTCATAATGAAAAGGACTTTGGGGAACATTCCCAGAAAATTCAAGATACACGTTTCATTTGTCATTAAATTATCTTAAACATATAATATTTTAATCAAAATCGTTAGAACCATTGTTGAGAAAATCAAAGTTTTCGAAAAAGGTTCCATGTAAAGGGTAGTCTGGGGTGAGGGGGTTTCCTTTAAAGTCTTCGTGTCGCTTCTTTGAAAGATACCGAACCTAAATACCAAGTTTGGTATTTATTTGGCATTTATTTGTGTATTTAGGGGTCTCAAAACATGTATTTCCGGCGAAATCTCTGTATCGAATTTTTGGGTGGAATGCAATACTTCTCCTACTTACTATACGTAGCAAAGAAATCAAAAACATGGAAATGTATAAAACACGTATTTCGCGTGAAGGCCAATATGAGGAAAGATGTATTTAATTAAAACAGAAGTGAATCATTTAAATAAGCAAGATATATAGGACCCCTGCTACGTTTGATATTAAATCTTGCAATATGTGGCAGTATTAATCCAGAAGCAACGCGATCCTAAAGATGTGTTCACCTCTTTGTAAGCCGAACATCGCACGCGATTCAAATAATTCACAGTGAACCTTGCTAATCTTCTTTCTTTCTCTCTCTAATAACATTGTCTGCTAACCCCTCATTCCTTTGTTGTAATCTCTCTTTTGTTTTCCTTCTCTGCGCTTTATTATTTCTCTTCCATGGAAAATAAAAGAGAAGTTGCCGGCACCAAATTTCCGTTTCTGCTGCATCAAAAGAAGGATTTTAATTTGTTTTTGTGAGACAATGCACTGTGTACTTGAGCTCCATGTATGCATCTGGTATTCTGTAAGGAAATTAAAAACTATGCCAGAAAGGAAATATTTTCTGTGCATTTGTAACAGAATGAATAGAGAAAAAAGGTTTCAGGCTTCAGGAAATGAAAGACATGGTAGCTTTTTTTAAAGCAAAGCTTTCGTGCATTACACCAAGCTAGTTAAATAGCCAACAGCCTGTAGATGAAATATTGTTTTCCACCCAAAAGCTTGATATTGTGATAAAGCGCTGTGGCCCAAGGTTATCGGGAGGTCGGCGCCGAGCAGTTGGAGTTAAACAAAGATAAGTATCGCTCTCGCTTGCGCAAACACCGATAGCGTTATTGTCAGATAGCCAGAACCTTCTGGATGTTTCTCCTTCTCTAACATTCTAGAACTCTCTGGACATTTTCAACAGCTATATAAGCGAGAGCTGTTGCAATTTAATGGGTAAGATAGTTGGCGAGCGCGTTTCCGGTACGATGAAAAGTGCTGATATTCTAACGAATTTTGTGACGACTTTTTGTGACCTGCTGCTTCCGCGAGATATTGTAGAAGTCTTGTGTTGGACTCCGCAGCGAGTGAATCGTCCAGAAGACGTGTCTACGTGCATATTTCTTTACGCTGCTGCTTCACGAAGAAACTGAAGTGGTCGTGAAAACTAAGTGAAATTATAATGAAAAGAATTAATGAATTAACACATTAATAGTTAATACGTTAACGAAGTGACAGTGAGAGCGTAGTGGAGGAACAGTTAAAAACTGAAAAAGTCACAATACTTGGAGATTTCAACGGAAATGTATGTTTTGAGGTCGCCTGAATCCAAAATAGCATTTTTAGAAAAAGGTCCATGGTTATGAACAGCACAAGTCAAAAATAAAATGTCGGGTGAATACCAAACTGGGTATTTAATTTTAGTGTATTCTTAGTATGCAGCATACAAATTTAAGAGAAAACCCATACCACCTTTATTTTACACTTTCTTAAAATCGTTTATAATGATTTTAATTAAAATATATTTTTAACATATTAACATACGTAGTAAAATGTATAAAAGGCTATCCTGTGAATAACCCGTTAAGGTGCCTTTATTTAGTTGAATTTTGTATAACAGATATAAGAGATAAATATATTACAGAAATGGTATAGAATTTACTAAAATACGCAATTTTAGTCAAGTGATTTCTTTTTAGTGTCACCCGTTTTCGAAATATTTCGCCATTATCAAATACAAGGGAGTCATTTAACTGGTATGCGTCAATATTTGCAATTCTTCTCGTTTTCTCCCATTCTCTCTTTCAATTGCAAGAACTTTTTACCATAAAAAGTTCTATGCTATTTCCTTACGTTTTACATAACCAAGTCCACACTTTATAATCACAATAAGCAGTGTTAAAAGTGATGCCAAATCATTTTAAAACTTTCTGTGTCGATATCGTTTTTTTTCTAACAAGCATCACACGGTTCCGGTTGGAGTTGCAGGAACGTTATTGGAATGTGATTCCATTCCATCTTCAGCTGAAGGTCGACTGCAAAGCACATCTCTTGCTCCCAGTATAAGAAGTGGAAGAAGAATCTGCTGCCCTCTTGTGTAACCAGTTACTACTCGGATGTGTTCCGAGAGATTCGAGTAGTTTCAAACAAACACTGAGAAATGCCCAAGCCACTCCTTAATGCGTATGATGTTTCATATTGCGATTTATCCACTTTTCCTCTTTTCTTTTCCGTCCCCATCTTCACCATTCCTGATTTTAATGCCTTCTTTTAAGTTTCCAGATCCATCATTCTAGATTTAATCCCCATCTTCATTTCAGATTCATCTTCCCCAATTCCGGATTTCAACGTTTTCATTTCAGTTCTCACTTCCATCATATTTCCAGTCTTCATTTCGACTCCATCTCCACTATTCCTCGTGTCACGATCTGCATTTCTTCTTTGTTTCCTCCATTGCAGCGTTTAAATCCCACACCTGACGCCAGTGTGATTTCGTCCCACCTCTTTCGGTCACTCTTCAGCTTTTTCCTAGCACGTACTGCTGCAGTAACGACGCGCAAACTGTCTCTTCTCTCTTCCGGGCGTCAGTCGCGTGTCGGACACAGGACTAGCCTTTTAGTCCTTTCACCCATGCACACTAACACACACACACCCGCGCGCGCACACACAAATACACACACAAGCTGACAGGCTGAGGTTGGTTGGCTGCTTTAGCTGCGTACCCACTATCGTCAGGGCTTTACCTCAGAATATGAAGAGGTATTTCAGGATGACGGTTTTGATTTGGGTTGATGTGATGGATAGGCGGCCTTCTGCACCTCTGGTGAATGCTGGTTTTAAATTTAAGTTTGGATGGGGTTAATTTTGATATCGCACAGATCCTGTTTGGATTATATTGAGCTCAATCCTCGCTGCTGATGATGGTGTTCCAGTCCTACCTGGTTACACTCGGTAACCATGTGAGGAATCCGGTACTCTTGAAGCGGCGAGTTTGGAGGTCATAATCCCTAAAATACCTTCCCAAGGCACTCCGATATTGAGGCAAATTTTAGTCGAATCTTGCGGTCCGGCGCCATATTCCACGATGGGAGAGATGAAGCTTCATGAAAAAGTCTCACGGGAAGGTAGCGGTCTACTTAGAAGATGGACCAAAGTTCCCTATTATTCGAACGTTGCAGCCATAGCAGCTAGCTGTATGCGGCCATGCCCCAAATATTGCAGACGTAAAGCATAAGGGGAATGTTTAGGGCTCGAAAAGGTATAGCTTTAACGAACAGGCATCCCGAATAATTACAGCTAGACGGCTGGCTAGTAGATAAATTAGATTAGACAGACAGACGGCTAGACGGCTGGTTAGATTAGATAAATTAGATTAGACAGACAGACGGACGGACGGACGGATGGATGGATAGATAAAGGTATCTTTATTGGTTTCAAATTATTGAAGTTATTACACAAGCATTTAGTACACGGGTCATTGACCGTACATGCATATTTAAGATACAAGGTATGGTGACAAAATAAACAACACAAAAAGAAAACAAAACAAAAAGAAAAAGGAAAAGAGAGATAAATTACCTTTGACTAACTGAACAAATTTGACCTAGCTATGCGCACTTTAGCCAAGAAATTGCCCATGTTTTGCCAGTTCCTCTGGTCAGCCAGTAGATCCCAACATGCCAATCTGTTTCTTGTGGGACTTAAGAATTTTTCTTCGAGTTTAATTGTACGCTGGTTCTCCCACTTTGCACGTTCCGCCAAAATATGTACCCAGTCCTCATCCAAATCACAGAATGGGTAGATTCTCCTGCCAGAACCATCAATCAGTTTCTTGGCCCCCCAGCCTCCCCGTCTAAACCATGCCATTCCTGAGCTTTCCTTTCTTTCTAAGTTAAGTATATATGCCCCTTTATCTCAATTCAATTTTATTTCATTTGCTAGACTTAGAGAAGGTTTAATTTTACAATCCGATTCTATTTCCTGTTGGTTGATATCTCTTAGTCTTCTTTTGACTCCTTTCCATATGTTTTTGTCATTTGTTTCAGCTCTTTGCCATACTGACCCCATTTCTATTCTCGTCAAACCCATTTCCAAATCAGCTGCCCAACGCTTAGGAGACAGGTTTTATCGCTGGTATTTATAACATTTGGATCGTAATGTGGAGCTATCCCCCTGCATCAGCCTCAGCCATTACTTCACTGCTCTTATTTGCAGTGTATTGTGTCTTCATAACATCCCACCTCCCTCAATACCTCCGAATTTGACGTGCCTGGTGAAAATCCAAGAACTCTTTTCCAAAATGCTGCCTGCGTTTTATTTACATGCTCTTCTCTTTTCCATCCCTAGATTCCATTTCCATATGACAAAATCGGCCTTATCATAGAGTTATGCATCTTTTCTAATGTATCTACAGGTACATCCGGGATCCGCGAGAGGGTACGTAATAATTCATTTAACTTCCCTCGTGCTTTATTATTAGTTACTGATAGATGTTCGTTCCATTTTCCTCTCATATTAAACATTACTCCTAAATAGGAGAAATGTACAATAACATGGAGTACAGAGAGACCATGGCCCCCTGCGTCCGAGCGTACAGGTCTCGGGTGTGTTCTCTAGAAGTTATATCTTTATCCAGGTTCACTCCCAGGTATGTGAATCTCTCTGGCTTTTTTGGGAGGGGGATACGAAGGGGATTTGGAAAAGAAAAAAAGGGACTCAGGTAATAAGAGAGGTTAGGGTTCGGGAGGTTCTTGTGCTGTTGTGGTTATTTTTATTGTTTAATGAGGGGAACCTGAGTGACAATTCTAAACTGTACTCCCAAAGTCGTATGTAGTGGGTGCATGTTTAGACCTACATTAGTGCCATGAACAGAGACCCTGACATTAACCTGCTGTGATCGTTGCGATGTTCAGATCAGTTGAAGTGACTGGTGTTCATGGTGAGATATAAGTGATTCATTGGTGATGGATGGCTGCTCTTCAGTGTCTGTTGTGTTGTCTGCTTGTGTAGGTTGCGGTGACAGCGATTGCTCCGTTGTATACCTACACGAAAGATTCTGTCCGGTTGGGAGAAAGGGAGGTCAGGAAGCTTCTACAAATGTCCCGGTAAGTCTTCTGCGCCATCCAAAGGCTAAGAGCTCCTCCCCCTCTTTCTCTCTCCGACCAATCATAAACCGGCCGGGACTGAACAATATTTCATTACTCGTTGCTGGTAGGGTACGGACTGTGTCACAACCTATAAGAGTTATAATAACTACTCTCAATCATATAACTGTTATGCAAAATACGTATGCTCCCTATATTGATTATTCCTGGCTGGGAAAGCAGAATTAGCCCTGGGGAGAGACAGTTATTCAACTTATCTCAGAATCACCACCAATAAACCAAGTTATAGTTATGCGCAGTGTTTTAAATACGGAATTGATAACGGTTTAATTGTAGTTCTTTATCCTTCAAAAACTGAGGAATATTTTTCTTCTAAATAAATCGATGTCCCGCTGTAGTTGTACTAGTTTTATTTTGAGGTAACAAAATTAATTTTTATAAATTAAGCACTTAAACTACTCTGCATTTTTTAAAAACATGCTTTTACGGCACCATGAAGCTCTGTAAATAAAACAAAAAGTTTTTCTGACATTTAGACTCTTGACCTCTTAAACTGTAGTGAGATTGCTGACAACTACGCTAGAATTGTCTGCCTAGTTCTCACATTTGTTACTCAAGCCTATATAAATACTTTGCTAGCTTCTACAGTGGTCTGTATTATTCCAGATGTGTAATAGCTTAAAAGTAACACATTTTAGTGTATATTTTTCCTTCTGGTTTGGACAAAAAGAAAACTAATGGTAAAAAAATTGAAACATCCTGAAACGTAAGAAAAATGTGTATACATATAAAAGCAAGTAAATATAAAAACAACACCACCAAACAGCAAAAAATTATTTATTACCCTACTTCAAATTTTAGAGGCACGGACTCTTGAGTTCCATCAATATTTAGAAATGCATTTTATAAAATACTTAACTTCGGAAGTAATTCCATATCAAATTAAGTTTCACCGAGTTATCTTTATGATAAAAAAGATAAATCTCTTAAGCTTAAGGCAAACCATAATGCCATAAACGTGAGCTAGTGTGATCACGGCTCAACACTGCAGGACCCGGTGAAGAGCAAGTAGTATTTGAGCAGTGTTGATGCGACAAAACACTGCAGTAGTTGCACCACCTAGTACTACAGTACATACACTCGCTTCCATTTATGCCGTCACCGCAGCTTCGGAAGGCATTTTAACAACCTTCTCAGCGGGCGCGTACATAGCAGGGAGGTATGTGTCTGGAGCGTTTTGGCTTTGTTGTTCGACGAAGTACAGATGTACGTGTTAACCACGCGATGTATACAAATATTTCGGCGGTGCATCACGGAAGAATTGTGGGTATGTGGAAAGCCAATTCACCATTTGAAGATATTGTTACCTACTGCAGTTCTAGTGCAGTATTCTCATAGATGAATTATTAAAATGACGTCTAGTAAATATGTATTCTTTGGGATTATAAGGTATAAATTACTTCAGTTTTATATTATAATTATTATTATCGTTAAAAATAATATTTCATGGAGATTTTTTATGGTTTTACGCCCTTTAGCCGTTTTAGTTATATCGGACGATGAATAAAATTATGCTCAAATGAGCCCGGGATGCATACAGCTTAGAGTTACCCGACATTAGTCTTTTCAAGATAAGGGAAAACCCGGAAAAACCTCATTCGGGTAACTCACCCTAATCGAGATTCGAACTCGGAACATCCTGAATATGAAGACACACTACCCCCACACCACAGAGAATGGGAAAATTGTGCAAAACAGTATTTTATTTAGTTGTATATTTGGATTGGACACATGATTCCATTAATGTCTAGTAAATATATCCTTTTTGAGAGTAAAAAGTGCGATAAATTTCAATTTTATATTGCGTTACCATTAAAAATATTTTTCGTGAGATACTGTGCAATACACGGTTTGTTCAATTATTCAGGGTGATTTATGAAGAATTGATACATTTCTTTCTTTAATTATTCTGTTCGAAATTCACTCAGTACCCCAATTTTACCACCAAATTAAGCAACATGTTATGGAGTTTCTATTGCCTGTCACTAGATGAGCAGATGCTCATGTGTAATTCGTAATTGTTAGTTTTATTGTCGGCAACTGTTTGAGATTTTGTTCTTGTAACGTGAAAATGGGAGTACACATTAAATGAACGACTCTTCCTTGTAAAGCAATACTGGATTACGAATTCAATTACAGCTACTCAAAGGGCATGCCAGAGAGAATTTAATGTTCGGAATCCTCTCCAAAGAATCACAAAACTGGGACAGGTAAACAAATTGGAAACAACTGGATCTCCGGTGAGTGAAAAAGACAAAACTCGTTCATCTGGGCTTCCCACGATTGTTGTTGACGTAAGAGCACGACTGGATCAGTCACCCAAAAAATCACTAAGACGTTTGTCGCAGGAGACAGGGTACAGCCACTCAATGTGCCAGAGAGCTGTGAAAAGTGCAGGCCTAAAGCCGTATAGGATTACGGTTGTCCATCAGTTGCAGGAACCAGATAAGGATAGACGACTGAATTATTGTCGTTCATTTCAGGCGTTCATTATGCAAAATCTTGTCATATTGTCCATTATATGGTTCACAGATGAAGCATGGATACATTTATCCGGTTATGTGAACTCTAACTCACGCTATTGGGCCAGGGAAAATCCACATGTATGTAGCACCTATGCACCCGGTTAAAATCGGAGTTTGGTGCACAACATCCGCACAGAGAATAGTGGGACCAATTTTTTTTCAAAACAACGTGAACACTGCTGAGTACCGACGGATTTTCATGGAGTTTGCTGAGCAACTAGACGATGTAGAGCTGAGTCAAGGATATTTTCAGCAGGACGGCGCTACATGCCATACATCAAATGAATCCATTGCAAGTTTATTTGACGACCTGATAATTTCCAATTCAAATTTCGGATTTGACATCGCGGAGAATCTTTCTATGGAGTTACTTAAAAGACAGGGTTTATGCCACACGTCCCCAGACATTGGACGATATGAAGCACAACATTACATAGGAGATTCAAGCTATGAACAACAGAGTCCTCCGAGTGGCTAGTAACATGGAACGACGTGTTGAGTTGTACCTTATGCAGGATGGAGGACATTTTCAATATTTAGAGGTAAATTATCTCCCAAAATTCCTCTGCATTTCAGGTATAATAAGTTGTCGCTAACATAACTCGTTTTGAACCAATTAAAGAAATAAAGATGTCAGTGCTTCATAAATCACCCTGCATATTTAAACATGATTATTACGAGTAAAATTATTGCCCAAAGTGATATTTTGATATGCGAATAATCTAAGAATGTGCACAAAAACCAGGACGTCAATGTGTGCGCAAAAAGGTAAACAGAGACACACACCTCTTCCTTGCTACATGTACTCCACCTGTGAAGACCAGTAGAATGCCGCCTGAAGACATTAACTTACTGCACCTGGACCTTGCTATGTTATGTCCCGTCCGACTGAAATTGGCAGTTATTATGAATACAACTGAAGTATGTTATTTCTTTTTCCGTCTAGAGGTGAACTTTAACTTTTAAAACTCGACGATCTTAAAATACGACGTAGAAATCTGCAATCGCTAGTGGAGATGCGAAATCCCACTTGAATGGGATTTTAGTAACCTCGAGAATGTGCTAGCGATGGCTTCTGGCCAGTTAACTGAGTGACAGGCTCGCCTATGGCATTCTGCCATGAACACAGCTGCTCAGCAGATCGTTAAAATTTCATGCACTACCCTGTCAATCAGAAAGAGGAGGACAAATCTCAGAGTGGCGTCAGTACTGTCGTTCGCACTATCGTCATCACAACATACATAAGCTGTCGTTTAAGCATTAAACTTTTGTTACTCGGAAATTGTAAGAGTAAATGCTTCTTAACAGAAACCAGTCGCATGGGTACTAAAGATGGAAAAATAGTTATTTTTCAGCTACAATTCAGACCGTTCCAGTTCCAAAAATCTGATGTGTTACACTCACATGACTTTCTCTACTCTTGTACAATCTATTTTTACAAACGCTTATTATCCATATGCTTCATGCTAATCAAGATATCGAGATGTCAATCTTATTGCTAATTTTCTTGTAGATGCAAGAGGAATATCGCAAGCTTTAAGCGATAGTCAAATTTTTAAGCGCTGGTTGCTATGTGGTACATTACATTCTCTTTGCATGTCCAGGACATAAAAAAAATGAATAACGAATTTGAGAAAGTATTGGAAAATTTAAGGGAATAACAAGCAATATCTCGCAAACGGTTCACTCAACAATAGAAATGTATATGACATAAATTGTGTATTTTAAGGTGATCTACATTTTTTGTGTAGTAAAATTCTGTCTATCTCTTATGGTTTACCAGTTATGAAGAAGTCGTTCACAATGAGAATACTTTTGGAGACATTCCCAGAAAATTCGAGATATACATTTTATTTGTCATGACAATATCTTAAACATATGATATTTTAATCAAAATCGTTAGAGCCGTTTTTGAGAAAATTAAAATTTTCGAAAAATGTTCCATGTAAAGGGTAGTCTGGGGTGGGGGGATTTTCTTGAAAACCTTCGTGTCGCATCTCTGGAAGATACTGAACCTAAATACCAAGTTTGGTGTTTATCCGACTGTTCGTTTCTGAGTTATGCTGTTCACAGACACACACACACACAGACACACACACACACACACAGACACACACACGGACATGTTTCCAAAAATGCTTTTTTTGGATTCAGGGGGTCTCAAAACATGTATTTCCGGTGAAATCTCGGTATCGAATTTTTGGGTGGAATACAATACTTTCCCTACTTACTATACGTAGTAGAGAAAGTAAAAAGGTACTAGGTTAACGGACCAAGGTAACAGTAAAGTACGCCTACGAATATTTACGTATAGACGTAACTCTTAATCCACTGTTACATTACGAGCTTACCTGACTCGGTTCTTTCGTGATTCTTCATTACCAGGCTTAGGATCCGAGACAACTTAAGAGTGAAGTGAAGTATACTTTGCCTCGAATAGGGTGGAGTGAGGTGGCGTGGGGTTTTGTTTACAACAACAGAACCTACTGTGTTTACCGAACTCAATAGTAAAGTTAAACATTAGTTGTTAAATTGTCCAGAACCTTAGCCTGTTCATTACGGTGTCGAAATGCGATGCTCCCCTCCCAACTCTCCCTTCAACCATGAACGTGAGAATTTGTAATGCATTGTGTTTTGTTGTCTGTTCCGATATAGTTTTCCGTCATTTACTCCGGAAGTACTTCAGCTTATACATTTATATAGTTATCGTAACTGTTGCTTACATAACTCGCCTTAAATAATTTCATTTCCATCATTTTAGTAACCGTCTTGTATCGATTTTTCTGATAGGTATGTTCCCAGACGCTATCTCGGCTACTTACCTTTCACATAATTGTGTAAACCAAGAGCGCAATAGCGTAATTAAATTTGATTTGTCGAAAGACTTTTAGTGGGTGTTGTCTTCTATTGAAATATACGTACTTTTAACTATTTACTGTAATGCAACGTACTCTGTGTGATCATTGGAACCAGTTACAAAATACCCGAACAAATACATTTTGGAACGTTTCCATTCTCGTAACCGTTCCAAAATAACGGCGAGGTTACTTTTTTCGTACATCTAATAGCAAAAGTGGAACCAAGAATTTAACTGGGGAATTTTTAATGGATGCATAATGGTTTATTTCACTCATTTTCACCCACAATTAATTTTGAGGCAGTATTTTTAACACTTGAATTACATAATATGTAATTTCAATAACAGCCCGCCTTGAAGCAATATGTATGTAATAATTTATAAAAATGTATGTAACAGTCATTGCAAATACTTATATTATTGTAAACATGTTTAATAATGTTATGTGAATGCATTAAGTAATTTAATAATGTAAGATCTGAGAGAATAATAAGTTTAAAGTTGCTAACAATGAGGTAACAATGAGGTAACCTTGAGGCAATAATGAGTTTGAGAGTTTAAATGTTACTAGTCATGATTAGAGCAACGATAATGTAAATTTTGTGACAGTTTAAAATTAGCCAACCAACAGCCAGAAAAAGCTTTACTAAAATGCAGATATTCTATTTGACTAGGATTAGCCAATCAGAGACTTGAAATACAGAGGCTTACGGATTTTGACGGTTCAAATATGTTCAGTTGCCTGTAGACCTTGGTAGTGACCGGATGGAAGATGTGTTTTCTAAAGAAATATTACGTATTCGTGTGTAACGAAAATTAAGTATACATGATAAAAAAGTGCAAGTTTTAAATTAAAGAATCTCACAGCCCTTAATATCAGTGTAGCGCTATTTAGTTTGTGCCAAGGATTAATAAAAAGAAGTGAATTCAAAGCTTAAAATCTGTGTAAGCCTACACTGTTGTCGCACCACGCCCTGTCTAAGAGATACGTGACTAAAACAATACTGAAGCAGCCGAGGCAAACATAAACATAAATAATACCTTAGAAGCAGTTTAATAAAAAGTTAATAAATATTTTTAAACTTTGAGCGTAACAACAGTAATACATCTTCAAAAATCGGCTATAAATACGTAGCAGCATATTACGTAACAAACAATCTTCCTCAAATTAACGCCCAAAGCGTGGTGCAAACTTCAACAATAAAACATTTTTTCAAATTGGTTTCCCAAGTGTGGAAATAAATAGATAAACAATCCACTTCAAAATTGTCGTTCATACATGGAGCTGATTAAATAAATAAACTAAGTAAACAGTATCTGCTTAATTTTGAAGGAAATAGCGAACATCGCATAATTCTAGGTTTGGAGAATTAGGGAAATAAGACGTTACAATGAGACAATTATCCCTATGGGTACGATGAGCAGCAGCTTTGATAGATATGAGGTCCATAAATCAGCAAGATACACGTTAATCCTCTCTATGTTCTATTCTGTTTCATTGACTTATCCAGTGAACAAAGCAATCGACTGTGTCAGTGATTTAAGGACCTAAGGACCCGAATTCCTTGTGCCACTCGAATTTTGCGTTCCACCTAATGCTTGCTGCATCAACCCTAATTAAACACCAAACGGCTTAACATATACTACTGAGATAGAATAAGAGAATATACCAAGCAGCAAAAATAAATGAATAAAGATGAATGCAGCAACTCACATTTAAGGAATGAAACTATAACACAAAAACTTAATATTACACAAAATGAGATTGAAGAACGATGAAATAATTGGAATGAAAATACTAACAAGCTGATAGTGACAAAATTGTCTGATGATCCTGAAATGGTTCTAGAGGAATACCACTTTACAGAAGTTAAGTTAGGTGAGGCAAACTTCCATATGCCAATGCACGCTTTCATATCTTTAAAAGGGTACTCGTTATTTACAGTAATGATAGCTGGATGTTTAAACAACTGCCTAAAAAATTAACCAACCTAAACACACTGTTCAGAGTCTTTTGAGACAGCTATAGGCGCAGGTAGAAACCGATTAGACGCGACAAGGTCAGCTTCGTGTGGCGGGACTTTGTACTAGCTACCGTGAGGCCTCGTGAATTCCTTTTCTCCCCTTTCACCGTCTCAAAAGACTCTGAACAGACAATATATTACAATCACATGACTTTCTTAATCTTCTGTTATGTTCTACAAATTATTTATAGAAAAGTTTACCCTTTTTTTACTTCCTTTAATCATGATAAACGCTGGCAAAGTTCCTTTTAACACACGCTTCAAAGCCGTTTTTCAGCGTTAATCGGCCTTTCTTTGGCGCGTGTATGGAACATAAGAACAGGAGAAACCGACATCATCAGAGAAACCGCTCTGGTTGGTGGCTCAACGCGTCGAGGTCAAAGGCAACCGATCAAAACTTCAGCGCTCGAAAACGGCCCTAAATACCACGGTTTTAATTTGCGAGAGGCAATTCACCTTAAGCGAATGAAATTCCAGTTTCAAATGAACGGAGTGTTCTTGGAAACGACATTCAACTGTTTATAAAACGAATGAGTTTTTTTTAGTAATGAGCTCACGCTGAGGAATTACCGTGCTAGCCTCTAGTTCCCGAGGTTGAGGGTTTAAACCCGGCGGAGGACGATGGATTTTTTTCGGGCGTAAAAATCCTTAGTAGGGAAGGGAAGTAAAGCCGGTGGTCCCGTGTCTTAGCATGTAAAGGAACCTTAAGCCTGATAAAGAGGCCTCTGAGAAAAATTACCGTTTTTTCATGCCCAATGTAAAATGAGACGGTAAGGACCACAGCAGTTAAACAGTGTCCATAAATAAAACTCAATTTCATTTAATTTCATTTACGCTGAGGAAAAGAAAAATTAACCGGTTCAAGTATTATATTATTCTGAAAATGACCAAATTCTACACTTCACTGCGCTGTACATTATTGGGTAGTAAGGTTTTGTCCGTCTCTTATATGGAATTATACAAAATTTAATCAGAACGAAGCGGAAGCTAATTACTGTTCACAGAAAATTTAAGATATTTAAATATTTTACTTTTCATGTCAGTATTTCAAACACATATTATTTTAAATAAAGGCGTTAGAGTATATTTTTAGAAAATAGCAAAACTAATTTTTGAAGTAGGATTGTTGTTGCTTCACATATGGAAACCGATTTGATGTAGAAGTTTTTTTACGTTATTTTGCATAAAGCCTTGGGTGTCAATTTGAAGTAGTTTGTATTGAAGGAGTTGTATTATTTTTCAACTGTTGGGGAGCTGAACTTGTAGTAGTTGCAACCGCACGTATTGTAAACTCTCCCTGGTAGCCATCGCCCCAAATGTACTTTCAGGTGGCCTTTGCCCCAAGTTTAAAAATAATAGCTTTATAATTTGACTGTTTCTTTAGATATTATATATATTTATGTTTGCCTCGGCTGCGTCAGTGTTATTGCTAGAAACATGCAAGTCTTGGCAGGGCGTGATGCGACAAGAATGTAGGCTTACACAGATTATAAGTTTTAATTCACTCCTTTTTATTAATCCTTGACACAAATTAAATAGCACTTCACTGATATCGACAGCTGTGAGGTTCTTTTATTTAATTGCTCTTTTTAACACGTATACTTATTTTTCGTCTCACACGAATACATATTAAATTTCTTGCATCCGGATGATATCACTGTCTGCAGGCAACTGAACTGATTTCAACCACCCAAACTTTGTAGACTTCTGTATTTCAAGTCTCTGATTGGCTAATCTTAGTCCAATAGAATACCTTCATTTAATTAAAGCTTTTTCTGATTGTTGATTGGCTATTTTTTTAAACGGTATCAAAAATTTACATTATTGCTGCTCTAATAATGACTAGTAGCATTTAAACTTCCTTACCCATTATTGCCTCAAAGTTACCTTATTGTTACCTCATTGTTAGCAACGTTTAACTTATTATTCTCACAGGTCCTATATTATTAAATTACGTAATGCATTCACATAACATTATTGAACATGTTTATAATAATATAAGCATATACAATGACTGTAATATACACCTTTTAGATATTGTTACATACACATATTGTTTTAAGACGGGCTGTTATTCAAATTTATATTTATATAATTTGATTAAAATTTTTAAGTGTTAAGCATAGTGCCTGATATTTCACATGTAAAACTTTATCTGAAATGGGAAAATGTCATGAAAAATCTTCCTTATCTATACTAATTATAAAGAGAAAGAATTTGTATGCACAAGGGCTGATTAACTACGGCTGATTTTTTTCACGTGTGTTTATTACAACGTTTACATGATCTTTTTCAAAGTAAATGTCTCATTGCCTCCTCGTCTACTGTTGTTATCCTGCTGTATTGAATGTGTCCAACCATTCATTGCGCTCTTCATACACAGCCATTCAGAATTTTATTGTTATTTATGTTGGTGAGAAGAATTGCAAGGTATTTTATACAAAAGTTGTTTGGTTTTTTATGAGGAATGAGAAAACATGCAAATTGTAGGTCCCCATTTAAAGAAATTAAACTGACCCTAAAATATCCATCATAACGTCCTCCAAACAAACACGACTAGAAGTCTATGAGACTCAGCCAACAGGAAATAGGATCGGATTGTAAAATTAAACCTTCTCTTAGTCTAACAAATCAAATCAAATGCGCACGTGGAATACGCACAAAGAAAGGTTCTGAAATCCTTCCAGAAGGAGATTGGCATGTTGAGAACTACTGGCTGACCAGAGGAACCGGCAAGCTTGGGCAATTTCTTGGCTAAAATGCGCGAAGTTAGGTCAAATTTGTTCAGTTAGTCAAAAGCAATTTATATCTATTTTCCTTTTTCTAATTTTTTGTTCTGTTTTGTTTCTTTTTCTGTTGTTTATTTTGTCCCCATACCTTTTATCTTAAATATGCGTGTACAGTCAATGACCCATGCACTAAATACTGGTGTAATAACTTCAATAATTTGAAACTAATAAAGATACCTTATCTATCTACTTTTCCCCCATAATATCAAGCAACTTTTATTCAAGACATTTCTTTCTAGAACGCTTAGTTTTGGACATATTGTACCTGCACATGCGATAGGGAAAATAAAAACGATCAGGTTAAATGCTCAACTTTGTTCCTCCCATAGAATGCTACAGTTTTCGTGCAATGCTTTCTTCTGGGATGAATGCCAGAGGAAAAAGATCTGAATTCTGCAACTCTTCCAGCATCAAAGAAATGAGCACTTACGCTTGGCAGCATGTCATGTGAGCTTGACTCAGAATTATTGCCAACCACTTTACTGATCACTTGCATTATTCCTGGACATTTACTCTTGAAGTAGATTAATCTATATGCAGCAGTACGTAATCATTCTTCCAAAAATTGCTGAAGGAGACAAATTTGGTACAGCTGCACTTTTAAATTGGGAGGATGTACCCGGTTCTGCGTGCTTTTTGAGAAAATATTGCTGCGGACATTGCCAGAATAGCAATTGTTAGAGATCATGTCGCAACATTTTGTGCCAAAAAAATATACACGGAATAAGTTAAACATCACAGCTCCGAAGACGAAATAAAAGGTTGATAGTTGTTGACAAGCGAAATTAGAACTTTGTGACATAAGCAAAATAGATGTACCTGATTTACCTGTGAAGACCTCGTGGAACGGAAGTTTGCGGTTCAGAACAAAACTGGTGGGGAAGGTTCTCCGGGGTGTCACGATACGGGTGGCACGGACCTGTGAGCGGGAGGTCCGCGGTTCAATTCTCACCAGGACCGCCCTGACTGAAATTTCTTTTGTTCTTCCTTCATTCGTTATAACTGACAAATGCCAGGGAGGTACCTAAACTTAGGTCTGATACGTTTTATTTCCAAATTTATCTTCCCAATTGTCATATCTTTTCATTTCATATACTATCAGTGTCTACCGCCTGTGGTGTTGTATGAAACAAGAACAGGCGTGAAACACTATTTAAAATAATGGTTATACTTGAGTTTTTTATTTATGGACGCTCTTTAACTACAGTGGTCCTTAGCGTCCCATTCTATATTGGGCGTGAAAGACCGGAAATTTTGCCATGCTAAGGATTTTTACGCCCTAACAAAAATCCATCGCTCTTCGCCGGGCCTTCAACCCGCGACCGTGGGGACTAGATAGTAGGGACCACCAAACATTACCAAAATTATGATAATAATAATAATAACAATAATAACAGCAATAATAGCCGCTACAAGGGAAAATCGAAATATCTTGCCTATTAAGTTTCTTTGAAAAACGTTATATAACAGAACTGAAATTCGTAAACAAAAGTTCCAAATAAATTTTGTTATTTGAAAATTTTTAAAAGTCTGAAAACTTAAAAGTAATTATTTTTCATTACTATTATTAATTAATATATTTTATTATTATTATTATTATTATTATTACTATTATTACTAGTAGTGTAGTAGTATGTTATTATTATTATTATTATTATTATTATTATTATTATTATTATTATTATTATATCATTACCATGAGAAACGATATGGCTACGATCACATCGCAAACATAAGGGGGTTCAAATTTGTCTACTATTAAGTCTTTTTACTTACATTTTAATTGTCAAAATCGGTTTCAGTGCCGTTTTTCAAAACTTCATATACCCATGTTCCCAAAGAAGAAAGAGAAGGGCAATGGCGGTGGAGATTGAGAGTAAGCGAGAGGAATAGTAAGGGTAAATAAAGGGAGAAGCAGACAATGGAGATGTAGGAAGTGTGAAAGAAAGCAGGGAAGGAGAAACGGTGAAAAAGTCATAGAAGAGGGGGGAGGTAAACGTATCTCAGCATTTAACCCAAAAACGCAATAACCCGGCGGATTCTGCAATAAAGTTAGAAGTGGAAATTGTCGTCATTGATACCTTTCCGTAGCAAAATATTCGACAACCCCAGCATATGCCACAAACATGCTTGACAACACTCCCCGCTCTAGAGGCAGTGAAAACGCACCGATTCTACAACACAAGGTATCGATTAATTCCAGTTATAAACAAATCGAATCAGCACAAACCTCATGAGATTACATCAGGGCTATGATGACCAAATGTTTGCCAGAAATTCATGTGAATGCCGTGCTTTAAATAGCCTGGTCAAATTCTGTGCAGCTCTACCGACCCTTTGAAATTCATTTACCTACAAGGACTGCCCGCCAAAAATTATTTGCTCTTTCTTGCGAAACAATAGATATAAGCGGCAGTACGGATGCATTTCTACGGTTTCCCAAAGTGTAATTCTGTATTACTCTTTCACTCTCCTCTTTTGGCTTTAACCCTCGCCTAAGCTCCGAGGAACTTTGAACTGTACGTTTGTAATTTTCATATGCGTTTATGTACATGTACATAATTTAACATACTACACCTTCACTTTCAAAGATATGTTACCAGAGCATTTGCGAAACCACGAATTTATTTTATTGCCATGCTGGTATAATGAACTTTTCACTTGAAAAATGATTAAAAATAAATAATATACGACAAGCGTTTGGAAAATATTTCAGACCGGAGTTCATTAAGCACATGCGTATGTATATTTGTATCTACATTTATTCCAAAAAAACCAATGGAAGTGTTAATTACAAAAATAATAATTAAACTTACAAAACATTAAGACCATTTTATATTATAACATGCACTTATACTACAGTACGTTCGCTTCCTCCTGCGGCCGGGCGGGCGATCGCATGTTAGCCTGGAGCATTATATAGCGACGTGTATCAACCCCAAGCTTATCCTACTCATGTCTTGTTTATTTATTGTTATCATTTCAGTACTAGCCTTGTCACAGTAGATTTTGGAAGTGGTGTCCATCTGCATTCTTGACATCTTTTGATGAATTTTCGATTCATCAGTTGAAGTTCTTCTTCAGTATTTTTCAAAATTCAAAAATTCTGTTCTTATTTGGAGAGCGAGTAAATGATGCGTTAATTTCAATGAGCGTTAATTTCCAAAACGTAAAGGAGTGATATTAAAAAAATCTGATGTGTTACACTCACATGACTTTCTCTACTCTTGTACAAACTATTTTACAAATGTTTATTCTCCATATGCTTCATGTTAATCGAGATATAGAGATGTTAATCTTATTGCTAATTTTCTTGTAGATGCAAGGGGAATTGATAGGCTTTAAGCGATAGTCAAATATTTTAAGAGCTGGTTGCTAAGTGGAGTATTCCATTCTCTTGGCATTACCGGGACAAACAAAATAAATAACGAATTTGAGCAAAAGTATAAGTATTGGAAAATTTAAGGGAATAACAAGCAATATCTCGAAAATGGTTCACCCAACAAAAGAAATGTATATGACATAAATTGTGTATTTTAACACGATCTACATTTTTTGTGTAGTAAAGTTTTGTCTATCTCTTATGGTTTACCAGTTATGCAAAAGTCGTTCACAATGAAGAATACTTTTGGAGCCATTCTAAGAAAATTCGAGACATACATTTCATTTGTCATGAAAATATCTTAAACATATGATATTTTAATCAAAATCCTTAGAGCCATTTTTGAGAAAATTAAATTTTTCGAAAAATGTTCCATGTAAAGGGCAGTTGGGGTGGGGGGATTTTCATGAAAACCTCTGTGTCGCATCTCTGGAAGATACTGAACCTAAATACCAAGTTTGATGTTTATCCGACACACACACACGGACATGTTTCCAAAAATGCTTTTATTTTTTGGATTCGGGGGGTCACAAACATGTATTTCCGGTGAAATCTCGGTATCGAATTTTTGGGTGGAATACAATACTTCCCCTACTTACTATACGTAGTAGAGAAAGTAAAAAGTGTTTAGAAATGTAGTCAAAGCTCTTTAGTGTTATAGGTTCATTTGTCTATCTATATAATGCATCTTGCGGAGTGCGCCGCGGCTGTAGTGCGGCATTACAGATGGCGCGCGGAGTAGCTTTCTTCCGTCCAACAAACGCCATTTGGCAACTACTGTATCGCATTGGCGGTGTGTAGGCTATGGATTAGATAGGAGAAGTTCAATAGCAGTGGGCAGTGGTAAAGCACCCGGCGAAGTACCAAAGGTATGCGGTTCGAATACCGGCAATGGCAGTAAATTTTACAATTATGGTTTGAGTTTTTAACACTATGTGCTTCAAATGGTAATAATAATAATAATAATAATAATAATAATAATAATAATAATAATAATAATAATAATAATAATAATAATAATAATAATAAATTGGTTGGAAGGATTCCGTCAAACACTTAGACCGCTCGCCTCCCACTAAGGCGGCCGGGATTCGAAACCCGGGACCCGCATGTGAGATTCGTGGTGGACAAAGCGGCATCTGGGTGGGCTTTCTTGGGGTTCTCCGGTTACTCTCGCCGTTAATTTCTTCAATTACTCCATCATCACATTTCCTTTCATCCACTTCACCTTCATTTCATATCATCTTCCCTTATTCTCATACCTGGCTACGAGACGATCCCCCATTCCGGATTTTTCATTCTCTGATTCAATGTCCGTCTGCTGCTCTACAGGCCTCTGGCACTAGGCAAGGTTGTAAGTCGTAGGGGATGTAAGCCCTACATAAGAGGGCTTTGTCTCTCTCCCTATCTCACGCGTACACACTGGCACACATTTTTGTATAAATGCTTCTTTGGATCTCAAAATGTGTATTTTCAGTAGAATCTTTATACCGAATTTCGAGTGGAATGCAATACTGTTTCTTACTACCAAAGGTAAGTAGTACAGAAAGTAAAACTGGTAACTCGTTATCCAGGCAAGTCAGTCTAACCAACATTGCAATCAAGTCTTCCAGATAATAATTTTAAAAGCTACTTAACACATAACAGAGGTACTAAAATCACTATTGAAAATATCCACATTACGAGGACTTCTGTTGTGTTTCCATTGGAAAATAACAAACAAAATCATAGTACAAGGTTAGCTGCGCGGATTTTGAGGAATCGAATTGTTTCCGCGAGGAAAGTTTGAAGTAAACGCATGGCGTACTGAAAACAATTTCATGTTTTGTTACATTACAGCCGCGGCGCGCCATTTCGGTACACTTCATTGGAATCTGCAGTTCAAGTGGCTTACAAACGCCGCGTTCACTAATTGGAATCAGGATGCAATCATATTATAATGAATACAGACTGAACCTAACTCACTAAACCCAGTGAAAGAACGTGTACATGAACGTCGTACTGTTAGAAGATCTAAAAATTGTCCAAATCTGCTAATTAATATTGAGGTTAGGTTGTAGCTTCACGTATGGAAAGCCAATTTGAAAAAGTTATATTATAGTTCCACTGTTGGGGAGCCAAACTTGATGAAGTAACTGCCCCACGTATGGAACAAAGTTTCCGGTGGTCTGCGCCCCAACGTTTAGGAATCAACCTAGTATTTTAATGTTTCTTTAAATACTATAGATATTTGTTTCAGTATTAATTTGTAGAAACATGTATCTCTTAACAGGGGGTGATGTGGCTAAAGAATGTAGGGTTACACAAATTATAATTTTTACTTCACTCCTTTTATTAATCCTTCACACGATTAAACAACACTTGTATTATATAGAGCGCTGTGAGATTATTTATTAATTGCACTTTTAAACACGTAAACTTTATAATATTCTCGCCTTAATGAATTTTATGTCTCACACTGAATACGTACCGAGCGAACAAACTGTCTATTTCACGTCTCTGATTGGCTAATTTTGCTCCAATAGAATACTTTTATTTAACTTTCAGCTTTTCTGGTTGTTGATTGGCTATTTATAAACTGTTTTAAAATATTACATTAATGTTCCAAGAATTACTAGTAGCATTATTAAATGTTTCAAATTCATTGTTGCCTCAAGGTTACCTCATTGTTAGCAACTTTGGGCTTATATTCTCACAGCTCCAACATTATTAAATTACGTAATACATTCACTTAACATTATTATACATGTACACAATAATATAAACATAATACAATTACTGTTACATATATTTTATATATTATTTATATACATATTGCTTTAAGGTGGGGTGTTATTATATTTTATATTACATAATTAGACTGAAATCATTTAAGTGTTAAAAATACTGTCTCAATATGCAAGACGGCTACTTGCAAAGGAGTTGATGTATCTTGCGAGATCATGTGGAAATTAATAAACAAATTGTGCAGATTGGACATAGTAACTGAGAAGTTTAATTTCAAAAATGTAGCCCTTACTCCACAGATGTACTTCTCTTGGTCAGGATTATCTCTGCTTCCATACACATCTCTCGCCTGCCCTATTTTAACATATGCAGTTGCAGTCTGGGTTGGTGCTACAGGACTGCAAGTAATACGAACAGCAGAGTATTATGAACAGCCTCGAATGCTCCGTGGTTCGTTAGGAAATAAAAAATGCACGAGTTTGGTTTTCTACCCATTCCACAGTACAGGGTTATTCAAAAAGAAGGTACAGACTTTAAATATTTATTTCTAATGAACGACAATAGATGGCGACGCATGCGATACAATAGGAAAAAGTTCAAAATTGTATTTTGTGTGTTCAAAATGAGCACCATTCGTTATATGAAGACGACCATCTTATACGAATTTATTGTATCAATTGTAAATTTTTCATGACGAGGCGGTTCGTTGTTGAACTTTGAAGTAGATTGTTTGTTGCTATTGTTTAACTGCCCCACGTATGGGAGCCAACTTGAAGTTGTTGTGTGCTTGCGTAATTATTTACTTAATATGTTTTTAACTTGAAGATTGTTTTTGTTTCACGTATATTATTTACGTAAATATTAAGTGCTTTAGGTAGTTTGCAACACGCTTTGGGCGTCGGTTTGAATTTTTTTGATTACGTAATAGTTATTATTATTACGCAATATGATGCTACATATGCGAAACTGATTTAAAATTGTTGTTATACTCCAAGTTTTACATTATAATATTTAACTTTGTTATTAAAACTGCTTCTATATATTATTTATGTTTGAATTTGCCTCGGTTGCTTCAGTCTTGTTTGTAAAGCCACGTGTCTTAGACAGGGCGTGGTGTGACAATGATTGTAGACATCACAGAATTTAACTTTATTAAACTTACTTCTTTTATTAATTCTTGCACATTTTTATAAAGCACTACACTTTTTATGAACTGTGAGAATATTCAATACCTTCACTTAGCGCGTATACATATTTTTACGATTCACTCGTAGAGAACACATCTTCCATCTGTTCACTACCAAGGCTTGCCAGCAACTGAGTAACTTTCAACGGTTAAACCTGTATTTCAAGTCTCTGATTGGCTAATTCTAGTCCAATAAAATATCTGCCGTGCTATCGATTGGCTAATTTTAAACTGTTACTGAATATTACATTATCGTCGCTCTAATCATGACTAGTAATTTTCAAACACTCTAACTCATTATTGCTACAAGGTTACCTCATTATTACCTCATTCTTAGCAACTTAAAACGTATTATTCTCACAGCTCTTGCATTATTAAAGTATATAATGTATTCACATAACATTATAAAACATGTTTATAATAAAAATAAGCATTTTGCAACGACTGTTACATACAATTCAAATAATTATTACATACATATTGTTTCAAGGCGGGCTGTTATTGAATTTACTTATTATAAAATACAATTAAAATTATTTAGGTGTTAAAATACTGCCTCAACTTACAACGAAATGCACGCTGCAATGAAACAGTGGATTCACTCTTTGCATAATGCAGCACCCTATACGGCTTTTCCTGTGGCGTCGCCATTTTCACGTAAACAAACACAGCGCCGCGTAGGCACTGAGTGGAACTAATAGGTGGGGCTTAAAACTGAACTTTCCCCTATTCAATGATGTGTCGTATTTGCCGTTTAATATTATCGTTCATTAAAAATGAATATTTAAAATCTGTTCGTTCTGTTTGAATAACCTGTACATGGGGCGGCCGGCACGTGCTTTTTACTTCCATCTCCAGGATATTCTGGGGGCTGTTGCTCTCGGGGTTCACACTCGCCAGCCAGGTCGCCTCAAGCGCAGATTCCCACAAGATGTCCTCAGCACGGAAGACACCGCCATGTAATACTGCCACCTTTTACTTATATATTTTCCAGTTGTGTTACATGTTCTCCTTCCAGTTTTGTTAGAGGAACCGTTCATGGTTACCTCCGTTGTGTTATTTAACGCTCCTATACTCTGTAATCCGATATCTGTAAAGCATGTTTTGCTTAACGATTGTAAATATTAATAAAACAAACAAACAAATAGAAAAGCAGTTGAACCGAGTTGATTTCCAGTTTAGCGGTCACATTTATCTTTGTTTCTTTTATGGTTTTCCCAGGTCAGCGGACGAATGCTAAGACAGATTATACACTACCACAAATTCTGCTGTCCATTTCCTAGTCATTCTGTTTCAGGGTTGCAGGACCAAAATATTAGTGTGTGTGCCGCGGCAGAGCGGCGAAACTTGAGGCAGTATATTTAACACTTAAATGATTTCAGTCTAATTATATAATATGTAAATTCAATAACAGCCCGCCTTGAAGCAATATGTGTATGTAATAATTTGTAAAATGTATGTAACAGTCATTGCATATTGTATCCATGTATAATAATGTTATGTGAATATATTACGTAATTAAATAATGTAGGAGCTGTGAGAATAATAGGTTAAAAGTTGCTAACAATGAGGCAACCTTGAGGCAATAATGAGTTTGAGAGTTTAATAATGTTACTTGTGATTCTTGAAAGCAATAATGTAAATTTTGAGACAGTTTAAAAATAGCCAATCAACAACCAGAAAAAGCTTTAGTTAAATGAAGGTGTTATATTGGATTAGGAATAGCTAATCAGAGACTTGAAATACAGAAATTTACAAGTTTAGGCGGTTGAAATCAATTCAGTTGGTTGCAGACAGTGTTACAAACCAGACGCAAAAAGTGTCCTCAAGAAATTTAATACGTTTTCGTGTGAGACGAAAAATAATTTTACGTGTTAACAAGTGCAAGTAATTCATAAAAGAATCTCACAGCTCTCTATCAGTGAAGCGTTATTTAAATCTATCACGTAATAATAAAAGGAATGAAGTAAAATTAAAATATGTGTAAGCCTACATTCTTCAGTCGCACCACAACCCTGCTAAGAGAAACGTGTCTCTAACAATAATACTGACGCAGCCGAGGCAAACATAAATATATAATATTTAAAGAAACAGTTAAATCACAAAGTTAATATTTTTTTAAAACTTGGGGCAAAGGCTACCGGAAACTGTTTACTATACTGCGGTTGCAACTTCTACAAGTTCGGCTCCCCAATAGTTGAAATATAATAGAACTCTTTCAATACAACCTACTTCAAATTGACGCCCAAAGCGTGGTGCAAATAATACAACAAAATACCTTCTTCAAATTTGCTTTGTGGAAAGGTTTTCTCCCTGTCGCATATTCTTCCAAGAAGGCGTCCTTTTATACCATTCTCTTAGTGGGATCGCGTGTCTGGTCTTCTATGATAGGTGCCCCTTCATAGCGCTTAGATAATGAAAGGCTAAATTGGAATCATCTGCGCCTTTGCAATGTATGCGGCACCTTACGTATCTGATTGATCCTTCTTTTTTTTTAACAAAACACACAACTTGTTTTTGTTTTTCTATCTGAACTTTCAGTGTAACTAATTTATGAAGTCCTTAAATTATATACTCCCTTTTTTAAAATAATTTTATTTCGTTTATTCCCTTTCTCTCTGAAGTCACTATAAGACATATGGGCCCGTTTGTTGGCCTACGTACATATATGCACCAACCATTGGTTAGAGACCTCCTCCTATCCCTATCAATGGAATTAACTGTTCCTCCACGCAAGCCGTATGTTGGACGGGGTTGTAAAGGTAGATTCAGAAGACTGAAAAATTCAATACCATTGCCGGGATTTGAACCACGGAGCTCCCGGTCTCCCTCCGGTTGCTCTATCCATTGGGTTACCATGGCAACATGCCGACACGCCATTAAATTCTCCAGCTGATTCGCATTTTTACCGGTAAATCACAAGGAGATCTCAAATTGTATTGAGATAACATACCCTAATGGCGACTTACAATGCTGTAAGTAGGTACTCTAAGTCCCGGACTTCATAGTTTCGACCGCTATTCGATCAATTAATTGAAATCAATGGTTCAACCACACAAGCCGTGTGTTGGATAAGTTTGGAAAGGTAGAATCAGACGACTGAAAAATTCAATAGCATTGCAGGGATTTGAACCACGGAGCTCCCGGTCTTCGTCCGGTTGCTCTAACTGCTGAGTTACCATGGCAACATGCCGGTACAACATTAAATTACCCAAGTGATTCACATTTTTCCCGGTAAATCACAAGGAGATCTCAAATTGTATTGAGATAACATACCCCAATGGCGACTTACAATGCTGTAAGTACTTTAGGACCCCGGCTTCATAGTTTCGACCGATATTCGATCAATTAATGAAGCCGTGTGTTGAACAAGGTTGGAAAGGTAGAATCAGACGACTGAAAAATTCATTGCCTTTTGGGGAATGTAATGTCGTACTGGCATGTTGACATAGTAACTCAGTGGTTAGAGCAACCGGACGAAGACCGGGAGATCCGGGGTTCAAATCCCGGCTATGGCATTGAATTTTTCAGTCGTCTGACTTTAGTTTCTATCCTTATCAATTTTCATTTCTTGACGTAGGCTGCATTTATTAATGTAATGCTCCTCCGTACACTATCGGCACCCTCTTGTTAGTTGAATTAGTAACAATATTATATGTTCAAATAAGAATAGACAGACAGGTAAATTAAATCAGTAATACATTTATGACTATTTTTCACGAAGGAGCAAATCCTAGTGATAATCTTGAGCAAGCTTCCCTCCCTCCTTCACCCTGTACAAACATTATCATCACTGTTGTCCAGAGATTAAATTGAGCGGAACTTTCACTCATTCTCTCGTGTTTATTTCAGAGTGGTACCATTAAATCAACGTGCTTTCGATTACTAAGTAAACAGCTGTCATATGTATGAACTCCAAAATGGCAATAGACCATCTGAGCCAAAGACACCCAAGCATACTATAAGTAATTTTTGCTAATTTAAGCTCTTTAATATTCCAAAATGACATGCATTTTGTAAGGGGAATTATATATATATATATTTATTTATTCATTCATTTATTTATTATTAGGTGTAATTAAAATGTTAGCCGACCTGGCATGGTTCATGCAAATATGTAATATATTTGTAATGATACATTTTTGAATAGGGTTAAGATGTCAGAGAAGTAAGTCATGTCGTGTAAGTCGTGTGTCAAACACACAATGGTAAGGGAGTGAAACCCTAAATACGTCTTGCGGCTATCTCTAACAATAAGCCACCCTCTCGAGAAGGCTGGGTGACACTTTAGTCAACAAAAAAATAAATATGGAAGAACATCGCTGTTATTGGCTATATAGAGAGACACGTCATCCATAGAGCCAATCATGGTTTAAATTCAAACATAGAAACGACGTTACAACTCTTACAAAAACAACTCAGTTCGGGACTTGTTACTCTCAGTGGCAGACGTGTATAAATAGTGTTGTACAAAAATCATAATAGACATACATACACGTTAAAGTTCACTATGACTCGCAGGCAAGCTTCTTTAGAATACACACATGTATAAACGTATTTATCTTTTTGTGTGTATACAACAAGAATGTTTTAGTATACCGGGTGTTTCAGAAATACTTTTACAATCTTCGAGTATGGGTTCCTCACACCAAAAGAAGGAAAAAAGTTCATATGAATATATGTCCCATAATCCTTGGTTTTCGCGTTATTCCTGTCACAATGAAAGTGTGAGTTCAACGGCCTTCGGAGTCCAACCTCAAAACTTCATTTCTCTATGCATTCGTAGAAGGCGTTGACCGACTGTACTACATACGGTAGTCTGTCTGGTAGGTCCATACGTTTTACAAGCACGTCTTACTGGTGCTGTCTACAGGGACTTTATCCAACATACTCTTCCCAACTTACTTCACGAAGATGTGCCGCTGCAAATAAGAAAAAACATGCATGATGGCGCTCCGGCACATTTTAGTCGTATTGTTCGAGATGCACTGACTGGTATCTACCATGACCGATGGATAGGCAGAGGAGGACCAGCTCCATGGCCTCCACGTTCTCCCGACCCCAATCCTGTGGATTTTTACCTCTGGGGGCATCTTAAATCATTGGTTTATGGAGCAACCCTCCTGGATGCAGAAACGCTTCATCGACTTGTCATGGAAGCCTGCGAAACCATTCGACACCATCCCGGAGGTTTTGACAGGGTGCGACATTCCATGATTCGACGAGTACAGGCATGCATAGAAGCAAGAGGAGGACATTTCGAGCATTTATTATGAGTTTTGCATGTTATAAGTGTACCACTGTGTTGAACACCACCTAACGAGAAAACAAATGATTATGGGACATATGTTCATATGAACTTTTTTCCTTCTTGTGGTGTAAGGAACCCATACCTTATTATAAAAGTATTTCTGAAACATCCTGTATATTAGTGGTGGTATATATACATATATATATATCAAAACTAAAGAACAGTGTACTAGTTATTCTACATAACTACTGTATCTTCCCACTCCCTACAAGAGCAAAGCGCCTACTGGAGCTACCGGAGCATATTAAAACAATTACGTACACTTTAATACTCTACACCCACAATAATACAAGTTACACACACAAACTGGAATGAGAAGATTATCCCAGGGTTACCACTACGGAGATGAGCAACATACACCATAGACCTTCAGAGTAACTTATATTTCAGAAATAAGTTTCTTTTTCCAATTCTTAAGGATGCTCATACTGAAATTCCTAAATTCTATAAGTTTATCACCGATTTGGTCAACATCATTAAAATACAAATATTATGTTCATCATTATATTTATCTAACTTGCAAGAAGATTTATTTTGCTAGAATAAACATTGAGTCACATTTAAAATGCCTCATGTAATGAAACTTTGAAGTTTTTAATATTTTAAATGTCACTTGAAATTTCTCAAACATAGTTTGTGTAAGAAAACAGAATTTCGAGAAAATCCATTTTAAAATGTCATGCACTATTTGTACGCAACCGCACATATTCATTTAAATGTCTGTTTGGGTATATAAATGGCTAGAAGGGCACAACCCCTATTTAGATCCATGTTCGAATGTTAGTGAATTTTTGCTGTGAAAGTTTTAAGAAGTGTGTGCTTCCATTTTTGGAAATTTTTTGGGAAATTCAGTATGAGCACGGTTTATTCCATAAAAAAATTTGTATTTACCAGACTATACTCACAAAAGACGAAGCACTCTTCAGAATATTTGGGAAGTTTCACTAATTCTTCCTTACCTGAAACAAATAACATTTGATAAAAGAGCTTTTACTGAATAATTATACTATGAGTTAATACAATACATTATACTCGCAGACTGGTAAGCTGTTTTATGTAAGAATTACCGCAATGCGTTTGCAGGATCAAATTAACTATGGACAGACTCGAGCCAGAGATATTGAATAAATTATCTTCTAAACACAACAGCTCCTATGATGAAGCCGCAGTGAGTTGATTAATTATGTGAATGCCATTGCACCGTTACGCCAAGCATTTCGCAGCTTATTTTCCGATATTTTTACACCAAGGCTTTCAAAGAATGAAGATTAACTTGCGTTTTTCATTCCTTTCCTCTTTATTGGACAAGTTCTACGTGACGGGAAACAACGAGCAGCAGGTTGATCTTCATCCAGATGAGCAAGGATGTTACCCTTAAAATCAAACAGCGAATTGCGCAACGAGACAGTGCTATAGAAGTCGGATGTTCTAATTGAATAGATTTTAGAAGCCAACTATTGCGCCTAAAAGTTATCTAATATGTTTACTTTCTCTAGCACCTACTTACTCAAAAATTCGACATTTGTTGGAAATGCCTATTTTACTTCCTCTGAATCCAAACAAAGCAATCTAAGAAAAAACTGTGAGTGTGAATAGCATAACTAAAAAAATAAGTCTAATACAAACTAAGCTTGGTATATAATTTGAACATTTTCTAGGAATACGATTCGACGATCCAGAAAACCCTTACAAAATAATCTTTACGTGGAACTATTTCATTCTTTTGAATTTTTAAAAGAGCTGTAACTACTGTAAATAAAACACCCTATATTTAAATATTTACCTAAAAAATATAATTATCTTGAATACCCCTTCTTTCCGAGTGAATTTTGCATACTTTTAAACAGCTGATAGGCCATAGGAGGTAAATATTTGCTAGACGAAAAATGAAAATCCCGTTAAAATACACGATTTACGTCCAGTATATTTATTATACATTGTGAGATTATTCATTTCCGAGATACACGTTGTTACTAGTTTGAACTTTACCATACCTACATTTTTAAGAGCCGATGTATTCGTTGGTTTCTCGTGATATAACACAGAGTGTGGAATTTCGACGCCAGCATATAGTGGCCGACTTTGTTAAACAGTTTACTATCACTTCAGCTTCTTGTGCCGTCTTGTAACTAAACTATATGTCTAATGAAGTTATTTCTTCAAATTTTTATCTAGATTAACTTTAAATAGATAGAAAAACAAGGTTTTGTAAAATACTTTGTAAATAATAAAACTATACTGGCTACAGAAATCAAGTGAGTGTAACGTATTAGATTTTTCTCCGATTTTTCAGTAGAATAAAATACTGGGAATTATTTAAGTAGTCTAAAATAATCATAATATGAACTATACTCGTCTCTATACAGACAATAACTTTCTCACCGGATGTGCCTACCAAGTACATGACCCTTCAGTCAAATAAGTAAGCTAGAGTCAGTCCGAGGATACTTTAAGGTGGCCATTCACTATCGCTCCAAACTCTCATAGTGAACTGAGAAGCCGCCACTGTTTGACGTGGTGCGGGGGTGTATTCGATATCTGGCTACGCAAAACTCCAACAGGCCGCTCCAGTACGCCACCGAACCGTGGCATATTGAATGGGGAAAATCCTACGTGGAGCGGCTCCAAGTCACTACGCAAACTTGCTGATCAGTGGGTAAACCCTCAGGCAAACAGCGTCAATCAGCGGAGAGAAACCGCTGAGAGCACACGTTTTACAAACTGCGCTATATCAGGGCGCAACTTTATTCTGGCAGTTATTGAAGCCTACAAAAAGTTTTCATGCCTATGGCAGGTTACGAATACTGACTAACCCAATAAAGTGGAAAGAAATACAGCTCTAGAGGAACTAACCCTGTTTTCATCCAAAGGCAGCAGCAATCAAGGTTTTTATCCATTGTTTATATCCATTCACTATACACAATCAAAGAAAAGTGCATAGAGACAGACACGGTATGAAGAAATGTTTGCTAAAATAAGATTTTTTCCTAAAATATTAAAATGGGAAGAAAAAACTCCAAATTATTACGGAATGGATATTTTAAAGCCAAAACTTTTTAATTGTACTTTAGGGGTTTGGAGTAGGTTCGCTTTAGTTTAAAATAACATGGTTTATAGACTTTTACTCATATTTAATAATAAAATATCAAATGAAATACAAATTACATGTAGTATATATATTAATCATTGTGAAACCCTTAAACTTAGAAGAAGAAGAAGAAGAAACACAAATTAGTGGTTGCTTTGATCTTGTTTAATATAATTGCAATATGCCATTAAAAGCAGCGGTTCGCGAAAATAAAAACTCTCCAAGAATATGGGGCATTTAATTTTCTACGTAACGCCACAAAGGAAGTGCTACATTTTCTGAAATGTAGCTGGCTTGTTGGGAAAATCGGCTTGGGGTTATACATTTTTCAATAAAACTGCCTGAATAGAATATTTGGAAAGCCCGGTTCTTGTTAACGGAAAATTACTAAATCTTACAAAATATGAATAGTATGCAAAAATGTTAACAGATATGAATTTTTACTTTCTCTACTACATATAGTAAGTAGGGGAAGTACTGTATTCCACCCAAAAATTCGATACCGAGATTTCGCCGGAAATATATGTTTTGAGACACCCTGAATCCAAAAAAGCATTTTTGGAAACATGTCCGTGTGTGTGTCTGTGTCTGTGAACAGTATAACTCAGAAACGAACAGTCGGATAAACACCAAACTTGGTATTTAGGTTCCGTATCTTCCAGAGATGCTACAGGAAGGTTTACAAGAAAATCTCCCAACCCCAGATTACCCTTTACATAGAACATTTTTCGAAAATTTTAATTTTCTCAAAAATGGCTCTAACGATTTTGATTAAAATATCATATGTTTACGATATTTTCATGACAAATGAAATGTACATCTCGAATTTTCTGGGAATGTCTCCAAAAGTATTGTTCATTGTGAACGACTTTTGCATAACTGGCAAACCATAAGAGATAGAAAAAGTTTTACTACGCAAAAAATGTAGATCTCGTTAAAATACACAATTTATGTCATATAATGTTTTTGGTTGAGTGAACCATTTTCGATAAATTGCTTATTATTCCCTTAAATTTTCCAATACTTATACTTTTTCTCAAATGGGAATTCGTTATTCATTTTTTTATGTCCTGGACATGCAAAGACAATGAAATGCTCCACATAGCAACCAGCTCTTAAAAAAAAATTTGACAATCGCTTAAAACCTACCATATTCCTCTTGCCCCTACAAGAAAATTAGCAATAAGATTAACATCTCGATTAACATGAAGCATATGGAGAATAAGCGTTTGTAAAAATAGTTTGTACAAGAGTTGAGAAAGTCATGTGAGGTAACACATCAGATTTTTTTTTACATGCATTGAAGTCTACGCTATGCTAAGTGTAAAAATACGTGTTCCCATAATGTTAGCAAACATGGGTTAGAATATGAAATTTGTATTTTGCCCGCCTCCAATCATAATTACCTCATTGCTGAAGTGACTGACAAGTAGTGGTGCGGCGTGACTCCCTAGTTTTGGACGTTATCTTTTGGGTGCCATCGAAATGAAAGCGCCCCATTCTCTGCGTTCAGTAAATGATAGATTTTAGTTACTGGCGGAGTGGTAACAGGGTGTTTAAACGATCAAATGCTAAGCAATAGTCGCAATGTTTTCATACTGGCATAAACATGTAAGCTACCCTGAAGCTTACCGAGGGAGATGGCACCACGTGACATATGCGATTCACATTCGGGAGGTCCCGGGTTCGATTCCGGTGATCGTCGACTCTGACCCTGGAATTTCCATGGTTTCCCCAAGTCGGCAGGCTAATGTTGGGGAGTTCTTCTTCTACCTGACTTTCCTGCTCCTCATTTCCTGTACCCATTATCTTCCTTGTCATCTATTTCAGGGTTGTAGGACCAAGCGACGTGTTCGGTGGGTTGCGGTTTGGCGGTGATTAATGGCTCTGTAGAGGTTTCTTCCCTGGCGCCTTGCAGGACTACTCAGTTAGGTCTCACCTCCTAGTGGAAAGACTGGGGGTTCGGTGGCTTGTGGGTGAGCCCGGACGGCATTAGATGCGTTCAATCTGGAAACGATGGCGGCCCTGTCCATGCTTGAGCCCGTTATCATCCGGATCTGGTAGCGCTTTGGGTGTTTCCCCATATCCGTCCCTCAGAGGAGTCACTTAGAAGCAAAAAAAGGCCGCTGCGGCCCGCTTGCGGTGCTGTGCCCGGTTGGGGAGGTTCCTTCGTTCGATCGCCCTTTACCTTTACCATTTACCCTGAAACGTTCTTTGTCATTCTGGTTCCCGAGGTCACGGTTCAAATCCGGCACATGGCGATGGATTTTTTTCGGGCATAAAAATACTTAGCAGGCATCCTTCGGAAGGGAACTAAAGCCAGTGGTCCCGTGTCGTAGATTTACGGCACGCAAAAGATCCTCAAGCCTGACAAAGAAGCCTCTGAGCAAAATTTCCCGTCTTTCACGTCCAATATAAAATGGGAAGCTAAGAACCACATTAATTAATGAGCGTTTATAAATAAAACTCCATTTTAGTTTTGAAACGTTATTTGCCGTGTCGCAGGAGAAAGTGGAGACCATTGGAAGTTGAAGCATAAGGAGAAGAAACCATATCTGCGCCTATGGACTGATCAAAATTAAACAAGAAATATGTTCTTGATGGAACACTTAGCTGTAGAATTCGGAGACATAGTTTTGTGGTACCGATACAATTGTCTAAATCCTATACCTCATTTTCTATCGCTAGCTAAATGAAAACTAAAATTTGGAAACACTCCTGGAAAAAGCAAAAAAAAAAAAAAAAAAAAAATGTTGATGAAGTTTTGATTTCATAAATTCAACAAAAAATATCAGTGTATACCAGGTGAGTCAGCTGCCCCTAGGTATTCGTATCTATGCAACCCGCAGTTTATTGTCTAATGTGAAAACATCGACCCTTTTAGGAAACAAACAGTTATTGTAGCTCTACTCTTCTATTCGGTACTATACGTAACTAGCATTAATAATTAAAGCCCTGAATGAGAACCAAGGAGCTGCAAAAGGCATAAAAAGGCGGCTGTTCATGGATATAACGCTTGCAAGGGGGTAGAGGAATGTTCTCGCAAAAAACGGCAGAGAGCGTGTTAGCCGAGTGGGTTAGCTGCCGAAATATGGTAAAGCAAGGGTTAGTTTCGGAGGTTCGAATCTAATAAAAGCATCAATTGTTTTGGTTCTTTTTTCTTTCTTTCTCGTTGTGTTTATTTTCTGTATTTTAGTGTACTAATTTATTTATTTTTGTTATTTGCTCTCCGTGAGCCAAAGACACAACAATTACAAGCAGATAATTGTGTATCATGTTTACCGTAATAATTTGTACCGTATCTGGTGTTTTAAGCGTGTTACGTAGTTAGCTTTCATTTTTTGGGCGGATACAGACGATATTAAATCTAATAGTTTTTGTTTCATGTTTAAACCTTATGTTTCGCTTCTTCTACTGACAAAGGAGTTTATAAATGTGCTAAGTTCACGGGGTAAACAGAATAATAAATTGTTAAAGAGCGTGGGTTTCATCAACGTAGTAAATGTTCAAAATGATGACACCCTTCATCAATGCACATTTGTGACGTAGCCTGAGAGACCTTCCTGCATGCTGTAACATGCGCGGTGTAATCTGTCTGCATTCTCCAGTATGAGTGCCCGTAGATGTTTTGGACTTTGCGGTGGAAAACATGGTGATTATTCTATTTTGTACACACTTATGTTATCAAAAGTGTTATTTATATCACAATATCAAATTATAGACCAAAAGAGATAAAACAAAAGCTAATAAAAATTTTGATCTTAACCCGAAGGTTTGAACCCAGACTGAAATGCGACAATGTTAAAGCAACCATGATAATACCATTCGCCTAATGCTACCTTGCGAGCTTAGGTTCCTATACGAATTAGTAACGGCAGAACTTGACCTCACCTCGAATCTTTACACGCTTTTAGCAGCTTCTTACAGTGTTATGAGCTCGGTTTGATAGTTTTAACTCAAATAAAGAGACTGCGTTAGTCATTACAGTTACTGTATGAACTGAAATATGCCATATTTTATGACAGAAGGGAAATTATCTACTTAATACTCAGCATTTTTGCAAAGGCTGTACTGTGACCCTTTGTTGCCTGAAGGCTTAAATCCAATTGGTCGCACTGTGTAGATCTGCCATTTTGTTTTCAAATAGTTTTGTCAACCGATGCCTGTGATAAGTGGTTCCTTCAGGGGAGTTTTCAAAGGTGTGTAGGAATGTATGCTAAAAAATAAAAGTTTGTAAAATCAGCTAAAGGTGCTGCTACAGCTGCCAGTGTCAGGGTGGGATATTTTTTAAATTGACATACGCGGCGATTGCACTCTGTCTCGTAAAACACTTATGCACTGAGTTATGTATCCCTCCTCTATAAAGCGTTATGCAAATCAGCTATTAGAAGGCATTCAAGAAAGACGTAAGTCACATATGTTGCTTAGCACGATGCATAAATTTAAAAATAAATAGGTGCAGCTGACTCACCTGGTATATGTACAAATAAAACAGAAACAGGCCGTTAACGCGATCAATTAGACTTCTCAGCCCAGATGTCTCAGGATCGATTCCCGGCTAAAACGGGGAAGTCTAGAGGTATGAATGTGGGAGTGAAGTGAGTGTGTTTATTGGTAAAATTAATAAAATGGTCTTTGGCAATCTAATGTACAATAAGTTGTATTATCACTATATTAATTGAAATTTATGTAAATCTGCAAAATTAAAAAGCATACGCAAAAATTGCTTAACAATCATTTAACAATTTCCTTGTGAAGTACAGCGACAGGATCCAAACGTGACAACGCTGTCCTGATTATCTCACTTTCACCTATCGTGTTTACGGTAACTTCCTCACCTGCAAATGCCCACCACTCTCAAAATTTTCGCGATGATTATATCTTATCTACTTGAAGTGATTCTCCACACAAAGCGAAAGACAGAGTTTTGAGCGGAAATTATTCCCCTGTAATATCTTTAAACCTGGCACATGTCAATTTAGCTTTAAGCTATGCTAAACATTCCTAGGGTTTAGGTATTGACCCACGTGTTTCCTCTCCTATTACAGTATACTTCCGTACACAAAGATCCTTCCTTAATAATGCCGGCCGGGATTCAGATAATTTCCTACGGGAAGCAGACTATTGTTCGGTATTGTTACGTTAGGCGTAGTTCCAATGTTAGTAAGCTCCTTAAGGAGGATAAAGGGAGATTCAAGCTTTGCTTGCGTTTGCTGTCAAGTAGGATACAACAATGCTTACCTAAGACAGATACGAATGGAATTTCAATCTCTGAAACTCTGTACAAATAAAAAACGTAATGAAAAATCTGATGTGTTATACTCACGCGACTTTCTCTACTCCTGTACAAAATATTTTTACAAACAGTTATTCTCCATCTACTTCTTGTTAATCGAGACAAATGTTTGTAGAAACTATCTTATATCTAATTTTCTAGTAGATGTAAAGGGCATACGGTAGGCTTTAAGCGATAGTCAAATCTTGTTGTTGCTATGTTGCTATGTGGAGAATTCCAATCTCTTTGTATGTCCAGGATATAAAAAATCTGATGTGTTACACTCACATGACTTTCTCTACTCTTGTACAAACTATTTTTAAAAACGCTTATTCTCCAAATGCTTCATGTTAATCGAGATATCGAAATGTCAATCTTATTGCTAATTTTCTTGTAGATGCAAGGGGAATATGGTAGGTTTTAAGCGATAGTCAAATATTTTAAGCGCTGGTTGCTATGTGGCGCATTTCATTCTCTTTGCATGTCCAGGACAAAAAAAATGAATAACGAATTTGAGAAAAAGTATAAGTATTGGAAAACTTAAGGGAATAACAAGCAATATCTCGAAAACGGTTCACTCAACAACAAAAATGTATATTACATAAATTGTGTATTTTAACGCGATCTACATATTGTGTGTAGTAAAATTTTGTCTCTCTCTTATGGGTTACCAGTTATGCAAAAGTCGTTCACAATGAAGAATACTTTTGGAGACATTCCTAGAAAATTTGAGATATACATTTCATTTCTCATGAGAATATCTTAAACATATGATATTTTAATAAAAATCGTTAGCCATTTTTGAGAAAATTAAAATTTTCGAAAAATGTTCCATGTAAAGGGTAGCCTGGGGTGGGGGGATTTTCTTGAAAACCTTCGTGTCGCATCTCTGGAAGATACTGAACCTAAATACTAAGTTTGGTGTTTATCCGACTGTTCGTTTCTGAGTTATGCTGTTCACAGTCACACAGACACACACACACACACACACACACACACACACACACGCGCGCGCGCGCGCGCGGACATGTTTCCAAAAATGCATTTTTTGCATTCAAGAGGTCTCAAAACATATTTCCGGTGAAATCTCGGTATCGAATTTTTGGGTGTAATACAATACTTCCCCTACTTACTATACGTAGTAGAGAAAGTAAAAAAGAATAACAAATTCCAATTTTAGAAAAAGTATAAGTATTGGAAAATTCAAACAAATAACAAGCAATATCTCGGCAATGGTTCACTCCACAAAAAGATGTATCGACATAAATTGTGTGTTATAACGAGATCTACATTTTTTGGGCAGCAAGATTTTGTCCGTCCCTTACGGTTTATTCGATTATGCAAAAGCCACTCAGAAGAGGACTTTTGGGGACATTCCCAGAAAATTTAAGATATACATTTTGTCATGAAAATATCTAAAATATTAGGCATTTATGAAAAAATAACATTTTTGAAAAATGTTCCATGTAATAGGTAATCGGGGTGGGGGGAGTTTCTTGAAAATCTTGTGTCGCATCTTTGAAAGGTACTGAACCTAAACCCCAAGTTTGGTATTTAGGGGACTTTTTATTTTTGAGTTATGTTATTCAGACAAAGGGACCTTTTATTAATAGCGCTTTTTTGGATTCAGGGTGCCTCAAAACATGTATTTCGGGTGAAATATCGGTATCAAATTTTTAGTGGAATGCAATACTTCCCCTACTTACTATACGTAGTAGAGAAAGTAAAAAAGTGTTACACAGAATACCTCGAAATTAATCCTTATAGCTTCATGCGATGTGTGTGTATATACGATATCTTGTAGATTGTAAACCTTGATCAGATTAACTCTTGACTACCTGCGTATTCTTCAACAGAGTTGTTCCCTTCGAATGTTTCTCTTGAAACCGTAAATACAAATCGTTTGTGGTGTGGGATAGTTCAAATACTTTCAGTCTAATTTTTACTGGCTTCATTGGATTGTAATCCTTTTAAAGATGTTCTAATGTTCAACCAAATGGTACTTTCATGCAGTATGTGTATCGAGTGAATACTTAAATGAGATTTGCTGTTCATTTGTCAAGCAATGGTTTGATTTCATAAACTTTTGCTTTTTTCATGCTTTGGAATCTTCGACTGTGAAGTACAAATTCCAGAACAAGAAGAAGTTATCCCTAGAAAACAGCTCACCGAAGAATCGCATTATAACTGTCCAGAAACATAGTCCTTCATATCTGGCAATGGATTGAGTCCCATATGAATAATTACCTACAAAGGGCCTTTATGTCTGCTATTGAAGGGCGAAACCGGGCACTAAAACGGGATTTTTACTTTCTCTACTACGTATAAAAGTAGGGGAAGTATTGTATTCCACCCAAAAATTCTATACCGAGATATCACCGGAAATACATGTTTTGAGACTCTCTGAATCCAAAAAAGCATTTTTGGAAACATGTCCGTGTGTGTGTCTGTGAACAGCATAACTGAGAAACGAACAGTTGGCTAAACACCAAACTTGCTATTTAGGTTCAGTATCTTCCAGAGAAGCGACACGAACGTTTTCAAGAAAACCCCCGCACCCCAGATTACCCTTTACATGGAACATTTTTCGAAAATTTTAATTTTCTCAAAAATGGCTATAACGATTTTGATTAAAATATCATATGTTTAAGATATTTTCATGACAAATGAAATGTATATCTCGAATTTTCTGGGAATGTCTCCAAAAGTATTCTTCATTGTGAACGACTTTTGCATAACTGGTAAACCATAAGAGATAGACAAAATTTTACTACACAAAAAATGTAGATCGCGTTAAAATAAGCATTTGTAAAAATAGTTTGTACAAGAATAGATAAAGTTAAGTGAGTGTAACATCAGGTTTTTTGAAGTGGAATGTGCTGCAATTTTCTCTGATCCCCATGAATACAGATTTTGTTATTCATTTTTACTTTCTCTACTACGTATAGTAAGTAGCTGAAGTATTGTATTCCATCCAAAAATTCGATACCGAGATTTCACCGAAATACTTGTTTTGAGACTCCTGGGTGCAAAAAAAGCATTTCTATAGAAAGGTCCGTGTGTGTCTGTAAACGAAAAGTCGGATAAATACCAAATTTGGCATTTAGGTTCAGTATCTTTCAAAGATGTGACACGAAGACTTTCAAGAAAATCTCCCATTCTCCGACTACCCTTTGCATGGAACATTTTTTGAAATTTTATGTTTTCTCAAAAACAGCTCAAACGATTTTGATTAAAATATTAATATGCTTAATATATTTTCATTGCAAATGATATGTATGTCTTGAATTTTGTCGAAATGTCTGGAAATTTAGATCTCTTTAAAGCTCACAATTTGTGTCATACACTTCTTTTTCTTTCTTTTTGCGGAGTGAACCATTTCCGAAATG
Organism: Deroplatys truncata; assembly: GCA_030765065.1. Taxonomy (NCBI): domain Eukaryota; kingdom Metazoa; phylum Arthropoda; class Insecta; order Mantodea; family Mantidae; genus Deroplatys; species Deroplatys truncata. The sequence goes on along the minus strand of CM060980.1, from coordinate 143,508,057 downwards.
TTCCTTGTCATTTGTTTGAATTTTCATATACTTATACTTTTTCTCAAATAGGAATGTATTATTCTTTTTTTTCTTTGTTTATTTCCTGGATATGCAAAGAGAATGGAATGTTCCACATAGCAACCAGCTCTTAAAAGATTTGACTATTGCTTAAAGTCTACCATATTCCCCTCGTACCTACAAGAAAATTAGCAATAAGTTTCCGCAAACATTTATCTCGTTTAACATGAAGTAGATATAGAATAAGCGTTTGTAAAAATAGTTTTACAAGAGTAGAGAAAGTCAAGCGAGTGCAACACATCAGAAAATCTGGAAACTCATCAAAATCTAAAGTTTCAGCATAAAAGATGGAAGGAAGCATGGCTCTTGTTCATATTATGAACTGGAATATTTCTTGATGATTCAACTTTATGTCCTGTCACGGCAAATCATACGGTTGCTCTAGAAGCCACTGGACACATCACTGTTGCTGGCTGATATGTCACTGTTACGCGCACTCTGACGACTTTCGTTTTTGTCACTTTACTGACAAACTGAAGCCACTTCCATCTGTTTCATTCAGCACGGATTCAATAAAAGCTCTTATTTCATGTTCTACACAAAGAGTTTCACACGCCATCTTACAGATTAAACCAAAATTACCAAAGCAGTTCAACAGAGCACAAAAACAAATACATGCGGACGAGCTATTATCTTCTCGCAACCGACAAAATGAAAGCAGAAGCACAGAAGCATGCTTATGTGAATATAGTGATATCTAGCGGCCATTTAGTAAACAAAATGATATAGTTTCAATCGAACGCACTTTAAGTATTCTAATGAACCCAAATTGTAGCCATCGGTAGTGATTATACGCGAACTTCCCCTGGAGCATTTTATGCGATTCTTTTTATTTTCTGTACATCGTACCGCATGTAACGAAGTACAGTATTGCACCCAAATTAGTTGTCGATAGTTCACCGGAAGTACGTTTTGAGATCCTGAACCCCCCAAAAAAACTTTTTAAAAAAAGTCGGTATGTGTATCTAGACGAATCTATGAACAGCATAACTCAAAAACAAAAAGTCAGAAAAATACCAAACTTGGTATTTAAGTTCAGTATCTTCCAAAGATAAAACACTAAGATTTTTAAAGAAAATCTCCCGTCCCCTAACTGACCTTACCTGAAAGATTTTTTCGAAATTTATTTACACAAAAATGGCTTTAACAATTTTGTATTAAAATACGATATATTAAGGATATTCTAAATTTTCTGAGAATGGCCTGTTAGTCCTCTTTATTAGGAATAAATTTTATATAACCTTGCATAACTGGTAAACGATAAGTGATAGACGAAAAGTATTAAACAACAAATCTAGATATCTTTATAACACACAATTTACTTCAAATAATATTTTTGTGACATTAGCCATTTCCGAGATATCAGTTATTAATGATTGGAATTTTTCAATAATTTGCCATTCTTTTCAAGTCCTGTTGACATCCAGTTGTTTCTCGAGATTGCATGGAAACAGTATGGAATTTTAAGGTCAGTTCCCTGCTCCCTTTGTGTGTGTAACGAAATGAGTAATGTAGCTATTTTCGGAAAGGTTTATTTCGATTAAAATGAAGTAATTAGATAAATAATCTTTTATAAGGATAGTTTGCATATCCACTAATTAACGACAGAGGGTAAAGAAAATCATGTGAATGTAGCGCATCAAACTTTTTCATGTGTATTCATTAGTATACAAAAGTGTTTTCCATATTCGAACAGTTATGTACTGTTTTCCGTATTGTTCATGCAACGAAGTCCTTATTGCTTAATTGGATTGGAATTCTTTGTTACGCAGCCACGCAACGTCCTCCAACCACTGAAGCAATACTTTGCCTCACAGTTGCTGTTTTTCTCCTCCTATTTGGTTTTTTTATTTTGCCACGGCTGCTCGAGCATAAGATCGTAATCACTGGGTGTGCGTGAGTGTATGTACATAGAAACACGAACGCTTTCTAGGAACACTTTTATTCATCATTAAAATAAGACACAAGATTTGCCGATCACTTTTAAATTCTTACGATGTTACTGTGTCTTTTCCAAGACCGAAGATTATCAATTACAGCTGAACGTTCGATCCCCTTGCAAGTTCACACCCAGAGAATATTGTTCCGCACCCCAAGAGGGCCCCAACGAGAGTATGTCCTCACCACACGAGCGTCCCAGCGAGAATCTTCTCACCACACGCGCGATACAAGGAAAAACCTCCTAACTTCACCTCTCTCCCCTTAAACATTTCGCAACAAAACTGAGCGTCATGAAGCTTCTAGTGACCTTCACATCCTGGCCAGTGCAACTGCACCCAGTTATTCCAAGAGAAACTGGCTTCAGCGGATTTACCCTTTATACCTGGGGCTGGTCCCTAATTGGCTAAAATGTGCCTGTCTGGCCTTTCTGTCGCTTTTAACAGTCAACAATTTTCCCAATGCTTCTCCTTTTAATACATGCACTGATTTTAAATATTTTATTATTTATTTTATTTCGCTATCGTTCCCAGATTATTATGATAATTATTGACTTTATAATTTCGACTTCATTTGTTGTCAACATTTATCCTAAACTGAATCGTAGTTGTAATTCGTAGAGGAAGTCATGTAATAAATCATAATCTTTTTTCTACTGTTTGACACCTGTTTGGTGCAGTGCCAGTATTCCTTGTCTCGGCGTTAGCTCGCGATGTTTCCAAGCTTGTTGATGCTTAAACCCTCACGTGTACGGTAAAAGATTTCAGAGTGTAAGACCAATTTAACACTCCGCCGCTGAAGATTGACGTGGCGATAGGAGAGTAGGATATATAGAGGAATTCGAGGCCACTTTTTTGCGTTTATATGGGAAAGGATAGGGAAAACGAGGCTAGATGCGACGGTTCAAGGAGGAAAATGCGTTTATGTGGGAGAGATAGGGAATACGAGGACTGACGCTAGGCTAGACAGTGGTAGGAGGGGGAGTGTGCTTTATATGAGACAGATAGGGAATACGTGGAGAGGTGCTAGGCTAGACAGAGGTTGAGGAGTAGAGTATGGTTTATATGAGAGATATAGGAAAACGAGGAAAGGTGTTAGGCTAGACAGAAGTCGAGGAGTAGAGTATGGTTTATATGAGAAGTATAGGAAAACGAGGAGAGGTATTAGGTTAGGAGAATTGAGTATGTGTTTATAAGGAGAGACGAGAAAACGGAGAGAGATCCTATGCTAGGATAGACAGGTGTTAAAGTTAGGTTAGATAGGAAACCAAGGAGTGATACTCAGCTAGAGGGGGGGCAGGAGGGAATGCGCTTTATGAGAGGTAGGGGATCAGGGGAGTGGTGTTAGGCTAGACAGAGGTTGAGAGTAGAGTATGCGTTTATATGTATGGGAAGTATAGGAAAACGCGGAGAGGTGTTAGGCTAGACAGAGGTCGAGGAGTAGAGTATGGTTTATATGAGAGGTACAGGGAAACGAGGAGAGAAGTTAGGCTAGGCAGAAGTTGAGGAGTAGAGTATGGTTTATATGAGAGGTATAGGAACAGGAGGAGAGGTGTTAGGCTAGACAGATACTAAAGGAGTAGCAATATGGACTTATATACAGGAGAGATAGGGAATAGGAGGTGCTAGACTTGAAAGCAACTTTAGACGTGAACTTAGTGGAAAACTGTTTGATGTCAATGTTAGACCGCTAATTCTAGACATGCCCATCACGTAACCTATTCAGGGAAAAGGTGAGTCGTTCAGGGGAAAAAGGTGACTGCTCAGGGAAAAAGGTGACCCACAAAGGGAAAAAGTCGACCAGTAAAGGGAAAAACGTGACCAGCAAAGGGAAAAAGGTGAGCAACAAAGGGAAAAAGGTGACCACCAAAGGGAAAACGGTGAGCCATAAAGGGAAAAAGGTGACTGCTCAGGGAAAAAGACGACATGCAACGGGAAAAATGTCACCAGCAAAGGGAAAAAGGTGGGCAACAAAGGGAAAGAGGTGACCACCAAAGGGAAAACGGTGAGCCATAAAGGGAAAAAGGTGACCTGCAACGGGAAAAGCTAACCCACTAACACTAACAGGTAAGTAATTCAGCTAGTATTGCAAGAGGTTGACTGGATCATAGCAGTGTATGATTTCACAGGTAATTCAGCTAGTATCGTATGTATTTAGGCTAATTCAGCTAGTATCACAAGAGGATACATTCTAGGGTTGGGTATAGCATAGTTTCATATTTCACAGGTAATTCATAGGGTATCGTAGGTATTTAGGATAATTCAAGTAACATAGGTGTTTAGAGTAATTAAGCAAGCATTACAGGAGGGTAGGTTCCAGGGGTTGGTTATAGCCTAGTTTCGTATTTTACAGATAGTTCAGGTAATATCATAAGTATTTGGATAATCAGCATAGTTTCACAGACGCTCGTAATAATTTCGATCAGAGATTTTGTATCACGGCTATTTAAGGTAAATGCAGGTGATTCAGGTTGTATCAATGGTATCTGACTCATTTTAACAGGTAATTCAGGTAGTATCACGGGTGCTCGTGCTAATTTAGAGCAGGAATTCGTATCAGAGCTAGTTAAGGTAATTTCACATGATTCGGGTAGTATCACAGGTATTTAAATCATTTTCACAGCTAATTCAGCTAGTATCTTGAGCATTTAAGCTAATTCAGCTAGTATCACAGGAGGCTAGATTCCAGAGACTAACTGCATCATAGCTATGCATGATTTCACAGCTAATTCAGCTAGTATCATAGGTATTTAGGCTAATTCAGCTAGTATCACAGGAGGTTAGATTCCAGGGTTGGGTATAGCATAGTTTCACATTTCACAGATAATTCAGAGGGTATCGTAAGTATTTAGGATAATTCAAGTAACATAGGTGTTTAGAGTAATTAAGCAAGCATTACAGGAGGGTAGGTTCCAGGGGTTGGTTATAGCCTAGTTTCGTATTTTACAGATAGTTCAGGTAATATCGTAAGTATTTGGGTAATCAGCATAGTTTCACAGATGCTCGTGATAATTTCGATCAGAGATTTGTATCACAGCTATTTAAGGTAAATGCAGGTGATTCAGGTTGTATCAATGGTATTTGTGTCATTTTAACAGGTAATTCAGATAGTGTCTAGGTATTTGGGCGATTCAAGCATCATAGGTGTTTAGAGTAACTCAGCTAGCATCACAGGAGGCTAGATTCAATGATCAGGGTTTCGTATCAGAGCTATTTAATGTAATTTCACTTGATTCGAGTAGTATCACAAGTATTTAAGTCATTTTAACGGGCAATTCAACTAGTATCACAGGTACTCATGGTAATATAGAGAGTAATTAAATTATAAAACATTTCTCATCCAACGTTACAACAATTTATATACTTTTTTCTAAATCTTACAAACTTATTATATGTTAAACAGTTATTGTACGATGCGGAGATGGATAAACTGCATATTGGTTCACAAATTGAAAAGCTTTACGTCAACATACCTTTATTTTAGTTCGTGTAGATGTCTCTCCCCTTTTATCTAGGCTTGAGACTAGCACTAGGATTGCTCCTAATGGCAGGGTTACCACCTTCCCTTCCATCTTCTTCTTTCTTCATCAGGCGTCAGCTATCCGCATATACAGCACACAGATAACCTTCTTTTTAAGATTGTAGACTCACGATAAAATCTTTATCTTTAACTTACATTCTTTTAAGCACTGTTTGTAATGGCGTAATGTCCATACGCATATGTCGTTATCCCGTCCTCAGCAATAATTCTTTTATCATCAAACGGAGTCAATGCAATTTTATTCACTTGCACTGTAGCAAGAGCATGCTTTCGTGATAGGATCAGATTCATAGGTGTTCTGATGATTTCACAGGTTTTAAGACAGTCTGTATAGCTGTCAAACGAAATGTACTGCTTAATAGCGCTACGTTTTATACCTTTAATCTTTTTTATCATTGACCCTTGAATATCTAAGGCATACATCTTAGGACGTAGTCCAACAAAGCGTAGGATGATTTTGCTATTAGCCTCATCTTTAAATTTTCCCAATACCTTCTTGTTCTGAGTAGAGTAACATATATGGTTGGCAGGGTAATCAGCTGTATCGAGATGCTCAAGAAAACGTAGCTTGTCCTGGTACACATCTTCAGTTGTTACACGATGAATGAACGAATCAGTGTCCATATACATAAGCTTCAGGTTTTCAGCTCCATAATAAGGCAACAAAACGTCGTAATGATAGTTATACATTAATGTCTTGGAGATGTCCAACACACTCATACCAATGTATATAGGCTTGTTGAATACAATCTGACGAGAGGCCATATGTACAGCAGCTAGATTATCAGCATATATCGTCCTGTCGATAAACGTAGGCTTGGCGATCAGCTTCTCTAAAGTTTTTTCATTGGTCACCAGTCGTATATCCATACGGTTACGCAGGTTCTCCATAGTTTTTCCAAACATAGCGTTGTTAAAGAGCTTGTAGAGATCCTTCTCGAAATCATTTGCAGCTTGTTGTCGTAGCCTGTTGTTAAATTCCACATAAGGTTTCAACCACTGAGACTGTCGGAATTGTAGCACACGATGGATTTTTGTTAGTCGTAGTCCATGACTAAGAGCTTGCTTCAAAGCCATGTAATGCACTACATACTTCTTTCGAGGTCCAAGATGAGGTATCAGTTTCTTTGTAGATGATTCCAATGGTTTCATACACTCTGGCAGGAAAGGTAGATCGTTGTGTAGATCGTGAAGTTCAGCAGGATACTCGATGTCGACTTCTAATATGTACCCACGAGGATCATCTTCTTGTAGTGTTTCTAAGTTGATTTCTTCAGGTGACACCCACTGAAATCCACCAAAAGGAAGAGCATGACACATTGCCCACCCATATTGGTTATTAGCGTCCTCGTATGTGATAAATTGGGTAGGTCTCGACGGATCAAACTTATCCATATAAGTGTTATTAGCCTCAGCATACCGATGGGAAACTTGGCATAAACCTCCTCTTATACCTGATTCCACCATGAGTAGTTGATCATAATCTTGTAACAGCTCTAACTTAATCCCAGTATACAGTAACATGGCGTCCCATGTAAGACCTGGAGAGGTAAAATAATGGGCCGGATCGACTTTATGTGTTTTGAGAGTTTGCTCTCTGAACGTCTCAAAGACGTCAGCTAGAAGAAGTACATCCGAAGTTAAGTAGAGATCGCTGTACTCTCCCAGGTTTCTCACATTGAACAGCTCCCATACATTTCTAGCATGATCGTAGTCAGTATCAGTAATTTCTTCTTCATTTAATCTACTGTAGAAGGAGTCCTTAGGTGACAAGCAGGTCTCGTTCAGGGCATCCCATGACGTAACAAAATCATATGGAAATACACCCTTACGGGTCATCAACTTCAATTTGTCTTCTCCAAAGTACTTTAGCGTTTCAGGATACGAGGTTAGATTTGTTATCAACTTATCCAAGCTTGTACTGAGGAATCGAAAGCTATCCACAAATCGAAGCTTTATATCTCCTACATACTTGGTGAATGAGATATAGCTTTTTTCAGAGTTAGGAATTACCTCCACACGTTCACTTGTGCACCCCAACTCCTTTACAATGAAATGCGAGTCATATCCGCTAAGGTTATGCATGAAGACTGGTATATATTTAGGTGTTTTACAGGCTAAATTACATTCATTATGAAGACTTCCACGATATTCACCACTGATGTGATCATGGTCGCGTATTTTATAGTTCTCTTCTGTAAAGGGTTTTCCACACAAGTAGCATGCTGAAGAAGACTCAAAATCCTTTTGCTGTTGATCCGTAAGTTTCAGAGGCTTAGCAGATTTATATATATTACCAATCATTTCTGCAAGAGATGTAAGGTACAGCATAAACTTCTTAGCAGCATCAGCACCACGATACACATAGGGTTGCTTAGGAAGACCAGTTTCGAGATGTTCAACACTGGATGTAGGCTTCACGTAAACACAGAAGCTCATTGGTGTGTGCTCTTGATAAGGGTTTGTATAGGAAGTTTCAGGATTGGGTATACACGTATGGCATGGAGTGAGAATACTCTCAAAATCCGCATAGATGACATAAGGTACTTTCAGCATCCTCTCAACATTTTTAAACTGTACAATTGCTTTCTCCTTGGTAGGCATAACAACCCTTGCAACACCATGTTGAATACAGACGGCTGCATGTTCTTGTAGTTTTTCCAGTCCACTTCGTCCATATCGATTATCAAAATGTGTAAAACAGCGCTTGCAGGTATAAACACGTTCATTACATTTAGTTTTCTGGCGTCGAACGAGCTTCTCAAAATTCTTTATATACACGTAGTGATGTTTTCCACTGCTGTCATTCAATAGTAGCAGGTCGCGATGTTCAGGTAGTTCAATGTCAGCAACCTTTATTGGATACACTTCATGCTTCTCATCCACCCCGAAAACGTTAATGGATATCTTGTTAAGCTTCTCAAATTTAGGTATTTGAGAAAGTGTTGTAGGATAGGAAACACAGCTGAAGTCGTACTTGTCTTGAAGTTTTTTGTATTTGCTGACGCGTTGAGGCTTGATGCTCACGAATTTGGCCAGTATAGAGTACATGAAACATTTCTCGTCGCTAAAGTTCTGGATGTTTATACACGCTTCTTTAGCTCCGACAGATGGTGGTAATGGTATGTAGCTACTTCCTCGCAATGGATTGTACTTGTTGATACGAAGTCGAACTCCTTCTACAGCAAGCAAAGCCCAGCTGCTACCCTTAAGCTGAGACTCCTCCATTTCAGTCACCAATTTCTTGAATTTCACTTCAATCGTTGACTCCAGATCTGTTTCTAGGAAAACAGGATGATTCCTTGTTTTAAATGTTTTGTCACAGGTTTCTCCAATACTGTTAACAAATCGACACTCAGCCAGCAGATTAATTTTAACACTCTTATGAATGCTAAGCTCTTTATGCACAGCCTGGATTATACGTTGTTTTGCCTCTTGCAGATACATATTTAGGTCCTTAGCTGATTCGCATCGTATAAAATACGATTTCAATCGTCCTTCGAATGAAGTTTCGTATTCTTTCATATCGCAGTCCTCCATTGTTGACAGCAACTGATGTTTAGTTGGCTCCAATCTTCTTTTCTTCTGAGGGCTGCTTATTTCACATATATCTTCGTGTCGCTGTCCCTTATAACAATCTTTGAAGGGTACATTACAATGTTTACATTTGAAGAGCTTCTTGCAGCTCATCTCGTGTCTTCTCTTGTCATAACCTCGGAGGAACTTCTTCCCACATTTTCCGCATGCATATCCAGTAGCGCTTGGAATAATATCCTTATACGCTGAGTTATTCATCTTTATTCTTGATGTAATAACGTATTAATCACTGATCAATGAAATGTAGACCTCTTCACCTTGACACCACTTTAGAAAGCTGATTATTCTTGAAGAGAACACGATGTTAACACCTCAAGACTACAACAGTAGAAATAAAAATGGGCGGGGCATGCCGGCATAGATCAAAGAACCTTTATCAGATGTCGGCATCTCTCTGTGCGCCAGAACATACCTTTTATTTCTACTGTTTAATCGCTTATATCTCCTGAATGAAAAGAGATAGAACAATGGGATAAAAACTAATCAATTCATTGGAATGCGCCGCGTCATTAGGACCTTGTTCCAAGTTGACCGGGATGCCTGGGTTCGAATCCTAGGAGTGAATGCAAATTCATCTTCTAATAACTCAGAGACTAACTAAGATAAAGACGCCAAATAAACGTTATTACATTAATGTCATTAGCTAGTTTCTTGTGGATGTATATTTTGGTACCTGGTGTCCTGGGTTCGATCCTTAATTTTAAAAACATCATTATCTCGGAAACTAAGAAAGCTAGAGGAATGGACCAAAGCATGTTTGATAGCTGTTATAATGTGTAATTAATACTGTATATAATTTTTAATCAGTTGTCTCTAGTTCGAATCCCGATTTTTTAATGACTTCCTTAATTTTACTCTATACTCTAGAAAATATCAGTTACATTGATGCTGTAACTACATAAGCACCTTTGAGCATACCAAACTCATATTATAAATTATTTTGTTCTTGGTGTTCTGGGTTCGAATACTGATTCGATGGAATTTACTTATAAATTTAATAACTCCTAAACCAATTAAGATAAAGACGCCAAATAAACTTTATTGCGTTTATGATATTAGGTAGTATCTTGTAAATGTGTAATTAGATACCTGACGTCTTGGGTTCGATCCTTAATTTTTAAATTTTCATTATCTCGGGAACTAAGTGAGGTAGAGGAGTGCAGCAAAGCATGATTGATATCTTCTATGATGGGTGATTAATGCTGTATATAATTGTCAATCAGTTGTGCTTGGTTCGATTCCCCATCTTTTAATGACTTCCTTAATTTTCCTCTGTACACTAGAATATATCACCTAGATCGATGATGTAACTGCATACAACTTTGTTTAACATGTCAGACTAATATTATAAATTATTTTGTTCCTGGTGTTCTGGGTTCGAATACCGATTCAATGAAATTTACTTGCAAACATTTAATAACTCGTAATTTAATTTAGATAGACATGTCAAGGTAAACGTAAACAGAGTATCTAGTCCTTAAATATCGTTATCGTGACAAAAATTACTTTAAAGTACTTAGATCGAATCCCGAAGGGTGATTTCATATATCTTCAAGCTTATGGATCATATCAGGTTCGAGTAAAGATTAAATGGCAGATGCTGATATTGGGGAGCTAAAATACATTTATTAAAAGTATTACCGGGTTCGATTTAGAAGCTTAGAATCTGTGTAACTCTGGAAAAATTGCTTTTCTCATGATTGTAGTGAAATGTAATGGTCTTTCTGTGAGAAGATGGAAAGGAAGAATTGAAAAGGGAATAAAAACATGAAATAATTAAGTAAATGAGGGGGAAAATCTTCTAGGTTTCCTTTTAAGCTTTTACTTTTAAGTATTGTGATAATAAAGCTTGAATTAACCTTGGTACAATAGGTGGTGATGGTGGTGGTGGGCTTGAATTTGAAATATATGTCTGAATGAGCGTGTGGGAATACTTCTCTTGCTGGTGTGACATCATAAGCAGGTAGTTATGAGACGAGTTTAAACGTGTTTGATGCTGCCAGACATCCTGTCTCTGGGTGTGACGTCATAAACATCCTGTCTCTAGACTTGAGGTTATATGGCTGGGGGGTTAGTACACGATGAGCGATCATATACAGGTGGTTATGGAGCGAGTTTATGATTGATCTAAAAGGTTCGTGCTCCCTCTATAAATATGGTGATCTAGGGCATTGGACTTCATTGTGCTAATTAGTCTTGAGGTGTTAACATCGTGTTCTCTTCAAGAATAATCAGCTTTCTAAAGTGGTGTCAAGGTGAAGAGGTCTACATTTCATTGATCAGTGATTAATACGTTATTACATCAAGAATAAAGATGAATAACTCAGCGTATAAGGATATTATTCCAAGCGCTACTGGATATGCATGCGGAAAATGTGGGAAGAAGTTCCTCCGAGGTTATGACAAGAGAAGACACGAGATGAGCTGCAAGAAGCTCTTCAAATGTAAACATTGTAATGTACCCTTCAAAGATTGTTATAAGGGACAGCGACACGAAGATATATGTGAAATAAGCAGCCCTCAGAAGAAAAGAAGATTGGAGCCAACTAAACATCAGTTGCTGTCAACAATGGAGGACTGCGATATGAAAGAATACGAAACTTCATTCGAAGGACGATTGAAATCGTATTTTATACGATGCGAATCAGCTAAGGACCTAAATATGTATCTGCAAGAGGCAAAACAACGTATAATCCAGGCTGTGCATAAAGAGCTTAGCATTCATAAGAGTGTTAAAATTAATCTGCTGGCTGAGTGTCGATTTGTTAACAGTATTGGAGAAACCTGTGACAAAACATTTAAAACAAGGAATCATCCTGTTTTCCTAGAAACAGATCTGGAGTCAACGATTGAAGTGAAATTCAAGAAATTGGTGACTGAAATGGAGGAGTCTCAGCTTAAGGGTAGCAGCTGGGCTTTGCTTGCTGTAGAAGGAGTTCGACTTCGTATCAACAAGTACAATCCATTGCGAGGAAGTAGCTACATACCATTACCACCATCTGTCGGAGCTAAAGAAGCGTGTATAAACATCCAGAACTTTAGCGACGAGAAATGTTTCATGTACTCTATACTGGCCAAATTCGTGAGCATCAAGCCTCAACGCGTCAGCAAATACAAAAAACTTCAAGACAAGTACGACTTCAGCTGTGTTTCCTATCCTACAACACTTTCTCAAATACCTAAATTTGAGAAGCTTAACAAGATATCCATTAACGTTTTCGGGGTGGATGAGAAGCATGAAGTGTATCCAATAAAGGTTGCTGACATTGAACTACCTGAACATCGCGACCTGCTACTATTGAATGACAGCAGTGGAAAACATCACTACGTGTATATAAAGAATTTTGAGAAGCTCGTTCGACGCCAGAAAACTAAATGTAATGAACGTGTTTATACCTGCAAGCGCTGTTTTACACATTTTGATAATCGATATGGACGAAGTGGACTGGAAAAACTACAAGAACATGCAGCCGTCTGTATTCAACATGGTGTTGCAAGGGTTGTTATGCCTACCAAGGAGAAAGCAATTGTACAGTTTAAAAATGTTGAGAGGATGCTGAAAGTACCTTATGTCATCTATGCGGATTTTGAGAGTATTCTCACTCCATGCCATACGTGTATACCCAATCCTGAAACTTCCTATACAAACCCTTATCAAGAGCACACACCAATGAGCTTCTGTGTTTACGTGAAGCCTACATCCAGTGTTGAACATCTCGAAACTGGTCTTCCTAAGCAACCCTATGTGTATCGTGGTGCTGATGCTGCTAAGAAGTTTATGCTGTACCTTACATCTCTTGCAGAAATGATTGGTAATATATATAAATCTGCTAAGCCTCTGAAACTTACGGATCAACAGCAAAAGGATTTTGAGTCTTCTTCAGCATGCTACTTGTGTGGAAAACCCTTTACAGAAGAGAACTATAAAATACGCGACCATGATCACATCAGTGGTGAATATCGTGGAAGTCTTCATAATGAATGTAATTTAGCCTGTAAAACACCTAAATATATACCAGTCTTCATGCATAACCTTAGCGGATATGACTCGCATTTCATTGTAAAGGAGTTGGGGTGCACAAGTGAACGTGTGGAGGTAATTCCTAACTCTGAAAAAAGCTATATCTCATTCACCAAGTATGTAGGAGATATAAAGCTTCGATTTGTGGATAGCTTTCGATTCCTCAGTACAAGCTTGGATAAGTTGATAACAAATCTAACCTCGTATCCTGAAACGCTAAAGTACTTTGGAGAAGACAAATTGAAGTTGATGACCCGTAAGGGTGTATTTCCATATGATTTTGTTACGTCATGGGATGCCCTGAACGAGACCTGCTTGTCACCTAAGGACTCCTTCTACAGTAGATTAAATGAAGAAGAAATTACTGATACTGACTACGATCATGCTAGAAATGTATGGGAGCTGTTCAATGTGAGAAACCTGGGAGAGTACAGCGATCTCTACTTAACTTCGGATGTACTTCTTCTAGCTGACGTCTTTGAGACGTTCAGAGAGCAAACTCTCAAAACACATAAAGTCGATCCGGCCCATTATTTTACCTCTCCAGGTCTTACATGGGACGCCATGTTACTGTATACTGGGATTAAGTTAGAGCTGTTACAAGATTATGATCAACTACTCATGGTGGAATCAGGTATAAGAGGAGGTTTATGCCAAGTTTCCCATCGGTATGCTGAGGCTAATAACACTTATATGGATAAGTTTGATCCGTCGAGACCTACCCAATTTATCACATACGAGGACGCTAATAACCAATATGGGTGGGCAATGTGTCATGCTCTTCCTTTTGGTGGATTTCAGTGGGTGTCACCTGAAGAAATCAACTTAGAAACACTACAAGAAGATGATCCTCGTGGGTACATATTAGAAGTCGACATCGAGTATCCTGCTGAACTTCACGATCTACACAACGATCTACCTTTCCTGCCAGAGTGTATGAAACCATTGGAATCATCTACAAAGAAACTGATACCTCATCTTGGACCTCGAAAGAAGTATGTAGTGCATTACATGGCTTTGAAGCAAGCTCTTAGTCATGGACTACGACTAACAAAAATCCATCGTGTGCTACAATTCCGACAGTCTCAGTGGTTGAAACCTTATGTGGAATTTAACAACAGGCTACGACAACAAGCTGCAAATGATTTCGAGAAGGATCTCTACAAGCTCTTTAACAACGCTATGTTTGGAAAAACTATGGAGAACCTGCGTAACCGTATGGATATACGACTGGTGACCAATGAAAAAACTTTAGAGAAGCTGATCGCCAAGCCTACGTTTATCGACAGGACGATATATGCTGATAATCTAGCTGCTGTACATATGGCCTCTCGTCAGATTGTATTCAACAAGCCTATATACATTGGTATGAGTGTGTTGGACATCTCCAAGACATTAATGTATAACTATCATTACGACGTTTTGTTGCCTTATTATGGAGCTGAAAACCTGAAGCTTATGTATATGGACACTGATTCGTTCATTCATCGTGTAACAACTGAAGATGTGTACCAGGACAAGCTACGTTTTCTTGAGCATCTCGATACAGCTGATTACCCTGCCAACCATATATGTTACTCTACTCAGAACAAGAAGGTATTGGGAAAATTTAAAGATGAGGCTAATAGCAAAATCATCCTACGCTTTGTTGGACTACGTCCTAAGATGTATGCCTTAGATATTCAAGGGTCAATGATAAAAAAGATTAAAGGTATAAAACGTAGCGCTATTAAGCAGTACATTTCGTTTGACAGCTATACAGACTGTCTTAAAACCTGTGAAATCATCAGAACACCTATGAATCTGATCCTATCACGAAAGCATGCTCTTGCTACAGTGCAAGTGAATAAAATTGCATTGACTCCGTTTGATGATAAAAGAATTATTGCTGAGGACGGGATAACGACATATGCGTATGGACATTACGCCATTACAAACAGTGCTTAAAAGAATGTAAGTTAAAGATAAAGATTTTATCGTGAGTCTACAATCTTAAAAAGAAGGTTATCTGTGTGCTGTATATGCGGATAGCTGACGCCTGATGAAGAAAGAAGAAGATGGAAGGGAAGGTGGTAACCCTGCCATTAGGAGCAATCCTAGTGCTAGTCTCAAGCCTAGATAAAAGGGGAGAGACATCTACACGAACTAAAATAAAGGTATGTTGACGTAAAGCTTTTCAATTTGTGAACCAATATGCAGTTTATCCCTCTCCGCATCGTACAATAACTGTTTAACATATAATAAGTTTGTAAGATTTAGAAAAAAGTATATAAATTGTTGTAACGTTGGATGAGAAATGTTTTATAATTTAATTACTCTCTATATTACCATGAGTACCTGTGATACTAGTTGAATTGCCCGTTAAAATGACTTAAATACTTGTGATACTACTCGAATCAAGTGAAATTACATTAAATAGCTCTGATACGAAACCCTGATCATTGAATCTAGCCTCCTGTGATGCTAGCTGAGTTACTCTAAACACCTATGATGCTTGAATCGCCCAAATACCTAGACACTATCTGAATTACCTGTTAAAATGACACAAATACCATTGATACAACCTGAATCACCTGCATTTACCTTAAATAGCTGTGATACAAATCTCTGATCGAAATTATCACGAGCATCTGTGAAACTATGCTGATTACCCAAATACTTACGATATTACCTGAACTATCTGTAAAATACGAAACTAGGCTATAACCAACCCCTGGAACCTACCCTCCTGTAATGCTTGCTTAATTACTCTAAACACCTATGTTACTTGAATTATCCTAAATACTTACGATACCCTCTGAATTATCTGTGAAATGTGAAACTATGCTATACCCAACCCTGGAATCTAACCTCCTGTGATACTAGCTGAATTAGCCTAAATACCTATGATACTAGCTGAATTAGCTGTGAAATCATGCATAGCTATGATGCAGTTAGTCTCTGGAATCTAGCCTCCTGTGATACTAGCTGAATTAGCTTAAATGCTCAAGATACTAGCTGAATTGGCTGTGAAAATGATTTAAATACCTCTGATACTACCCGAATCATGTGAAATTACCTTAACTAGCTCTGATACGAATTCCTGCTCTAAATTAGCACGAGCACCCGTGATACTACCTGAATTACCTGTTAAAATGAGTCAGATACCATTGATACAACCTGAATCACCTGCATTTACCTTAAATAGCCGTGATACAAAATCTCTGATCGAAATTATTACGAGCGTCTGTGAAACTATGCTGATTATCCAAATACTTATGATATTACCTGAACTATCTGTAAAATACGAAACTAGGCTATAACCAACCCCTGGAACCTACCCTCCTGTAATGCTTGCTTAATTACTCTAAACACCTATGTTACTTGAATTATCCTAAATACCTACGATACCCTCTGAATTACCTGTGAAATATGAAACTATGCTATACCCAACCCTAGAATGTATCCTCTTGTGATACTAGCTGAATTAGCCTAAATACATACGATACTAGCTGAATTACCTGTGAAATCATACACTGCTATGATCCAGTCAACCTCTTGCAATACTAGCTGAATTACTTACCTGTTAGTGTTAGTGGGTTAGCTTTTCCCGTTGCAGGTCACCTTTTTCCCTTTATGGCTCACCGTTTTCCCTTTGGTGGTCACCTCTTTCCCTTTGTTGCCCACCTTTTTCCCTTTGCTGGTGACATTTTTCCCGTTGCATGTCGTCTTTTTCCCTGAGCAGTCACCTTTTTCCCTTTATGGCTCACCGTTTTCCCTTTGGTGGTCACCTTTTTCCCTTTGTTGCTCACCTTTTTCCCTTTGCTGGTCACGTTTTTCCCTTTACTGGTCGACTTTTTCCCTTTGTGGGTCACCTTTTTCCCTGAGCAGTCACCTTTTTCCCCTGAACGACTCACCTTTTCCCTGAATAGGTTACGTGATGGGCATGTCTAGAATTAGCGGTCTAACATTGACATCAAACAGTTTTCCACTAAGTTCACGTCTAAAGTTGCTTTCAAGTCTAGCACCTCCTATTCCCTATCTCTCCTGTATATAAGTCCATATTGCTACTCCTTTAGTATCTGTCTAGCCTAACACCTCTCCTCCTGTTCCTATACCTCTCATATAAACCATACTCTACTCCTCAACTTCTGCCTAGCCTAACTTCTCTCCTCGTTTCCCTGTACCTCTCATATAAACCATACTCTACTCCTCGACCTCTGTCTAGCCTAACACCTCTCCGCGTTTTCCTATACTTCCCATACATATAAACGCATACTCTACTCTCAACCTCTGTCTAGCCTAACACCACTCCCCTGATCCCCTACCTCTCATAAAGCGCATTCCCTCCTGCCCCCCCTCTAGCTGAGTATCACTCCTTGGTTTCCTATCTAACCTAACTTTAACACCTGTCTATCCTAGCATAGGATCTCTCTCCGTTTTCTCGTCTCTCCTTATAAACACATACTCAATTCTCCTAACCTAATACCTCTCCTCGTTTTCCTATACTTCTCATATAAACCATACTCTACTCCTCGACTTCTGTCTAGCCTAACACCTTTCCTCGTTTTCCTATATCTCTCATATAAACCATACTCTACTCCTCAACCTCTGTCTAGCCTAGCACCTCTCCACGTATTCCCTATCTGTCTCATATAAAGCACACTCCCCCTCCTACCACTGTCTAGCCTAGCGTCAGTCCTCGTATTCCCTATCTCTCCCACATAAACGCATTTTCCTCCTTGAACCGTCGCATCTAGCCTCGTTTTCCCTATCCTTTCCCATATAAACGCAAAAAAGTGGCCTCGAATTCCTCTATATATCCTACTTAGGAGTTTACAGAAAAAATGGCTTATTCCCTAGATCGTAATAGCATTTTTTGTTCCGTAAATTTCCACATTTATGTAACCAACACTAGTTTTCACCCAAACCTCATCACGAATCTCTATGACCGGCTTGGAACAAATGTCAAGAAACAAACATGGACCAATAAGTGATGTTACACTGTAAGGAAGGTTAAGAAATAACCTCTATTAATTACTTTAACTCTGATTTATGTAAATAGGCAGACATAGGTAGCCCAATGTGACATGATGAGAGCCTTGAGCTTGTAGAGAGATGGGTGAATCAGGAATGAGTTACTTGTAGTGCTGAGATACACAACAGCCATAACGTTTCTTTAGAATTAGGCACGGAAATGAGAATATAAAATTATGCCACCAAGAAGTTATTATTTGAATGCATTAGTCATACCTTGGTCCATAAGCATATACATACCAGAATAATAATAAATAATACATTATAATTTTTAAAATGTTTAGGAAATCTGATCTGTCACCAATTCAAATTGTTAAAGCTGATCTACCATCTGGAATAACAGCTTTTTCTCTGGCCCTATATCCTTTTGGTTGGTGGTGGCCCTCGTAGTTAAACAGCATTTAAATAAATGGGTTGTTATTGTCAACCTTATTAACATTATCATGATTATTATTAACTTAAACTAATCAACTAACAAGAATATAGACAGCTCATTGGCAGTGTTATCTTTTGTGAAGACTCAAGTAACTACCTATATATACCGAATGAGACTTCTCAGCCTGCGGATTGAGAAGTTATGCAGTCCGGGTGTTGCACAGTCTATGCCGTAAACACTGTCCACTGCATCGCGTCGTATCAATTTCGGCTGAAATGGTTACTTTGTCCCACCTGCACTCATAGCGCAACAGTGTGCTCGTTGCCCTTCAGTGGTGAAGTTACCAAGTTCAAATACTGCCAGTAGAAGGTACATTTTATGTTTAGTAAATTTAACGAGAACTGATAAGTTTGCGTGGAAGTGTCGTTCACTTAATTAGTTTAATTATGCAAACTTCATTAAAATACAAATTGTTACTTGCTAGAATGTGCAAAACCCACTTTCTAATGCGTACGGAAAAAAATCATGATTTGCTAGAACGTTCTCCAAACATGAATAGAAACTCATTTATTTGAAGGCGTGATTTGAACTTCCGAACTTCACCATTACTTTCCAGCATGTTAACCATTGCGCTACTAGAGCAGGTTAACAACGAGCACCACCGTAGCCTTAATCAGCGGGCTGGTGAATGCGGTGTCCGCACCTACATTTCGCATCGTCTGTAAAATGCAGGGTTGCCTAGTTACAAATCCGTAGGATGAGAAGACTCACGCGGTATATATATTATATAGCAACTTTCCATCTGCTCAGCGAAGTTTTACATAGAGGATGAGGGAGCCCTTCCAAGCGCATAGGAGTTTAGCTAGTGGAAGGAGGTAGTGTTTACTTGGCCTGAGGTAAGTGGGGGTTAAAGAAGTTAATGAAAGACTGTTGGCTATTTTCCACTGTATGCGTCACGCGCGACACAAATCCAGCATATTATGTACCTCTCCCACCAGCTATATCTGAGGGATAAGCCACCTACTCCACTAGCTAAAACTCGCTGAACAGACAGTAAATTCCATAATTTCTATATGGGCGACTTTTCTTCTCTCAAGTATGATAGTGACGGTAACGACTCCTACCCCAGAGCTGTCATTCAATTATCAGTATGTCATCATGGAGATACAATTGAATGAGCGCCCTACGTGTAATATGAACTCAAATCTTCAGAAACAACTGAAAACATGCAAAAACAGCGATGTGAGTCAATTCCCATGGAGGAACACTGAAGCATAGAATTGATGTAAGAAGGTCCAAAGATACATGTGCTTTTATACTTCAGCCTGAATTTACATTTCTTAACCACAATGTCACAAATTCCTGCTTGAAATACCTAAGAGAGGATTTAAAAGAAAAAAAACTGATGTGTTGCACTCACATGACTTTCTCTACTCTTGTACAAACTATTTTTACAAACACTTATTCTCCATCTACTTCATGTTAATCGAGATAAACATTTGCAGAAACTATCTTATTGCAAAGGGAATTTGGTAGGCTTTAAGCGATAGTCAAATATTTTAAGAACTGGTTGCTATGTGGAGCATTTCATTCTCTTTGCATGCCCAAGACATAAAAAAACGAATAACGAATTCCCATTTGAGAAAAAGTATAAGTATTGGAAAATTCAAACTAATAACAAGGAATATCTCGGAGGTGGTTCACTCAGCAAAAAAAAAAAAAAACTGTATGACACAAGTTGTGTGCTTTAACAGCTCAACATTTCTTGTGTAGAAACATTTTGTCTCTCTCTCTCTCTCTCTCTCTCTCTCTCTCTCTCTCTCTTACGGTTTGCCAGTTAAGCAAAAGCCATTTAGAATGAAGAGGACTTTTGGATATATTTCCAGAAACTTCTAGACATATATTTTATTTGTTATGAAAATGTCTTAAATATATGATATTTTAATCAAAATCCTTAGAGCCATTTTTCAGAAAATGAAATGGTAGTCTAGGGTGGGGTAAATTTCTTGAAGATCTTTGAAAGATACTGAACCTAAATACCAATTTTGGTATTTATTCGACTTTTCGTTTTTGAGTTAAGCTGTTCATAGACACACATCCACATACATGGACCTTTTCTTAATCTGCCTTTTTTTGGATTCAGGGGTGTTCAAGACATTTATTTCCAATGAAATCTCGATATCGAATTTTTGGGTGGAATGCAATATTTCCTCTACTTATGCGTAGTAGAGAAAGTAAAAATGGATATGTGGGGCTTATATCATTGTTTTCTTTTAGGTCTTCTGAAAGGGGGAGAGAAGCAACCTCACCTCACCCTTCACGACGGAGAGAGACATGCCGTTATCTACATAGTAAGAACAGGAGAGGCGGGGGTAAGGTGTTCGGGTAAAGCAAACCAGATTCTCGATGAGAGATTGAAGGGCTCTTCTGCAAGTATGTAACAGCCATAGGAACCCTAGAAGCACGTTTGAGCTCAATGCGAAATTCATACAGGTGTCATCGATGTTTAAGGAAGAAAAAACTCTGGCCCACAGTTCCACCCATTCTTTCCATAACACAGGTGATATTTGAATCGGTTACCTTCAGGTTCTTTGCTAGGCGTGATTCAGTTGTATTATGAAACAGGGAGATCATACCGGAAGATGAATTAATGAAATAAGTGAAGTGCTACTAGATTAACCCGGAGTTCAGAGAGTTTAGACCTACCCGATTCCCCCTCGAGGATAAGGAAAAGTCATTTATCGCAAATTATTATCCGGTTGAATAACTTTATTAGCTTCCTATACCATCCATTTTATTTATACTTATTTTAGTGAATTTGTGTCATTTTATTGGATATCCAGCCCGGCACGTTCATGAGGACAGAGAGAAATTAAGAAAAATGTCTAGCCGGATTAATGGGTACATGAGATTTGAAAGCGACGGCTTCCCAAATAGGAAATGGATGCTACTCCTGAACAATATTTCTTCTAAGTAGTTTATTCAAATATATCAACGATAATACTCCCAACGCTAATGTGAACTTTTTCAATCTTAAGTATTTAGAATCAGACGATTCAAATATTTGAGTACACAATAAAGAGAACACATTAAGAACCTCAGTGCATGTGTTTCATTTGACAAATTCTCAACTTCTACAATTCTCACGAAGCAACATTCTCTAAACCACCTTTAAGGGTTCCTTGCTTAATCCTACAAAGATATTTCCAGGTATAATTTGCACTGTTTTACGAACACTGCTCAAGTCCAGTGGTGAGTTAAAATGAAGTTTTCTGCTTTTAACAGCCAGCTCATTCTAAGCACGTTAGAATCACTGGCTTGACTGGTAACGCTCAGATAAACGACCTGCAAGTTCTTCTCCGGACTGGATTCTTCGCGTTCTTGTGTATCTCCCTGTTCTTTCGGCATTGCTAACTCCTCTTTTGTGCGGCAATGTGTGAAGCCGAGAAACAAATCACGACTACCATTCACACTACGGTCTACAGAATGTGTGAAATGCTCTATGGCGCCAGAAACAACATCCTGCCTGGTTTCCGGATAACGTTCCCTCATTCCGAGGTCGGCCGAAAAACACATATTTAGAACCGCTAAGCAAAGTTGGCCTATTTGTGCCAGAGGTCGGGGCAGTCAGCGACGGCGACGACAAGCGGATCGATGGGCTCTCGTGCCAGTGTGACACGCCCCAACCCCTCTCCCTCAGCATCCAGCTAGAAATACTCTTAGTGAACCGGTCACCCAACCCATCGACCCACTATGGTCAACAGCTGTTTTAATGGTTCTCTGATCTCTTGTTTCAGACAGTCACAGTCCCGATCATGGCCACGTCACGTGGGTGTCTAGACCTAGCGGCTGATCAAGAGTGAATGATTTCCAATTCGTACTTTAGCTGAATGGGTGGTCAGTTTACTTGTTAATCATTATCATCTTACCATCTTGATGGACCAGCTGTCATGGAAAGATCGCAGAAGTTTATTCAATGAGGACAGAAGTGCACAAAGCATTTATTATAATTGTAGACACCCAAATGTGCAAGTTTTATCAGCATCAGAAGAATTCAGATAAGAATACCTATAGTAGTATGCGACTTCAGTGGGAATTGATCACTGCAATGGTTACATAATTATTCACAAGAAGTACAACCAAAATCTTCCAATTAATATTAGTACCTTAGAATAAATCTGCAGTTGTTCTAGTCGTACAAGCTAATGCCTTGAAGATTCTCAAGAAAAGTATAGTTATCTGCAACGAAATATCCAAATATATCAGAAACCAGTATACTAAATAGAATGCAATCCTATTAAGGGTAGAACAACGTAATGAACATGAGAAAGTATATTATTTGTTGTATATTTTAGAATTCATAAGATTTTAGAGGAATAAGCCTTGCATTGACTTACAACAGTACACAATCCTCCATTTTATCTGCGAGACTCGAGTAACTATCACTTGTATGAAAACAATACGTTTTACTAATTTTCTGCAGCTTAGCATTTAACAATCAGTGACCGTACTGTCTGTGATTCACATTCCGTAGGCCCAGGGTTCAATACCCGTGTACGGTCCAATTCTTTCACCTGAAGAACAACAGAAATATAAATAAAATCAGAGGGCACAGGAAAGAAACTACGTAATTAATGTCATCTGTTCTGCAACGTAGTGTAAGAACAGCCAGCAGTCCCAGATACCGAAGTCCACTTTCCGCTGAAACCCAATAGCAGCATCAATATTTGGAACAGAAAGACGACTGCGTGTCTGGGTTCATCTCTCAGCAGATTCCTGAAGCACATGGTGCAGAAGGGCTAGTACGCAACTAATGCTATATCTATTTTTGCTGTTATAGTATCTTGGGGGAATGTAGACTTTGAGATCGTGGAACACTAGCGCGTCTTTGAGTCTACCCGTAATCATGGTAATGCTGGAAAGGTAACCTTAGTTCCGTAGTTGCCTTTCTACACCAACTTCTTGGGTAACTTGTTGACAGTTGGCCTTTGTTGCATAGCCGGTTTCTGTACCACCTATGTTTACTTTCTCTACTACGTATAGTAAGTAGGGGAAGTATTGTATTCCACCCGAAAATTCGATACCGAGATTTCACCGGAAATACATGTTTTGAGACACCCTGAATCCAAAAAAAGCATTTTTGGAAACATGTCCGTGTGTGTGTCTCTGAACAGCATAACTCAGAAACGAACAGTCGGATAAACACCAAACTTGGTATTTAGGTTCAGTATCTTCCAAGGATGCGACACGAAGGTTTTCAAGAAAATCCCCCCACCCCAGAGTACCCTTTACATGGAAGATTTTTCGAAAATTTTAATTTTCTCAAAAATGGCTCTAACGATTTTGATTAAAATATCATATGTTTAAGATATTTTCATGACAAATAAAATGTATATCTTGAATTTCCTGGGAATGTCTCCAAAAGTATTCTTTATTGTGAACGACTTTTGCATAACTCGTAAACCATAAGAGATAGACAAAATGTTACTACACAAAAAATGTAGATCGCGTTAAAATACACAATTTATGTCATATACATTTTTTTTGCTGAGTGAACCATTTTCGAGATATTACTTGTTATTCCCTTAAATTTTTCAATACTTATTTTCTCAAATGGGAATTCGTTATTCATTTTTTTGTCTTGGATATGCAAAGAATATTAATCTGTGGGAAAGGGAATGGTGCTGCACCTAGTAACCAGCTAGTAAGAGATATGTATGTGCTTAAAGGCTACTGTATTTCCATATTGCCCTTGTAAATATACATTCCCCTTACATCTACAAGAAAATTAGCAATAAGATAGAGTCTGCAAATGTTTATTTCGATTATCATGAAGTAGATGGAGAATAAGCGTTTGTAAAAATAGTTTGTACAAGAGCAGAGAAAGTCATGTGAGTGTAACACATCAGATTTTTATTTATATTTCTGTTATTTTGTAAGTAGATCTTTGGATTATGGTACTGTATATCCAACCGGTATTTATCTGTCAACCGAGAGTAATCATAAATAAAACACCGGTAACAGGATTTGAACCCGTAATCTCCCGAATGCGAACCATAGATGCTACCGCCTGAGCCATCTCGCTCGGTTGCTAGTGTTTACACTGAAAGCTGTTAATGGAAACCGCTAGCCAAAGTCTTTGTTTTAATCCGGAGGAAGTGTCGAAATATTGTTTACAGTGTGTTTTTACGATACGCATGTATTATTATTATTATTATTATTATTATTATTATTATTATTATTATTATTATTTTTCCCAGTAATGTGTTTACAGTTGTTTTCCCTTCTAACTGGAGAATATCTTAAAAGCTGCAATACATCAGTTGAGAAGCAGGAATTTGAAGGGCTATTGTATGAGTGGATTGACATTACGTACTCCTTATAGGCGTACATTTAACAGATACTATTATAGTTATTTACGTACCTGCATAGGAAAGTGGGTTTTTTCGGGACAGTAAGAAAAATAATAAAAACGAGTCCTGAAAACTAACACGTTTTCTTGCAATTACGTGAATATTTTGCTTCATACCATGTCGAAATACTTTCTATGTTGGACATGGACGCAGACATTATTTCAGCTAAGTTGTTGATTAAACAGTTGAAGGGAATATTAAAGGTTGGTGATGGATGAAAGGGGTATATTATACATATATAGGAATTGTACATATAAAAGGGGATATACCATACATACATACATACATACATACATACATACATACATACATACATACATACATACATACATACATACATACATACATACATAAGAAGTGTACAGTAATAATATAATTCACTAACATGTTAAAATATTCAATATCTAACATTTGTACAGAGCTGATTGTAAGAAACGGGCGAGTTAGCAAACTTCCAGGAAAAGCACAATCCTAAGTAGAGCAGATCTTTCACCAAGCCAACAGGCAGGGAACCGGTAACGGTACGGAGAAATAGAAAGAGACAGGTACAGAAAAGAAAGAGACGGAGATATTGAAACGGTTTCACAACGCACCAGGGTGACGCTTAAGCGCACGGATTTGAAACCACACATTCTCATACATGTTAAGGTAAAGCGGTCTGAGGACCAATAGGAAATGTCGTTACATTTTTAAACGCAGGGGTGAGCGTCACTAGGCTCCCGTATATAAGGGCAGACAAGGCCTCAGAGCCCACTCTCTATCACTGATCTTCAAGAATTCACGTCGACACGAGGTGCTACAGATGCACGTGGGTGCACAAGGGTGGGAGTGCGTGTGCAGCTAGCTAGGCTCCTGACTAGTTTCAACTGGTGGGATTATAATAATGGGAAAAGCTAGCCGCCCGTAATTACTTCAATTGTGAATAAACTTCATTGATTAAGGGAAACTTGCAGTGTATTTTTTAAATTGCCTCAACCACAATAACCTGAGAATTAAGAATTAGATATGCTTAGGAAAAGTTAGGAATGGAATACGCAACAACCGACAAGCATCAATAGCCGAGGAAGAACACTGCCGAAGACCACATCAACCAAAGGATCAACGATTTTGCGCTACAAATATAGCACAGCACCGTTTCCCTCTACAAATGGTGCCCAACTGAACAACAGTTTCCCGCTACGTGGAGTACGAGTGGAGTGTGCGGAAAATTTGAATTTCTCGAACTGGTTTGGAGACAGAAGAATATGAAATTTCGGATGGTATGAAACCAAGTTCTTGCAGAACTGAATGACGAAGTGCTAGTAGATCATTTACTACTTAAGCAATTTTAAATTATTGCTATCTCCACTCTATGTATGGAGGTGTTAAAGTAGCGTGAATATAAGCATCCTTATGTCTATCATGAAACAGAAAAGAATTATAAGTTTTATGAAAATACTTCCGAAAGCTTTTAGCACTAAATTTGTTAATTCTAAGTGATAGGCTTTTAATTATTCAAAATTTGATTTTGTTTGGGGGGAACCGAATGAATGTTTCCAATGAGTTTACTCAAACCTCTCCAGCTTGCTTATTCAACGAGAAAAATGAGGGAGCAGATTACTGTTTGTTTATATTTCCAGTTATTTACTATACTGCCTGTAGAATCTGCAAAACCTGTGGTATTTTAGTGGTCAATCTCGCCTATAGTGGGACCAAGGATCTCCAGATACACAAGTGTACAAACACCCCCTGAAGCCAACACATATAGAAGTTGTAGATGTACATACTGTCTGTCCACAGCTTAAGGCCTCCGGCCGGTGAAGAGAAAAGTGGATATACTCGAAAGTTTATATATATCCTGTTGTGCTGCAGTTGCTTAATATAACTGGTACGGTTGTACCAGTAATTGGTGCAAGCATTTAGCAAATGTTAACAAAGTTAGGAGAAATTTGGGATTCATATCAACACTAATGTAAGGAACTGTTCATACGGGTAATGTAAACGGGTCTCGGGAAAAAAATCTCTGCTCTATTATAAACTAAAGTTTGGACAAATGAATCATGTGAACTTAAGAATGTGGATTCCAGAAAAATTATCATCTAATCCCCCCTTCTATAATGGTTTTAGCTAACGCTCCTTGTCACACAGTAGAGGCAGACTCCATTCTAGGAGTCCGTGGAACACGGTTGCAAAAGAAAGAAGTTCGATGTCACAGTTCTGCGCACAAGTCACAATTGCACAAGCTGATTTAAATAAACAACGAGAATGTGTTTAAAATGGACGCCATACTTCGATGGCTTGCCCATACATTATAAATCGCATCTCATAGAATTAACTCGGGTTAAGGTGAAACGAATGTTTAGGGAAAGAAATGTATTAGGTGACTTATCCCTGCAGGTTTGCCTGTAACCGAAACAGACTGGAAAGTGTTTTGGAAACATTTAGAAAATGTAGATCATGATTACTGGGAATGTATTGTGGAAAACATTTTCTAGAGTACTGTCGTTTAGCCGGGAGGTGATAGCAGCTCTTCCTGCTCCAGGGAAATTGTGCCAGCTCTGAAGAATAAGCGACAGCATTTTTCTTCTTCTTAGAAGTATGGATCAGGCCTTCTGACATGTTCCGTCTCCAAATTAACATCTTAAAGGGTTTTAATAAAAGATTAAAATCAATTACTCCAACGTTTCCTTGGTCTGTCAATAGTTCGACTTCTTGGTGTGTACTGGACTAATTTTAAGGGTATCTGTCTTGAATTATTCTTAATATATACTATTCCCATTTATTTCTACATACTCTATAATGTCTAAGACATATGTATGTTTATTTCAGCTCTAATCACTTTACTCTTCCTTCCTGTCATCTAGGGGTAAATATTATCCTGCTAGTAACTTTGTAATTTCGTTTCTACACCTATTATTCTCCGTTTCTGTTGTGGTCTTGAGCACTTATGAGCCAATACATCTTTTTTACAAACTAATATAGTACAGCAAACTAAATTATTTTCATTCCAAATTTGGCATTACGCCATAAGTGTAGTTAGAGTAACAAGTGATCGCATTTCTGCTCACGAAGAACTGGCCGGTGTAATCTTTTGATGTGGTCTCAAATGTCTACTGCTGCTACAGTGGTTGGCTACGAGATCTTTCTCTCAGGGTATGAATGGGCGGTGTGAAAGGATAACATCAGTTTAAAGACTGAGAAATGTTATGTGATCTAATATTTGAGCTATTAACGAAACGAGCTATTGAAACGAGTTACTTACGGTTTGAAGATAAAGAATGAAACTGATTATAAATCGTAACATTCGAATTATTATACCTGATAACTTCTGCAACATCAATTTTACGGTTCGAAACAATTGTTCCCGCAATAAAATAAACTAGACGCCTAAGTTTCCGCGAGTTGCTAAAATGCTTACCTGCAAAATCCGTCGCGACTACCGCTAAGTAAATGAATGATAACCCAGCGCGGTCTTAGGCGCTACGAACTGCCATAGATACGAATAAAAGATTAACATGACCCCTCACCAAAGTTATTTTCCGTCATATATTTATATGCCTTCAAAACAAGTTTTAGAATTTGTTTAGAAAGTGTTCCCACCATAACCTTGTTTTCTAGGCCTCTCTGCAGGTACCTCTCGCACCAGCAACACTTTCCAATCCATTTACACCATCATTCACCCTATTGTCTTCAGTGTCATGGTCATTATTTTCACTTGACTGAACGTTATCTACCGTTTCATTTGCATTTAACCCAAAATTTTCCTCCCATGGTCTCTACATCGTGACACATTCAACGGAATGTTGCACCTGGAAACAGAACAACTGGAATTCGGAACTTTGGCAACTGAGACTCCACCTGGAGTCAAATGTGTTCGTCACTTCCTTAAAATCAGGGTTGCTATTGGTCCTGAAAGACATGGATGATAGGTTCCCTTTTATCAGCTGTGAAGCTGGATTTATGACCATTATTAGTTGTGGTTAGGGAGTTTTTCCTTTATGAAGCAACTGCACCCGCGCTTATTAATCAGACTCTACCTACCCTATTTTACTGAGGTTGAGGCAGTATTTTTAACACTAAATGGTTTCAGTCTAATTATATAATATATAAATCCAATAACAGGTCGCCTTGAAGCAATATGTGTATGTAATAATTTGTAAAATGTATGTAACAGTCATTGCATATGCTTATATTATTGTATCCATGTGTAATAATGTTATGTGAATGCATTACGTAATTTAATAATGTAGGAGCTGTGAGAATAATAAGTTAAAAGTTGCTAACAATGAGGGAACCATGAGTCAATAATGAGTAAGAAAGTTTAACAGTACTACTTGTGATTCTTGGAGTAACAATAATGTAATTTTAGTGTCAGTTTATAAAATAGCCACTCAGAAACTGAAATATAGCAAAATTTACAAATCTAGAAGCCAACCTGCAGACAGTGTTTGTAACCGGATGCGAGATGCGTCCTCGAGAGATTTAATATGTATTCGTGTGAGACGAAAAATAAGTTTACGTGTTAAAAAAAATGTAATTAATAAAAACAGAATCTGACAGCTCTATATCAGTGAAGTGTTAATTAAATCGTATCAAGCATTAATAAAGAGAGTGAAATAAAATTATAATCTGCGTAAGCCTACATTATTAGTCGTATCAAACTCTGCTAAGAGAAACTTGTCTCTAAAAAGAATAATACTGACGCAGCCGAGGCAATGATAAATATATAATATTTAAAGAAACAGTCGAATTACAAGTTAATATTTTTTTAAATTTGGTTCGAAGGCTACCGGAAACTGTTTACTATACGTGCGTTTGCAACTACTACAAGTTCGGCTCCCCAACAGTTGAAATATAATACAATTCCTATAATACAACATCATCGTTAAACTAACTTTCCATACGTGGGGCAAAATACAACTCCTACAACAATATAACTTCTTCAAGGTTTCTTTAATTAGAATTCCTTTCCCCACCTATGTGGGAATCCATCTACTAGTGGAATTTAGAGGTCTACTGAGCGAACCATGGCTTGCGGTATAGTCACGCGGTTCAAGTTCATGGTAGGGTAGTAACACACACGACTCGCAGCGAAGTCACTTCCTAAATGTACTGTGACAATATCTTCGTCAATAATTACAGTATCACTGCTAAGGACCATGCGCTGAAAAACAATGTAGGGGGAGGTGGGCATAGGAGCGAATACATTAGAAAGACATTCTTATCCGGCATTGTCCTTAATGTGAACTGAGCAAGGTTATAGAAATGCTCGTGTTATGCTAGGCATAACAGGGTTTGAGCCTGTGATCTACCGAATACAAGTCTAAAGCTTTATACTCGGATACAGATCAATAATAGATACACATACACACACACACTTATATATATATATATACACCAGGTGAATCAGCTGCCACTATTTATGTTTTAAGTTAAGCAACGTGCTAAGCGACACATTTGACTTATGGCTTTATTGAATGCCTTCTAATGACTGATTTGCATGACAGATACGTTGCAAATGCATAAATATAAGTCCGGAAAAAGGATAGAAGGAAGAAGCTTTTCTTTTATATAGTTTAGCGTCTCTTATAACTTTTATACATCCACAAAGACAATAATAGATTAAGTTCTGCTATTATAATACTTGTTTCTGAATTTGAAATTACATTGGAAAAGTTGAGACGGATGTATACGTACTTTGAAAATAAGGCGATTAATATATAAGTGCTGAAATACACGTTTCTTTCTTTTTCAAATAACGAAAACAGGAGCTTAAAAAAATTTTAACTGGGCAGCACACCTTCACAAAGATTCAAACTCCCGCTGTTCGTTACAACACGGAGTTGGGTTTTACAGTATTGTTAATTATTTCCTTTCCATGCATTTTAGTAGATCCGATAAAGGTGTTTAAATTTTGGTGTTTTAAATTTTAGAACTAGATTCCTGAACTGTAGTTAAGAAACATGGGTGATATAAATTTGAACCCTTAAAATCAGGGTTGCTATTGGTCCTAAAAGACATCGATCGAAAGGTTCCATTTCCTCAGCTGTGAAGATGGATTTATGACCACCATTAGTTGTGGTTAGGGTGTTTTTCCTTTATGAAGCTAAGCGACATATCACTTTATAGAGGAGGAATAGGTAACTCAGTGCATAAGTATTTTACAGAACAGAACGCAATCCCTATGTATGTCGATACAAAAACATGCTACCCTGACACTGGGAGCGCAGGAGCACTTTTAGCCAATTTTACAAACTTTTATTATTTAGCATACGTTCATTCACAACTTTGAAAACAACGCCCCTGAAGGAACAACCTATCACATGCATCGGTTGAAAACAAAATGTCATATCTACACAGTGCGACCAATTGGATTTAATCGTCAGTCAACGTAGTACAGCCTTGTCAAAAATGCTAAATATTAGGTATATAATTTCACTTATGTCACAAACTATGGAGTATTGCAGATCATATAGTAATTGTAATGATTGATTCAGTCTATTTATTTGAATTAAAACTTCCAAACTGAGCTCAAAACGCTGCAAAAAGCGTGTGAAGATTCGAGGTGGGGTCTAGTTCTGTGAGTACTAATTCGTTTAGGAAGCTCACCTCGCAAGGTTGTATTGGCCCAATGATATTATCATGGTTGGTTTAACACTGTGCCACTTCAGTTCGGGTCCAAATCCTGCGGGCTAAGTTCAAACTTGTTATTATCTTTTGTTTTCTCTCTTTGAGCCTATAATTTTATATTATGATATAAATAACGCTTTGATAACATTATAAGTGTGTACAAAATAGAATAATCGCCATTTTTTGCACCGCAAAGAAGAAGAACCTCAAAGCCCAAATCATCTACGGGCACACTCATACGTGAAGACTGCAGGCAGATTACAACGCGCATGTTACAGCATGCAAGAAGGTCTCTCCGGCAACGTACACAAATGGCATTGATGAAGGGGGTCGTCATTTTGAATATTTATTTCATTCATGAAATCCACCTCTTTAACAATTTATTATTCTGTTTAACCGTGAAATTAGCATATTTACAACTCCTTTGTCAATAGAAGAAGTGAAACAAAAGGTTTAAACATGAAACAAAAATTGTTAAGACTTAATATCGGCGATATGCGTCCAAAAGAATGAAAGCTAACTACCTAACACGGTTTACACCACCACATACAGTATAGATTATTAGGTAAACATGATACACAATTATCTGATTGTAACTCTTGTGTCTTTGGCTCGCAAGAGCGGTAATAACAAAAATAAACAAATTTGCACACTAAAATACAGAAAATAAACACAAGGAGAAAAAAAAGAACCAAAATATTTTGTTGTTTGTATCAGTTTCGAACCTCCGAAAGTAACCTTTGCTTCACCACATTCCGGCAGCTAACCCACTCGGCCAAAACCCACTCTTCGGGAAAACATTCCTATATCTCCTTGCAAGCGTCATATCCATGAAACGCCGTCTTTTTTAAGGCCTTCGCAGCTCTTTGGTTCCCATTCAGGCCTTTAATCTGCTTGTTCCGTATAGTACCAAATAGAAGGGCAGAGCTACAAAGCAGTTTGCTTGCTAAAAGGGTCAATGTTTTTACATTAGATTAGAAACTGCGGGTTGCATAGGTACGAATACTAGAGGCAGCTGACTCACCTGATATATATACACCGAGTGAATTTTCTCAGCCTGCAGATTGAGAAGTTATGCAGTCCGGCGTTGTACAGTCTATGCCATAAACACTGTCCATGCACCGCATCGTATCAATTTTGGCCGAAATGACTGCTTTGCACCGCTGTGCGTGCGTGCGTGCGGTGAAAGTCCCAGATTCAAATATTGCCACCTGAAGGTACTATGCAATTCCATATTATGACTGTTGTGAAGCTCTGTGGTTCCCAAAGCAGTGCATTTAACAGTGACTGACATCATGCCGAACCATTACATAGATAAACCTCTACAATTTACCCGTTTCCTCCATGTGGTTGCAATAGGTGTTCTTACTGTTCACCATGCCGGCGGATGCAAGATTTTAATGTAACCATCATTGTCAGCTTAACCGGCGCAACATGGCCGGTGTGATATCACGGCAAGCTAAGATGATGTGTTCCCTGAGCTGTTGAGGGATCATTGGCCGCTCCCGGTATATGATATATTTAAGATAACCCCATATAAATAAATCTAATGAGATTAGATCTGGTGAGCGTACTGGCCACCCTATTCGTCCGATCCATCGCTCAGGGTAGCTGGCATCGTGATAAGTCGTTACACGACGGGCTGAATGAGCTGGCGCCCCATCATGTTGGTACCACATAGTTAGTCGGTTCTGCAACGGCACTACATCCAGTAAAGTAGGCATCTGGTGTTGTAGGAAGTGAATATAGCGATTCCCAGTGAGTTGGCCAGCATAAACATACGGGCCTATTAGATGATCACCGAATAAACCTGCCCGAACGTTGAAACCCCTTGGACTTTTTAAGGCCATCTCTCACATCCAATGTGGGTTTACAGCGCTCCAGTAATGCATGTTGTGGCGATTTAAATGGCCTGTGTTGTGGAACCCTACCTCGTTTGTAAATAACATAGTTGCCAAAAATGTGGATCTTGTTCAGTTTGTCGTATGATCCACCTAGCGAACGCCACTCTCCGTCCACATTCCGGTTGCACTAGCTCCTAGTTGAAGATAAGGGTGAAACTTTGCAGGATATGGTATTCTCCAAGCGGAAGACTGGCTAATATTGAAATGCCTGTGAATGTCCCCCGTATACAAAGCAGATGCTGAATGACATAGTCAGTCACACGATCCGTGGTTGCTTGGTCACCGACAGGGAAGCGGTATCGTGGAAGCGGTATCTTGTGCACTGTTCCTGATTCCAGAAGGCGATTCGTAACTCGCAAAAAGTGTGATCAGCAGGAAGTGTTCTCTGCGGAAACCTCTGTTGGTATATACGACGTCCTCCGTTGCGTTCTGCTGCGTTTCCCGTATACTAACAGCTTGTCCGATACTCTATTCATAAACATTGTTCCACAGCGGGCACAAAAGGCTGGAACTTCGTATTTATAGGCAACCCACTTTCTAGTACATTCGGAAATAAATCATGATTTGCTAGGAACGTTCTCGAAACATGAGCAGAAGTTAACAAAAAACTCATTTAACCGCAGGCGTGATTTGAATGTCCGACGTTCACCATGACTTTCCATATGTTAACCATTGCACTACTAGAGCATGTTAACAACGAGCACCACCTTAGCCCTAATCAGCGGGCTGGTGAATGCGGTATCAGCACCTGCATTTTGCATCGGCAGTAAAATGCAGGTTTGCCTAGTTACCAACCCACAGGATGACAAGACTCACGCGGTATACAGGGAGAATCACCTAAAACTTGCACCGCAAATATTTCGGAAATGGAAAGTGCTATTGATGTGCAGTTTTCACGGCATTAATTGGTATTCAGGGGCTCGTACATTTAGCCTATTAACAGATTTTAATAATACTGAGAAAGTGTATTTTTTGAGCAAACGTAGGTACAATGTTTAAATGGAACAATGCCTAGTTACATCAACAGAATAAAGGTAGAGTAAATTAGAATGTCAATGGTCTTTGTTGCAGGATTATAGTGCAAGTGGTTTACGAGAAATCTTATTTTGAAAAGTTTCCATCCCGACAATTATTTGTCCCATTCAAGCTGCTTAGTTGCTAGGTACGATGTTATGTTTGTTTGCATTGTGTTTTCTGTTCATTGATTGCATTGCGACTTTCTGGTCAGTTAGTTTGTGATAGTTCAAGCAGTAAGTCTTGAGTGGAAGATGGAGTTTACTAATGCAGAAAAAGCCGACATGCTCGTGGTGTATGGAGAGCGTAGGAAGAATGCAGTTCGTTCCTGTACGGTGTATGCGGAAACGTATCCCAATAGACGTCAACAATCTCAGCAATTATTTATCAACCTCTTCAACCAATTACGTGAAAGTTGTACTGTAACACCTAGAAAACGTAACAGACACAAACAAGTGACTGGAGAAGAAGCAGAAATTAATGTTTTGGCTGCCGTTGTACTAGATCCGCAAATTAGTTCCCGCACAATCGCACGTGGAAGTGGCATAAGTCAGGCAAGTGTACTGCGCATTCTTCATTGGCATAGGTTCCATTCCTATCACATCTCGTTCCATCAAGAAACGATTTTGAGAATCGTGTTAAGTTTCGTACATGGGCATTAAGACATGATACTCCAGATTATCATGTATCTTATTTAGTGATGAGGCAACATGTACTGATCATGGCAAGGTAAACCGCAGAAACATACACTATTGGTCTGTTGACAATACCCAATGGCTTCGCTAGGTGGAACGTCAGCGTCCTTGGAGTTTAAACGTGTGGTGTGGGACAGTGAACCATAAGCTCCTAGGCCTTATGATCATAGAAGGAACAATGAACTCGCACAAGTATTGCAGTCTCCTGACAGATCATCTTCCACAGATGCTAGAAGACGTCCCTTTGTTGTACAAGACGATGTTGTACAAGTGTCGGTGCGCAAAAGTTTCAAAATAAGATTTCTCGTAAACCACTTGCACTAGAATCTTGCAACAAACGCCACTAACATTCTAATTTACCCTAACTTTATTCTGTTGAAGTAATTAGGCATTGTTCCATTTAAAAATTGTTTCTATGTTTGCTCAAAAAATACACTTTCTCTGTATTATTAAAACCTGCATATAGGCTAAATGTACGAGCCCCTCATTACCAATCAATGATGTGAAAACTGTGCACCAATAGCACTTTCTATTTCCGAAATATTTGTGGTGCAAGTTTTAGGTGATTCACCCTATATATAAATAATTTTGGAAATATTATAAAGTATTATATAATTTGAGAAATACATTCATCTGAAGGTTAAGAGCGTGAAGTTTCAGGGCGAGAACTTAATGAACATTTGTCTTCTAACATAGAATAGTCAGTAGATTACTTTGCTTCCTTCCAAAGTAAATTACAATGAACCAATCATCGTTCCTGTATGTAAACTACACACACGCGCTGTTCAAGACATGTTGATTCCATCGTTACGGCAGCTCTTTCTTGGCATCATTAGGCTCAAGGTAGACCATTAACTTCCGTCCCACGCAGGTCAGTCTCTGCCAATGTGTGGTCAACAAACATGCTATTTAAAATAACTCTGGCTAAGCCGTTTAAATAATGTTCTTTCCAAGCACTCTCCTCCTTAGAGCTTCAAATGTCATTTTATAATTGCTGGCACCACTCAAGGGTATTCACTTCAGTAGTTTCTTCACCTGAAAGCCTATAAAATCTTAATAAAAAAATCTGACATGTAATACATTTCGTACAAACGTTACTCATTGCCATTCGTTTGTATATAGTCTTTATAAACTATTTTTGTAAAAGTTTGTTTTTAGTTCTACTCTACAGTAAGGGAAGTATTGCATTCCGCCCAAAAATTCAATATCGAGATTTCACAGGAAGTATACGTTTTAAGGCGCCCTGAATCCAAGTAAAGAATTTTTGGAAACACACATGTGTGTGTCTTCTCTTTAAACAACATAACTCAAAAACGAAAAGTCGGATAAATACCAAACTTGGTTTTTAAATTTAGTATCTTCCAGGAATGCGACACGAAGATTTTCAAGAAAATCTCCCCACAACCAACTAGCCTTTACATAGAACATTTTTCGAAAATTATAATTTTCTAAAATGTTGCACCAACGATTTTGCTCAAAATGCTATACATGAAAGATATTTACATAACAAATAAAATGTATATCTTGAATTTTTTGGTAATAGCCTTCATTCAAAAGGAATTTTGTATAATCTTGTATAACTTGTAAACGTTAAACGATAGACCAAAGTGTACCACACAAAAAATGTAGAGCTCATTAAAACACACAATTTACTCAAAATAAGTTTCTTTTGGCATAAGCTATTTCTGAGATATCCGTTATTAAAGCTTCGAATTGTTCAATACTTCTCATTCTTTTTAAAGACCATCGATTTTTAATTGCTTCTCGCGATTGCATGGAAACAGTGTGGAATTTTAAGGCCAACATATAGTTACAGTTCTTAAATATTTGACTGTCGCTGTTCTCTTAGTATTTATAACGAAATGTGTAATGTAGGATTTTGAAAATTTAGAAAAAGTGTGTATGTGTGTGTATAATGTGTGTCTGTGAACAACATTACTCAAAAACGAAAAATCGGATATATACCAAACTTGATATTTAAGTTCAGTATTTTCCAAAGTGCGACATGAAGATTTTCAATAAAATCCCTCCGTCCCAAACCACCCTCACATGGAATACTTTCGAAATTTTACATTCTCTAAAACTTGTTCCTAAGAGTTTGATTAAAATACATATATCAAAGACATTTACATAACAGATAAAACTAAATCTTGAATTTTTGAAAGCAGCCTGTGAAGTCTTATTCAGTGGGAAGGAACTTTGTATAACCTTGTATAACTTGTAAATGTTAGCGATAGACGAAAACATACAACACAAAAAACACATATCTCTTTAAAACACACAATTTATGTCAAAAAACTTTTTTGTGCCATAAGCCATTTTCGAGATATCCGTTATTAATGTTCAAATTTGACAATACCCTTGTCATTAGCGATTACATGGAAACAGTGTGGAATTTTAAGGCCAGCGTATAGCGTCCAGTTCTTAAACCTTTGACTATCGCTATTCCCTTTTTATCTGTAACGAAATGTGTAATGTAGCTATTTCTGCAAATGTTTATCTCAATTAAAATGAAGTAGATGGAAAAATAAGCTTTCATATGAATAGTTAGCATACCCAAATAAGAGATAGAAATGTCATGTGAAAGTAACATAATATTTTTCAAGATAAGCGTGGCAAAACTGTGACCCGCAACTACATTTGGACTGCCTCCGCCGTTGCTTCTCAGGCTGGCATTTGGCATTGAGTGCCATTTATGTATTAAGTCCTGCAAAATCGTGTTGTGCATATTTAGTGTTAATGTGACTAGGGAAGGAATTTAATTTCCAGCTGGTCCTGGATTTTTGTTAACATGCAGTGAATGTAGGACATCGGCCCATCTGCTAGCATCCGTGTTGTCTGAGTAGTTTTCAGATTCGTTAGAAACTTCAAGAGTTTGTTGGTTTTTCTTCTTTTCTTTGCTTTTTTTCCATGGTGCGTTAATGTACTAAAGTAGCGAGCATCATCGCTCCTTTCCTCTTTCCATTACTCTTTGAGGCGTGTTAAAGCATGTTCACAAAGCCAGACTACAATCTCTAACTTCTTAAACACACTCTGCTGGCCATCAACAAAAGAAACGTACTACGAGAGTAATTCGATCTCCCTTGCAAAGCTCGGCCACACCTGCACTGTAACAATCATGTCTGTCTGTATCCCCTGTCAAAGACATTGATTGCTGGTATCACTGAGCGCCGTGTGACGTCAAATGTCTCCCTCCCTTGTCAGCACGGAAAACCGCCGGATATTTTAGTAGACGTGTGGTCGAGGTTATAAAAATACTCCGGGCAAAATGACGCCGAGGAACGGATACTGCAAACGTGTAGCTTGAGTGAGAATAGGGCGATGAAACCGTATTGATATCATCTCCAACGTCAGGCGTGGTCGTCAACTCGTGCAGCAAACAGGCAGCGTGTTGCAGATGCACCATCGTTCCGAAACATATTTTCAATAGAGCATTTCCATAAATTCACCCAAAATCTTCATTTATAGGTCTGTAGATGTGTCCATAGATAAACTCCATAAGTCTTGCAGTTTTTATATAAATGGTTTCAAATTGTTTTCACATTCAGCTCTACCGCCATTATAAGTGTGTTTTAAATTTCATGCCGATTCTTAATAGCTTTTGGGAAAAAATTTTACTTTAATTATGCCAATTCATGAGCCACTCGATGCAGAAATCATAGTTTTCAAAATATTAAAATACTCCACATTATTTAAATACTGATATGCAAAACAGGTATATAGAATATTATTCACCGTTCTGGTTGTTTCAGAAAATTTAAATAAGTATAGTGTATTTAACAATTTATATTCGGTGGTGTATTACTTATGTCATATCTTGAGTAATTTAAAAGTATAGCAAAGACTATACGCAGTTTTAAGCTCATTTAGAGTTTCTGCTGAACATTTGAACGATATTGGTTACAAACTACATCGTCTGGAACATGTGTAATGCTTAAAAGTGTAAGAAAAATCAGATTCGAGTAAAACCCATTAGAAGTACAGCTGCTAGGACATTTAAATTATCACGCCTTGTAGTCTTTAATGGGCTCAGAGCAATAGCAAGCACCTAATTGAAGGTAAAGTTTCGAAGTATGTTTTGGACATAAAAATAACTTAAGTTTTTTAAAATGTAGGCCAAATTCAGCCTAAGGTACACAAATTGTTGTGTAAACAAAAACCTGTACAACAATGCATACATGCGTAGTTTTCAAAATTTATGTGTGTATAAATTTTCTAGGGAATGTATTCAGAAAAAAATTGACGAGTTACTTACTCGTGTGTATTTTAAACAAACATAAAAGAACTAACGTTCTTGTTTATAAAAAATCCAAAATCTTTGCAACACTACAGGATCAGAATATCTAACATCTACCTATCCAAAAACTTGCTATAAAGATTTCACTGGAATACAAATAGAAAAAATCTGATGTGTTGCACTCGCATGACTTTCCCTACTCCTTAACAAATTATTTTTACAAACGCTTATTCTCCATCTAATCATGTTACTGAAATAAACATTTGCAGAAACTATCTTATTGCTAATTTTCTTGTAGGTACAAGTATATGATAGGCTTTAAGCGATGGTCAAATATTTTAAGAGCTGGTTGCTATGTGGAGCATTCCATTCCCTTTGTCTGTCCAGGACATAAAAAAACCAATAACGCATTACCATTTGAGAAAAGTATAAGTATTGGAAAATTCAAACAAATAACAAAGAATATCTCGGAAATGGCTCACTATGCAAAAAATAATGTATGCAACATAAATTGTGTGTTTTAACAAGATCTACAGTTTTTGTGTAGTCATATCTTATCTATCTCTTACGGTTTACCAGTTATGCAAAAGTTCTTTAGAATGAAGAGGAGTTTTGGCGACGTTCCCAGAAAATTCAAGATATACATCTTATTTGCCATGAAACTATCTTAGACTACAGCCATTATTGAGATATCAGAATTTTCGAAAAATGCTCATGTAAAGGGTAATCTGGTGTGGGGGGATTTTCTTGAAAATCTTCGTGTCGCATCTTCGGAAGATACTAAACTAAAATACCTAGTTTGGTTTTTAACCGACGTTTCGATTTTGAGTTATGCTGTTCACAGACAGACCACACGCACACGGACCTTTTTCTACAAATGCTTTTATTTTTGGATTCAGGGGACCTGAAAACATACATTTCCTTTGAATTCTCGGTATCAAACGTTTGGTTGGAATGCAACGCTTCCCCTACTTACTATATATAGTAGAGAAAGTACAAAAAAAACAGAAAATTCGCACGCGTGCGAGCGGTTGCTCTAACCACTGAGCTACTGTGACAACATGCCACTGGGTTCAGTTGCCTCCACTTAGAACACTCCTAGACCAGGTTAGGTGTTAAAAAGTATAATTCATTTCATTAATTGTAATGAATTAAAATTAATTATATACTACTAAACATTTTCAAAACGTTATAGTTTTAACAACTATAAATGACAGTGGTAGGAACAATTACATTGATTTACTCTGCATAAAATAAATAAATAATATTATGAAGTCTCTGGTAGGTAAATGGGTACTATGTGATCACATTTTGTTATTATCAGTCTCTATGAACAAAAATTTGCCAAACTATTAAAGTGAAATACATATTTCACTAGTAAAATATACCCATCTGTAAACAATTTTGAGGAGGGTTTGCATTCTGACACACACACACTTATATATATAAGTTCGGGAAGAAATTATATCCGTTAGTGACTTTATACACCACTTGTATTAACAATTAAGAACATGTTTTGGAGATAAATCATCTCCATTTTAACCTATGGTTTGACTCAAGTTGAACATAAAATGGAGACAATCTCCAAATGATACTCCTAGTGTACTTAAGTGGTATATAAAGGTCACTAATTGAATCAAATTATTTCCAAACATTAAATTGCACCATCGTCCTTGATCACCGAACTTAAGGGTTACCAAAATATGATGTTTAAATATTATGGAAATTTTGTGTATGAATATGGCAAGAATGGTGTCTGGGCTGAATGCTTGGCCATATTCTTTTGTATTTTGCTTAGTACAAATGAACAAACATGATCTCTTAAAGAGATGTTAATAGATATTTTAGAATAAATGTAATAAGTTTAAATCCTTCGATGTACAAAAAAGAAATGTGTGTGTGTGTGTGAACAGCATTAACTCCAAAGTCGGATAAATACCATGTTCCAAGAATGTAGCATGAAGATTTTTCATACACCTCTCAAAACTTGCAAGCGGGTGCCTGGGGTCTGAGGCCTATCGAGGAATAGTCACTTTGGATCAGATAGAATATCCAGGTTAGGGGATCTGCCAGATGCCTGGTAATGGAGCGAGGAAGTAGAGGATAAAAATGGATGAAAGGAGAGGTGATGGAACAGTTAGTAGAATGAATGGCGGAGGAATCCGGAGAACCCGGAGAAAACCCGTCCAGACGCGGCTTTGTCCACCACAAACCTCATATTCGGGTCCCTGGGATCGAACCCGGGCCGCCTGGTGAGAAGCAAGTGGTCTAACCACTCTGTCACGGCGCCGCCCCCAAAGTGTCCTTTACATGGAAATCATTTTAATTTTCTTGAAAATGGCTCTAACGAGTTGTACTTTGAAATTTTCATGTACCTCTACTATGATTTTTAAGAATTTACTGTACAACTTTGGCTTGTAACCTTCTCTGAAATTCAGATCCTATGTCAGGTTGTCATTATTTTTTGCGTTCATTACTAAGACTTCATTTTTGTAAACTTTGCCAAATTTGTGGCATTTTCTGTTCATTCTAACTATTTTAAATGACATACTGTTTTCTTTTATGTATAATTTTGTTTTGGGAGCACAAGTTATACCTGTTTGAAATTCATGTTGTAGTGACACTTTGCTGTTTGGAGAGTACGAGTGCCCATGGAGCGAGCCCGCTGTGACGAGACACGCCAGATGCTGCATGCAAGTCCAGGGAAGCTGCTACCTGCTGTTTGATATCTGCATGTTATGTGGCAGAAGGAGCCAGCTATTGGGGCGCAATCCGAGCCAGCTATTGCCCCCTCATTACCATCAAGTTACGTCATCATTGAGAAAGGAATCTGCAGCTGATATTTCTTCAGTATGGGTGATGTTAGAGGTTCTCTTATAAATACTTCAAACAAAGTGCAGTGTAGATACAGTCTTATAGTGGCAGCAGTGTACAATATGCGTGTGCAGGGCTCACTCGGAAACTTGTAGTATACATTTAACAAATATCGTCGGTGGCACTCAAAACTCCATGAAAAATCATAGCTATGATAAGTATGTTAACAGGAAATAAGACACCCAACATCCTCTTGATAGACATTTGTGCTCCATTGTATAAAATTTCAAACAACAAAATCTGTGTAAAAAAAATTTGGCTTCTATAATTCTTTCTCCGATGTGAAGTATGCCATTTGTTTATGCTTTTGTCCTTTTGTGTCTACGGGGACATCGATCTGGGTAGTTCGGGGAGATGCGAGTGTTGGTAGCACTGAGGATGCTAGTTTTGGCAACGCGTCAATGTAGGTTGGTAACACGGACAGAATGTGACGTACCGTAAAGAGAAGGGTTAACTTGATAATCGCGGCGAGGCTAGTAAGTGCCTTCCTCTTTGTGTAAGGCAACTTAGATTATGGGCGGTTCACGTTGAAGCAATAAGGCAAAGTAATCTGTAAATTTCTGTGTAATATAGTGGCCATCCAAAGTTAAAAATGGTTTGATTATTGGAACTGGTAACCTTACTCCATAATCCTTGTAATTTAAGTGATATTAATATGTGAGGTACGACAATATGTTTTGAATTTTCTGCGAATAGCCTGTGAAGAAACGAATTTTGTATAATTTTGTAAACCTTAACGGATACAAAATTCAGATCCCGTTAAAGCCCACAGGCATGTCTGGTAAATTATTTTGTATCATTAACAATTTGAGATATTCATTATTATTAGTTTGAATATTCAAACACTTTCCAGAAGTGCTGAAGTTGTCTTGTGGTCACACAAGCAGTGGGAACTTGAAGACAGCATATATCTACTCCCTTTTTAAATTTTGAAAATCCCTTCAGCTTTCTTTTGTGTCTACACGAAACATATATTGAAATCATTTATGCAAAAGTTTATCTTGATTAATGAGCTATATAAAGAAATAAGGATTTGTAAGAATAATCTGTTGAAGAGTGCGTAGAGAATGTCATGTGAATGCTACACATAAGATTTTATAAAATTTGCAGGCTTTATAGTATTAATTGTTTTTGATAGTTGTTCTTTCAGTTTAGACATATCTAGGTAGGGCTGGGAAGATCAACAAGGGGAACCGAAGATCCATGGCTTAGTTCCGGATATTTATTTTCTGTAGTATTGATCCTTCCCCCTTCCGATGGATATTCCTTCGACAAGAAGTTTTCTCGGTTTGCCCAGAGTCTGGTGTGTGAATGTGAGTATGCTTGTGTGTTCGGTTATTCAATAACCAATCATTCTTCTTCTTTCTCGGTTTACTCTCCTCGTTTGGAGGATTTAAACCACCCGGAGCTACAAGCCAATGTTTGGGTCAGATGCCTGTTAGTAAGTAGACAGACTTTTGGATCGGGTAGAAGAACCAGGATGGGTGATCAGCCCGAAGCCTGTTATGAGTAGAGGAAGGAGATGGTATGAAATGCCGGTGAAATGGATGAAAGAACAAGTGAAGATGGAGCAGTTAGTGGAATACCCGGAGAAAATCCACCCGGATGCCACTTCCTTCACCACAAATTCCATATACAGTTTCCTGGGATCGAACCGGGCCGTCTTGTCTGGAGGTGAGCGGTCTATTCATTCAGCCATGGCGCCGCCCTAATAACCAATTCGCCCATTATAAATATTTCAAGATTGTCACTAGGGTTTAACCCTGAGACACATGGCAAGCTATATAGGCTTATATGACATTTAACGTATAATCAAAAGAAATATATGACGGCAATAAAAGACGGAAGATTAACAAGATAAAAATATTTTAAAAAATATAAACGCCTCTTCTGCTACGGAATTGGGCTTACATCTTCTATGTCTCTTCAGAAACTAGATATGTTTATCTGCGTCTATGAGCAACGAAGCAGAAGGCCTTCGAAAGCAATGCGCCGTGTAGCTTCCAAAATGTCCATTAATTTTGGATTACGCCACGGCAGAGTTTATGCCCACAGGATGCCATGTACACTTGCAGTCTTGGTTATACACAGCCAATGATCAAAGTTGCTGGCCGA
This sequence comes from Deroplatys truncata, assembly GCA_030765065.1. Classification (NCBI taxonomy): domain Eukaryota; kingdom Metazoa; phylum Arthropoda; class Insecta; order Mantodea; family Mantidae; genus Deroplatys; species Deroplatys truncata. The sequence goes on along the minus strand of CM060980.1, from coordinate 143,463,648 downwards.
AGATGAAAATAATCTCTAGCATTCTCTAATAGTTCGTGCGAAATTTTCAATGCTTAAAACCTTGTTTAAACTCATTTTAACAATACCGTTTTATTTATTTTAGTTACCCCAGAACTACAAATAAACATAAAACCTATAATGTTCAAAAGAAATAAACTAAATTAATCACCCCTCGCAGGAACAAGTTACGTTAATTAAACGCAACTAACTCATACCAATTCTAAAATAAATAAATGTTTATCTAAGTAGATGAATTGTGTGATACACGTATCATATCCTCACAAATAAATTGTTTATTAAAATCAGCCTTCAGAGCCTGGTTCCACAATTTTCCCTATCTCGTAATGTAAAGGCATATCACGGAGGCGTCCCCGAAACCGGGCACGACACGTACGCAGGCCAGTCGGCCCATTGTGCTTCCAACGTGACCCCTGGGAGGGAAGGATGAGGGGAGAGACCCAAAGGGTGACCAGATCCGGATGCCGACGGGGGCTAGCATGGGCGGAATCCCTAACGTTTACAGATAGAACGCATCCGACACCGCATGGTCTCTGCCCACAAGCCACCAACTTCCATGGTCCCCGAGAGCCCCATGCTGAGGAGAGATGACAAGGAAGATGATGGGTACAGGAAATGAGAGGAAGGAAAGTCGTGGTAGAAAATGAACCACTCCAGCATTCTCCTGGCGACCCGGGGAATTCACAAAAGAACCCACGGGTCAGAGTGGACGGTCGCCGGGGCCTCCAGAGGCGGGCCACAGATATAACTGCCGGAGCCATCCCGCTCGGTATTTCGTATTGTAATAAGATACATTATAACACTAGCGTCATAAATAGCTATTTTGCACGATCGTGCTTTTATGTATCTTCCCGATGATATTTACACAAGAAAATGTTGAAATCCAACAGGTACATTCGTTTCCAAGGAAACCCATATTACCAACATAAATTTGGTGGCTTTAATAACACACTAGGGTTGAAAGTAAGTTACAACCCAGTTTTCTGTGCCTCTTCAATATCTGCGTCTTCATAATCTACGTCCACGACTTCAAATTCTTCTAGAGGTACGGAATCAATATTATCGTCCATATTATTATTATTTTCAAAGCACCCGATTTGAGTGACGGCATCAACCATCAAACAACAGAGTCAAATCCTTCTCTTACTAAGCCATCGTATTAGTTATATCTTGGTCGCATTGTGCTACTAGAAATCCGAGGTGATGGTGTATAACTTCATTAGAAACTGTTTTTACTTTCTCTACCACGTACCTAGCAGATAGAAAAGGTGTTGCATCCCACTCAAAAATTTGACAGTGAGATTTGACTGGAAATATATACTTTCGGGCCCCCTGAATACAAAAAGCATTTTTGAAAAAACGGTCTCGTGTATGTGTACAGCATAATTCAAAGCCGTGAGGCAGTATTTTTAACACTTAAATGATTTCAGTCTAATTATGTAATACATAAATTCAATAACAGCCCGCCTTAAAGCAATATGTGTATGTAACAAGATATAAAAAGTGTATATTACAGTCATTGTATATGTTTATATTATTGTATACATGTGTGATAATGTTATGTGAATGTATTACATAATTTAATAATGTAGGAGCTGTGAGAATAATAGGTTAAAATTTGCTAACAATTAGGTAACCTTGAGGCAATAATGAGTGGAAAGTTTAATAATGTTACTTGTCATTCTTGGAGCAACAATAATTTAATTTTTGTGACAGCTTATAAAATAGCAAATCAACAACCAGAAAACGCTTTAGTTAAATGAAGGTATTCTATTGGAGTAGGATTAGCCAATCAGAAACTGAAATATAGCAAAATTTACAAATTCAGAAGTCAGTTGGTTGTAGACAGTGTTCCTAACCGGACGCAAGATGCGTCCTCGAGAAATTTAATACGTATTCAGTGTGTGACGAAAAATAGTTTACGTGTTAAAAAGTGCAAGTAATTAATAATAAATAAATCTCACAGCTCTCTATATCAGTGAAGTGTTATTTAAATCTTGTCAAGCATTAATAAAAGGAGTGAAGTAAAATTATAATCTATGACTCAGAGGTGGTGAAAACGTGACTCGCGAGGCATTTTGACTCGCAGGCGCACGTTCTCTCTCTGCGACCGTCCGTTTGATTTTCACATGCTGCTGAGTGACGCAGTGCGTGTTGCATATTTGGTGACTCGCGGAAGGAAGTCGTTTTCGCCACCTATGTGATCTATGTAAACCTACATTCTTCAGTCGCACCACTCCCTGCTAAGACATTCATGTCTCTAAAAATAAATACTGACACAGCCGAGTCAAACATAAATATATAATATTTAAAGAAACAGTCAAATTACAAAGTTAATATTTTTAAACTTAGGGCAAAGGCCACAGTACACTTTGGCGCGAAGTCTACCGGAAACTTTTTACCATACGTGCGGTTGCAACTACTTCAAGTTCGGCTCCCCAACATAAGAACTACAATACAACACCTAAAATAAACCTACTTCAACCGAAAAGTGGAATAAATACCAAACTTGGTAATTAGGTTCAGTACCCTAGAAGATGCGGACAAGGATTTTCAACATAATTCCCCAGCTCCCAACTACCCATAGAACATTTTTTATTCGTTTTCCAAAACATGGCTTAAACGATTTTTATTAAAATATCATATCTTACTCGTATATCTTTTGAATTTCCTAGGAATAGCCTGTGAAGTCCTCTTTATTCGGAAGGGATTTTTCATAATCTTGCATAATCAATAAATGTTAACCGATAGACGAAAACGTACTGTACAAAAAGTGTAGATCTGTTTAAAACACAGAATGTATTTCAAACAAGTTTTTTCGTGGCGTAATCCATTTCTGAGATATCCGTTATTAATAGTTCATATTGTTCATTACTTGGTCATTCCTTTGAAGTCCTGTTAACATTCAGTTGTCTCTCGTGGTTGCATGGACACAGTGTAGAATTTTAAGGCCAGCATATAACGTCCACTTCTGAAAGATTTTACACTTGCTGCTCTATTTGTATCTATGAATGAATGATTTATTGTCTACTTTGTACTTACAAGCAATTTACACAACGTTTACAATACGTTACCCTTATATTTAACATTATGTTGTATATATAATAGGGGAAGTATAATTTTCCACCTTTTTTTTGTCTTGTTACCCTTTTTCCGTATTTTCTCCAACTTGCTTCACGTCTCTTTTAACCACTTTAACCTAATTTTTCCTAAATATTTTCCTGCTTTCTCCATATATTTAATATATTTGTATTAAAACTCTTCCTAACTTTTAGTTCTATTGGTAATTTTTTCCATTTCTCTAGTATTAATTTCTGTCTTCCTTTATCCCTACCCTCGCATTCCAGAATATATTGGCAATTGTCATGTAATCCATTACATTTAGTACATCTCTCCCCCCTTCTTCTCCCTGTTAAACCAATTAAATTCATTACACTTGTCCTCGCCCATGCATACCCCATTCTGGTCTCTTTAACGGCATATTTGATGTATCTTTCTTTTCCCCATTCCGTTTTTAAATATCTATAATCCATTAATGACTTGTTTACCTTAAAACTACTTATAATTTCTTGTTTTTCAATATCCTCCACTCTTCTAATTTCTTTCCAGAAACCCTTACTTTTGTTGTTACTTTCAGCTAATTCTTGCATTGTTGTTTGTATCTTGTGCATCCAAGTTACTTTTTTCCCCATTATCTCCTGTGCAACCAAGCATTGCTTTAGTATCTCATTTTACTCGAGTAGCTTTATTCTGTATCAGCGTTTGTATCTATAACGAAATGTGTAATGAAGCTATATCTGCAAAGGTTTATTTGGATTATTAAAATGTAGTAGACAGAAAAATAAGCTTTAGTAAGAATAGTTTATATGCCCACTAATAAATGATAGAATAGAAAACGTCATGTGAATGTATCGCATCAGAACTTTTTATTATAATGCATTCAAAATAAGAAATCATGCTGAATAACTATATGCTTCATTTATACATAGTAGTATAATTCATAGTCATGTTTAATAAACAGGAACGGAAGATAAACCCTTATTTCTTTCGACATGTCACATTAATTCTGTTCATCGTTTCCGAAAGACCATTGTAGTTGACGGGACGTTAAACTCTACAATAAAAACACTTTGTTTTGTATCAGTTTGCAGAATTGATTGTTTAATCTCTTGAATATTTCAACATGTGGGTTATTTCGGTTGTTTATACTTTAAAATGCGGGAATGTATTAAACTTTACTACAGCATCCAAAATACCATGTTAAATCCGCTTTACTATAAGCGACAGAAACACAATAGAGATATGTTGTATGCCACAAGCTGCAGGAATTTCATACACGCGACTAGATTATTCATCGCTATTTTTTTTTAAGTTTAATGAATTGGTACTGCTAAACGCTTTCCATTGTTTAAATAAAACAGTCGTATATAACTGGGAAACAGCGAAACGGAAGATGAAAACAAACCGGTGAGGATAAGTATGCTTGAATTCAAAACAGGAGTACTTTAATGATAAAAGCGTGTTACTTTATTCTGGTTTTAAAATTACTTAAATGTCCTGTGAAATATTTATAAGGAAGGACATTTTTATTTCCTTACCGCCTACCTAGTAGGTAGAAAAGGTATTGCATCACACTCAAAAATTCAATAACAGTGTTTTGAGGCCCCCTGGATAAAAAAAAGCATTTTAGAAGCAATTTCGTATGTGTGCGTGTGTGTGTGAACAGTCTAACCAAAACGAAAAGTCGGATAAATACTCCGTACCTTCCAAAGATGTGACTGGAAGACTTTGGAAAAGCCCCCCACCCCAACTATGTTTTACATAGAACTTTTTTCCATTTTTTATATTTTCTAAAACTTTTCTCTAACGATTCTGATTAAAATATCATATATTAAGGATACTTGCATTACGAATAAAATGTACATCTTGAATTTTCCGGGAATAGTCTGTGACGTCGTCTTCATTCGAAAGGAATTTCGTATAATCTTGTATAACTAATAAATGTTAAGTGATAAATGAAAACGTTCTATAGAAAAAAGATGTAGATTTATTTTGCACAACGTTCTTGTGGCATTAGACATTTCTGAGATATCCATTATTAATGGTTCGAATTTTTCAGTACTTTGTCATTATTTTGAAGCTATTCGATATTCAGTCGTTTCTCGCGATTGCATGGAAAGAGAGTAGAATTTTAAGAGCAGCGTATAGCATCCAGTTCTTAAACATTTGACCATCGCTATTCCCTTTGTATCTATAAGAAATGTGTAGTGTAGCTATTTCTGCAAAGTTTTACATCAAATATTTCTCTCTTATAGAAAAAATAGTCTTTCGTAAGAATGGTTTGTTTATCTATTAATAAACGATAGAGTAGGAAAAGTCATGTGAATGTAACAGATGTTTCTAAATACTTTACTATACACGATGTTTCAAAAACAGAGGGTATGATTTCAGGTATGCATTCCCCATATGTAAACTATAAAAACAGTCCATTACAACATATGTCCGGAAATGCTTGGTTTCTGATTTATGGCCTTCAAAACAGTGATATTCACAAAAGCGTATTTCTTACCGCAGGAAGTTTTCTTTAAGAAGATGTTCAAAGTGCCCAACTCCTGCTTGAATGCAGGCCTCAGATCGAGGTCTCATGGCCGTGCGAACACGTTCCCAACTTCCAGGAGTATTGCGTATTTCCTCACAACCTGCCACAATTCGATTCTGAAAAACATCGGTAACGAACACACTAACGCTTTTAAATGGCCCCACAAGTAGAAAGCGACAGGGTTCAAATCAGCTGAGCGTGGTGGCCAAGAAATTGGGCCACCGCTACCTATCCATTTATCAGGAAACCTTACATGTAAGCACCGGCGAGCGCTACGACTTAAGTGAGCAGGAGCGCCATGATGCAGGAAGTGAGCTTGTTGACGAAGCTCAGTGGAGTGTCTTCATACACGCGAGGTATGGTGTTTTCCAGGAGGTTTGTGTACGTTTGCCCAGTAATGTGTTTACAAATACATTGAGTCCAACTAACCGATCACCAATGATACTGGCCCACATGTTGAGAGTGAACCGCACTTGGTGATGAGATGAACAATTGCATGTGGGTTTTCATTGCTAATTGTGGAAATTTGTAATGCCATCTCGTGTGAACTGTGCTTCATCTGTAAATAGTACTAAGGCAGGAAAGCTCGGATTTGTAGCAAACTGCACGAACCAATGACAACACATCAATCGAGCACGGTAATCTGCTGGTGACAGGCCTGTACACGTTGTAAATGATAAGGATACAACTGTTGCTCTCAAAACACTCTCCAGGCAGTCAAATGGGGAACATTCTCTTGTAACCCTAACCTTCGTGCACTAATAGAAGGAATCGAATGCACAGAGTCCAGAATCTTCTCCTCTACAACTGGAGTTGTAGATCTTGGTCGTCCCCTCACCAAACCAGGAGACGTAAACCTTCCATGAGCGCACAAACGGCGATGGAGACGTTCAAATGCCTTCCGACCTGGACATCTTCGCTGTGGGTACCTCTCTTAGTACAAACGACAAGCTAGCGCAACATTTTGTCCGTCTTACCATACATGAAGTGCATTTCTGCCAGCTTCTGATTTGAGCACATGTCGCTCAGTCGAACGCCAAACACAATGTACCCTTCGCCTGGGAATGAACTCTCAGTGTCTGCTGTTATTTTCTGTCACGGCACCTACCTACGGGAAGAAAAACATCCAATGAATATCACTGTTTTGAAGACCATGACTCAAAAACCAAGCATTTTCAGACGCGTTTTAATGGACTCTGTTTATTGTCTACATATGGGGAATGTATACCTGACTTTATGCCCTCTATTTTTTAAGAATGCTGTATGTGTATCTTACAGGAACATTGGGCAATATGGTTAAAAACTTCTTGTTCCGATTCAAGGTAAATAGAACTTCCAAAGTATTTTTGTACAATCGGTAGAAAATATGTTGTAGCGTATAAGACAGTGAAACAACTATCTCTAATATATTAGTTTAACTGGATACGGATCAACATTTTGGATTAAAATAGCAGATGTGCCCTACCATTACAAATTCACATGCATGCCTTAGGTATTACAATAGTCATCCAAATGACATTGTTCTCTCCACGAACGTTTAGTTTAGAAATAACGACCAATTAAGCCATAAAAAGCTTCAGTTACGCGCAATACGTGGAAACCACGTTCAAATACGAGGTTAAGTCAATAAGTATCTGCACTCTATTTTTAATTTTTTGTAGGTTGAATGTATCGGTTTGTGCGCGCGCACGTCAACATGTTGTTCCTTTGTCTCCGTTTGTGGACTGTTTGACCGTTATCGCGCCAGTGAGTGTTGCATTGTTCCATAATAAGTTTGGCTGTACCCCTCACCGTTTGCATCATAGAAGAACAGTCTGCGGTTATCCGTTTTTCGTTGTGTGAAGGTGTACCAGGAGCCGAAGACTTTTTGCACAATATGGGGGCAATGTTTTCCCCGACGAAATGTGTACGAATGGATTGAAATTTTCAAAAATGGTCCGACAACTATAAAGGACGAGGAAAGTACAGGATGCCCATCCATATCCACTAGTGACGCCAACAATGAGCAAGTCCGGTCCTGATTCAGAGAACCGAAGATTGGGTTTCGATGAAGTGGCACACCATATCTCTTTTGGTCCACTCAAAATGCATTAAGGGCCCGTCGCTTCGCCACAGACCAAGAAGTGAAGGAAACGGTGCATACATGGTTTACTGCTTGAAGGATTTTTAGTTACCTTACTGTTGGAAAGCCAATTTGTAGAAGTAGCTGCCCCACGTACGGTACAATTTCAGAAAGGTTAATTATTGCTGTCCCACGTATGGTGCAAAGTTTCCAGTGGCCTTCGCCCCAATGTTTAAGAATTAACTTTGAATTTTTATGTTTTCTCTAAATATTATATATATTTGTGTTTGCCTCGGCTGTGTCAGTATTAATTTGTAGAAACATGTTTCTCTTAACAGGGGGTGATGCGGCTAAAGAATGTAGGCTTACATAAATTATAATTTTACTTCACTGCATTTATTAATCCTTCACACCATTAAATAACACTTCACTTATATAGAGAGCTGTGAGATTCTTTTGTTAATTACTTGCACCGTTTTTAACATGTAAACATTAATATTCTCACCGTTATGAATTTTATATGTCTCACACTGAATTCGTATTTAAATGCTTGGGAACGCGTCTCGCGTCCAGTTAGAAACACTGTCTACTAGTAACTGACTTCCACCGCCTGAATTTGCAAATTTCATCTATTTCAAGTCTCTGATTGGCTAATTTTACTCCAATAGAATACTTTTGTTTAACTTTCAGGTTTACTTGTTGTTAACTGTCTCAAAAATTACATAATTGCTGCTCAAAGAATTACTAGTAGCATTATTAAACTTTACAATTCATTATTGCCTCAGGTTACCTCATTGTTACCTCATTATTAGCAACCTTCGGCCTGTATTATCACTGCTTCTATATTGTTAAATTACCTAGTTCATTCACAAAACATTATTGTACATGTATACAATAATATAAACATTAATACAATGACTGATATATGCATTTTATGTATTATATTATACACATATTGCTTTAAGGCGGACTGTTACTGAATTTTATATTATATAATTAGACTGAAATCATTTAAGTGTTATATACTGCCTCGTGCTCAACCGAAAAACTCTGAGGTATCAGGAAGCTTGTGCAACGATGGGCCATGTGCATTGAGAAGCAAAGGAACGTTAAAAATGAGTTAATTGTAAGTTTCTATTATTATTATTATTATTATTATTATTATTATTATTATTATTATTATTATTATTATTATAATGCAATTTAAAAATTATTGCGGATACTTATACCCTCGTGTATACCAGAGGCAATGAGGAAAGTATTCAGAAATAGTACTAAGAACCTCTTGCAAATGAAAAGAAAAACAGAAAATTCGTAAACATTCAAGCATTCTTCATTAGACGATGGACTTAAAACATTGGATAATGTAAAACAAAAAACCGCTAGGATTATTTTGTAAGCGCTAAGAAAACATCTATTTGAACACAAAATGAATGCTTTAATTAATGTTTTCAAGCTTTTTTATTATTTATTACGAGTTTCTAGGTACACAAAATTATATAATATTCCGTCACAACGAGACTTTTACAGTCTATTAGAAAACGTCCAAAATATACAATTTATTCCTCATGAGAAGATTTCTAACATATTATATTTAAATGAAAATCGTTAAAATAATTTTTTAGAAAATAGAAAATATTTTCCAATGTAAAGGGTAGTTTGAAAATTTTCAAGTTGCTCTTTGAAAGATGCTGAACATAAATAAAAAGTTTGTTAACCACTCACATTTTCATATTTGAGTTATGTTATCTCCCCCCCCACTTTCTCACTCTCTTTCTCTTCGTCATACATATATTTCAAAGAATGTCGCATTTGGGTTCATTGGACATTAAACGTTCATTTCCGGTGAAATCTCCATATCGAATTTTTACTTTCTCTAATCACCTGCCTAAATTACATAGATGAGAACTGATTTCTACCCAAAAGTTCAGATCGAGATTCCATTGAAATACAAGTATTGAAGCTTCCTAAATCGACAAAAAGCAATTTTGGAAAACTGCCACTGTGTATATCTGAACACCTATTAACAGCATAATTCAAAAACGAAAAGTCGAATAAATACGAAACTTGGATGTAAGTTCAGCATCTTCTAACTGTTATCAAGACAATACCCCCACACCAACTCCCTTCACATGGAATATTTGTCGTTATTTTTTATTTTCTCGAATATATTTCTAATGACTTTGTTTAATTCTATATGTTTAAGATTTTTGTATGATTATTAAAGTATATATCTCGAATTTTCTATCTGTAAATAAGCTATGAAGTCCTCTTGATTCTGAATTTTTTGTATAATATTTTATACTCATAAACCGTACGAGATAGACAAAAACTTATCACACATGTTTTTAAAACACGCAACTACTTCAAAATTGTTGTAGTATTAACCATTTCAGAGATACTGTTTTTTTTTTAATTCTCAAATACATATAAATTTTTTGAAGTGTTTTTGTGATTCAAAGCCCATAAATAGCTACCCAAATTTTAAACACTCGACTATTGTTTCAGGTCCCCGTATCCCCTTGTATGTAGAAGAAACATAATGAAATATCTCTGCAAAGTTTTATCTCGATTAACATGTATTAGATAGAAAATTATACTTTTGTAAAAATATTTATAGAGAACAGATATAAAAATAAACGATAATAAAATGTGAATGTGTGGATGTAACATACGAGGATTTTGGGGGTCGAATAGGATACTTCCTGTATTTACGTCATTTTTGAGTTGCAAAGTTCAAATAAGGGTTAAGAGCACACATCAATTGTTTAAATATAAGATGCTTGCTTCTTCTTCATGGATTAACCCATTCGCCTGTCTAGACATCACACCAACTTTTCACAGGTCGACCAACATTTCTTTTTTATTTAGGATTGTATTCGAAGACAAGCTTTGGCATTCTATTGTTGTCAATCCTTTGAACGTGGTTCCTCCAATTTACCCTATTTTTGCAAATTTTATCATTTGATGATAATATATTTAGTTGCTACCTTATTTGTTCATTAGATTTTCTGTCCTTTATGGAGTATCCTTTCACCGATTTAAGGAACCTCATTTCAGATTATTGTATTTTATTCATTCAAATCTCGTTTCCATACATCAAAGTTGGCACGGTCATTGTCTTATAAATAAGAGTTATCTCTTTTTGTATTTTACCTTTCAGAGTTGTAAAATTGTTCCACGCATATAATGAAATCTATGAAGCTTTTTCTTCACTTCGTCGTCATTAAAACATATACCTCAACCAAGATAAGTAAAAATTGAATTTTTTCTATTGATCGATTACCAATCCTTAACTCTGATAGGATGTTTTCCTTACTATACCATAACTTTTGTCTTCGTTCTAGATAGCTGAAGATTTAAACTTTTGCAGATGGTGTTTAACATAAGTGTTGATTGTTTAAGTTTGTGGTCATCTTCCTGCAGGATAACTGTATGATCTGCAGAAATAACAGTATTTATATACTTGACATATTCAATTTTATTCCAGGGTGAACACTTTCTTTCCATTTCCTTATTACGTCATCTATGTATGTATATTATAGAAGAGTGTTGGAGATAGTCCGCAACCTTGATGTACTCCTTGGTTAATTAATATTTATTCCTTTAATTTATATCCCTGATCTTAAACACTTTCTGTCCTTTAATACATAACTGGGATGATTTGGATAAGATGATTCGGGTATCCATTTTTCCCATTACAGCCCATAACTGTTTTCTGTATACCCTGTCAAAGGCCTTTTCATAGTCGACAAAATTAGTATTATTAGTAGGTATTAAAGTTAAATTCTCTTATTTTCCCCAATATCAGAAGAAGAAATATAAAACACGGGTTTAAAACTCATGTGGACATGGGAAAGTGCAAAGTGTGGACATGGGAAACCTCAGCACTGTATTCCCTTAAAAGGAAAAAAAATAAACGAACTATTAGAGATACTGGGAACAAGCAAGTGGTGTAACAAGTAGAACAAAAGCCAATCGAATACCAGCGCCCGTGTGAATGTAGCTAACAGGATCTGAGTGGCTGTTTTCCCTCTCGATGTAGCCAAAAGGCACCACGGTGTTTCCGTACGTGAGCAGATTCTCAAGTACCTGAAAACGAGAAGTAAAAACTTCCTAATACAGTTTCGAAATCCTAAACAGAAATAAAATGCATTTCAGCTGACGTGGAAAAAAATCACATCTTGTGTAAGATATCTAGTTTTCAGAATATGTATATCAAAAGCTCGAGAAGATGAAGATTTCCGTGATGTAACATTCGCAGCACTTTCTCTATCCCATTTTCATTTCATACAAATTCTAAGTTCTTGCATACAAGAATGTTTTACTCAACTTAATATCAATCACGGTATGTACATACGTATAACTTCGGATATGTAATACACACCCCCATTATTACACAATACTCCGATAACAATCAACAGTTTGTAAAACATGTTGTCGGTACAGACATCACAGATATGCCTGTTGGCCTTACTCTGCCATGCATGGTTCTATTTTACATTCTCAAATATCTAAAACGTTTTCAAATATTTTAATAAAGCCTGTACACAATTTTGTACCATTGTCTAGTATACAATTGAAGAAGTGTTGTTCTTCAACTGCTGTAGTTTGCACCACGTTTGGGAAGCCAACTTGAAGTAGTTATTGTCTTGGAGTTTATTTATTTAATCAGCTCCATGTATGGACGTCAATTTTGAAGTGGATTGTTTATTACGTAATATGCTGCTACGTATGTAAAGCCTATTTGAAGATGTATTGTTGTTGTTACACTCCAAGTTTAAAAAATATTATATTAACTTTGTTATTAAACTGCTTCTATAGATAGTATTTATGTTTATGTTTGGCCTCGGCTGCGTCAATCTTACTTTAGAGACACGTTTCTCTTAATCAGGGCGTGGTGCGACAAGAATGTAGGCTTACACAGATTTTAAGTCTAAATTCACTTCTTTTTATTAATTCTTGACACAAACTAAACAGCACTACACTAATATTAAGAACTGTGAGATTCTTTAATTTAAAACTTGCACCTTGTTAACGTGTAAACTTGATTTACGATTCACACAAATACGTAATATTTCTTTAGATAACACATCTTTCATCCGGTCACTACCAAGGTCTGCAGGCAACTAAACATATTTCAACCGTCCAAACCCGTAAACTTCTGTATTTCAAGTCTCTGATTGGCTAATCCTAGTCCAATACAATACCTGCATTTTATTAAAGCTTTTTCTGGCTGTTGATTGGCTAATTTTTAACTGTCACAAAATTAACATTATCGTTGCTCTAATAATGACCAGTATCATTCAAAACTCTCAAACTCATTATTACCTCAAGGTTACCCTTGTTACCTCATTGTTAGCAACTTTAAACTTATTATTCTCAAAGCTCTTACATTATTAAATTACATAATGCATTCACATAACATTATTAAACATGTTTACAATAATATAAGCATATGCAGTGACTGTGACATACATTTTTTAACAAATTATTACATACATATTGCTTCAAGGCGGGCTGTTATTGAATTTACATACTGCATAATTTAATAGAAATTATTCAAGTGTTAAAAAATACTGCCTCACAATGAAAAGAAAATTGCCATATTCCATTGATATGGAATTATAATAGCATACTATAAGCGTTTAATTTCTGAGACCTTTGGAATAAAAAAGCACACGTTATAGAATGTCTGTTTGTGCGGGGCAGAGAGAGAAAATAGCATACTTTAAAAAACTTTAAGGATATGGACAACAAACAGAAAATATTGCCCTTATTGCTATGGTGCATTTCCAAGAACAGTGTCAACTGGTAGTAGAAATACTACGAACTGGGTTATTGAACACGCAAACTAGATGGCGTATTTAATCATAAATACATAATGCAGTTTGCATGCCACCAGAAGCTCTAAAAATCCATCACAATAAGCAAAATTAAATGATACGTAAACAAAACCGTTTAATACTTGTAAATAAAGTTTTCAGGGGGATAAAGTATTTTATTTTGTGTAGCTCATTTAATAGTTATTAATTTAATAGCATTATGTGATTATTATTATTATTATTATTATTTTCTAATAATAATTGTTTGCAAAGCAGCAAGAGCAATAGAGATATTGACTTTAAATTATAAATTATCATGAACAAGCATGGTAACTTATACGAAATGAACCACGTAAGACGAAAAACATTACAACAGTCGCAACACAGGGTATTTTCACATTACTTTAAAAGAATTGGCAACGTTCTTTTCATTCCTGTCCTTGCAAAACTCGTGATAATAAAATTTATTTAAGTTAATTCTAATTTCGATTAATTTCGAAAGGTAGAATTGGAATAAAAAATGCGGTGCCATAGTCGGAGTTCGAACCGGAATCTTCAGTATCAAGTACCGCTGTTCTGCCGTCTGAGCTACGATGTCGATATGACAATATGTAATGAAAACACAAGACATCCTCAACTTCTCCTATTGTCGACTTACATAGATTTTCAGTCTGATTCTACCTTTCCAGCCTTCGGAAGAACAATTAATAAAACTGAATCGATTAGGTTTTCTCAACGAATCTAAAACTGCCTTGGGTCCTAGTCTATGGTGCACATCCGCCATCGCGAAAAAAGCCTATGCAGAAGCATAGCACTTGGGTTGTTAAAACTAGGCAAGGGTTGGAGCCATGAATGGGGAGGAGGTGCTTTACTAATCCCTTATCAATTTAACACGCAGCTCATTATATCGGCACTGTTTCTTCACACTAGAGTGTACATACTAGGTCTCACACCACGTGCTTCTATCTGCCCCGTCATTATCCAGGCATGCCGTACCACGGATTATTTATATTGGAATCACCTCATCTAAATCCACAGGCCATATAGAGCACTCAGCAGGTCTGGTCACACCCCACCAATAGTATATTTCCGGCCGTAAAATACAGGCTGCCTTCAGGCAGAGAGGAGTTTGACTCGAACCAAATTACTTGCACTTTTCCACCTCTGTGTTATGTGTTACACGTTTAAACCGATTAAAATACTAACACAGCATTTCGCTTTTGTTTAAAGATGTTGGCGTAACCTCGCTCTGAAGTAGTTTCGCCTGTGAATATCCTGTTATTGATAGCGAATGCTAATTCCTTTAGATATAGTTGAAATGCTTGCATTGAACAAAGAGGAAGTCACGATGCCAGCGCTGCGAATTCTCGCGAAGGAATTAGCATCATTCAACCGTCGCGTGTAATTCTCCCCCATCTACTTCATTCAATCCTCCTCACCTATTACCTACCTACACCTTGTAGTCAGAAAGCTCATTATTTTTTTCTGATCCCTATCTTTACTTGAAGAAGACCACTCGTTTTGAGCTCCGTACTGCGCTAATGTGTTTAGCTTGTCCTACATGCCGCCAGGGACCTTCCAGGGTCGCCACAGTTGTAAATTATACGGAGGAAACAAGCATACGGGAAATTGCAGGGTAAGAGCACATTCTAGTAGAAAACTGGACGTACTAAACCGTTAATTCTTAACTTGTTACTCTGTGACGGCAATAAAACCAGCAAGTAAATTGTTCCTAAAACTGTTTT
The DNA here is from genome assembly GCA_030765065.1 of Deroplatys truncata. Lineage (NCBI taxonomy): Eukaryota > Metazoa > Arthropoda > Insecta > Mantodea > Mantidae > Deroplatys > Deroplatys truncata. Next base: position 143,448,399 of record CM060980.1, on the reverse strand, counting down.
ACTGTACAATAACGTCACACGTAGTAACGTTACGAGTGTTTATACACATAAATTCTGTTAGTAAAACCTTCACACTTCTGTTACCTCTAATTAGTATATTCAGGGTACTGAAATTAATACTTAATTACAGGGTTTAAATAAATATAAGCAACATCTACTTTAAAGCGGTATCGAGAATAGAACCTTTCGAAAACCAATATCATATGTTACATGTATAAGAGTTTCTCTAATCACTTTCATTTATTTCCTAGAAACTAATATTGCAAAAGATTATTTTTCCATCTCCTTCCGTTAACCGAGAAAAATGTTAGTATGCATCGTCTTATTACATATTTCTTGTAGGTAGAAGGGGAATACAGGAGACTGGGGCGATTGTAAAATGTTTAAACGCGAGTTGCTATATGTGGCTTAGAAATTCCAAACTTGTTCCATGACATCGGGAGAAAAAGCTGAATGATAATAGTCACTTTAAAAATGACAAAACTTAATGAAAAAGTCATACAAATTAACAAAAAATATCTCGGAAATTGCAGATGCCACAATAAGTTTATTTATGTGTTTTAAAGACGACTACGCTTTTGTGAAGTAACTTTTTGTTTATCGCTTATGGTTTACAGTTTTACAAATATGTATAGAATTCATTCCGAATGAAGAGGATTTCAACGCTAATCGCAGAAAATTCAAGATGCATTTTATTAGTCAAGTGAATATTTTAAACATGTAGTGCTTTGATCAAAGTCGCTGGACCCTTTTTTGAGAAAATAAAAAATAACCAAACTTTATTCACAAAGGATAGTTTGGGGTGGCTGAATTTTCTTTAAAGTCTTCATGTTGCATCCTAGAAGGATTCTAAAACTTGAGTACTAATTTTGAGGGCGTATCCGAGTTTTCCGTTTGTACTTATGCTTTCCACAGATACACACACACATCTTTTTCTATGATTAAAATAAAGACTATGGCCAGGGAACGGACGGGTAAATCGCTCCTCGGCCCAAAGCGTATCTTTTGTGCTTACCAACCCCGAGAGGAATAGATTTGGTGAATGAGGCTATAGGCCGCACCGGCTGGCTACTCACAAAAGGCTTCCCTCTGGCGGAATAGGAAAAACTCTACCCACCAGAGGCAGCTGTGAGAATGCTGCTATTTGGTAGGGCTGAGAACAACTATCCAGTGAGCAAGCACAGTGCCATCTGTGCGACATTGACAGACACTCCACAGCTCCTATGCTCACCACAGCTCCTAAGCTCAGGGGAAGCGAAATGATAGGAAATGAGGGAAAGGGAATTCGTGGTAAAATAAGAACCATCCCAGCATTCGTATTGCCAACAGGTAAAACTACGAAAAACACATGGTTAGAGCGCGCGGTCTCTGGATTCGAATTCAGGATCTTCTGAATGCGAACTTCGCAGGTTACCACGGAGTCATTCCGCGGATCCACCTCTTTTTTGTTTTCTAAAACTACATAACAACTCCATGAGATATATTCTCATTGAATTCTCGATATCAAATTTTGTTTGGAATACAATACTTCCTCTGTTTATAATAAGGTCAGTGGTACAGAAAATAATAAGAGCCTTAAATGAATGCATCAGGCATAATATCCAAACTTAGGCTTAATACTCATTTATTAAAACTAAAATATACTTATATCAGCCTATTGATAATTTTAGTATTAAAAACACGAAATAAAATATAATAAATACATTAAGATTATGAAAATAAAAGTCGTCATGTCTGTTTACTTATTTATGTTCACCGTACCTCGTATATTAGAAAATAATAACATCAATCCGAACACTGCAAACGAACAAGACAACATATAAATAACGTAGAATATGTCGTTAAATAATTGAAAAAATGGGGCATCCCACCAACACTTTAGAGGAATGATTTTAACTAACTCACTGTGAGATACCCGAATAATACAGTTTTAATGTCGTCTATCTTGTAACTTAGTCTCGTGTGAAGACGTATATCCAGCGAGCATTACTTCAACGCTCCTTGTCGCTAGCCTATGAGACCGCTAGCCTATGAGACTTCTTTAGAATATTCGATTCCCAGAGCCAAAAACCGAACGCTCTATGGTGCACATCAAAGTGAGGCAGTATTTTTAACACTTGAATAATATCAATTAAATTATATAACATATAAATTCAATAACAGCCCGCCTTGAAGCAATATGTATGTAATAATTTTTTAAAAATTGTATGTAACACTCATTGCATATACTTATATTATTGTAAACATATTTAATAATGTTATGTGAATGCATTGTGTAATTTAATAATGCAAGAGCTGTAAGAATAATAAGTTTAACGTTGCTAACAATGAGGTAACAATGAGGTAACCTTGAGGCTATAATGAGTTTGAGAGTTTAAATGCTACTAGTCATGATTAGGGCAGCAATAATGTAAATTTTGTGACAGTTTAAAAATCACCAATCAAGAGCTAGAAAAAGCTTTATTAAAATGCAGGTATTCTATTGGACTAGGATTAGCCAATCAGAGACTTGAAATATAGACGTTTACGTGTTTGGACGGTTGAAATATGTTAAGTTGCCTGCAGACCTTGGTAGTGACCGGATGGAAGATGTGTTCTCTAAAGAAATATATCGTATTCGTGTGAAACGAAAAATTAAGTATACGTGTTAACAAAGTGCAAGTATTAAATAAAAGAATCTCACAGCTCTTGATATCAGTGTAGTGCTATTTAATTTGTGTCAAGGATTAATAAAAAGAAGAAGTGAAGTTAAACTTAAAATCTGTGTAAGGCTACATTCTTGTCACACCACGCACTGATTAAGAGAAACGTGTCTCTAAAGTAATACTGACGCAGCCGAGGCAAACATAAACATAAATAATATCTATAGAACCAGTTTAATAACAACGTTAATAGTTAATATTTTTAAAACTTGGAGCGTAACAACAAAAATACATCTTCAAAATCGGCTTTACATACGTAGCAGCATATTACGTAACAAACAATCTTTTTCAAATTGACGTCCGTACGTGGAGCTAAATAAATAAACAACGTAAAGAAGAATTCTACTTCAAAAGTAGCTCGCTTACTCAAGTCTGTCCTTGAAACTGTACATATAGAAAGGAAGGGAGAAGGGATCACAGAACACGCTTCTTATTTTACTATGATTAGCAAGATACCAATAGTAGTTCTGTTTAAAAGTAAAATGCTATCAATCATGCGATATTTAATCTAGTAGGCATAATTGAAAATCCAAAGGGCAAAATTCTTAAATTAAAGGAATGAAATACTGAAAAAGACGTCTTGAAATACAAAATTAAATATTTGAAAACATTAACTTGATTATGATTTAAGAAAATGAAAAGCACTACTTATAACGTTGATATAATGATGATACAGAAATATAAATAAATTTACAGATCACAACTTCAATGAGGTGATAAACTAACATTTTTAAACATTAGGGATGGGACTTCGATACCGCGTTTAACTTTATTGGAATAAGGAATTGGAATAACTAACTAAGGAGTAAACGGAGTCAAGACTACACGTTATTTGCTGGACTGTAGTTCTTGATAGACGTTGACCGCGTTTCCTGTGGGTGAATCAATGCAAAATTCCATAAACACTTGTGTCCAAATGAAATTATGTAAAACAATGGGAGAAAAAAATAAGAGGTAACATGCAGCATTAAGCTGATTTAGCTGACGCGCTAATCACGTTTCTGCAATAGCTGACTTGGTGACTCACTCTGATCCATTACATTTACCTACTCCGGTGACCTACTCTGTGACTTCATCAGAAAAGAATCAGAACTTAAGACCTGAGATAATATAGCGCATGTAAATATTTGTTATTTGCTCTCATCTGTTAATTTGTGTTTGCACAAGTCAAACCTTTGTATTAAACATGCATATGCTAATGTATAACGGTGGTAGAGTGAGGTTTAATGCACCAACTTATATGGCTAATTACTTGTTGCCGGAAGAAAAAATGAATATGCTATGTGGTAGCTGTGAATAGTGGTGGAATGGCTATGACTCTCTCCTTCCCTACCCCCTCTTCCCTCTCTCTCGCACACATTACTTTTAATTATTTTGATTTTCATATAAAATATATATTAGTTTCTATTTTCAAGGTTTCAAAGTAACAGGAATTACAGTATTTGTTTTCCAATGGGTAGATGATAAAAAAGTTAGTTCAAGCACAAAATATAGTTACATAAAAAGGAAGCAAAGAAAATATTGTTGTTATTATTGTTAATCTTGCTTAACAATAATGGATTCTATAACTCGTGGCATTGTCAAGGTAAAACGTTGCTGCTATTTGGAGAATGTCAAACAGAAACAATTTGAAATTAGCATACAATACAAAGTGTGTTAAATGCGTATATACACAGAAAACCAAAGGACATAATTCAGAGAACAAGATATTGCATTTACAGTTCTTGAATAAAATATTAAGTATCCAGTATCGTGCTCAAAAATCAGTAAAGGTATCGAGTATCCAGAAATTGTGGTATCGCCCCGTCACTATTAAACATGTTTGGCCTATATCTGATTAACACTTGTGAATCAATATTTAGCTGATTCAGGCAATAGTACCTATAGAATCCGCAGCCACTTCGTGCCACTTACATGCCATTTGATGTTTTGAAAACTGACAGTAAAATTTCTTCTTCTAGGGTGCTAATAGAATATATGTAAAACGCTTCTAGTACACATACGTATGCCTCTTCCTTATGAGATTTTTCTGGTAACCGGGTACGAATACACCAACAACAGTAATGAAAACTTTTACTTTCTCTACTACGTATATAAGTAGGGGAAGTATTGTATTCCACCCAAAAATTCTATACCGAGATATCACCGGAAATACATGTTTTGAGACTCCCTGAATCCAGAAAAGCATTTTTGGAAACATGTCCGTGTGTGTGTGTCTGTGAACAGCATAACTGAGAAACGAACAGTCGGATAAACACCAAACTTGGTATTTAGGTTCAGTATCTTCCAGAGATTCGACACGAAGGTTTTCAAGAAAATCCCCCCACCCCAGATTAGCCTTTACATGGAACATTTTTTGAAAATTTTAATTTTCTCAAAAACGGCTCTAAGAATTTTGATTAAAATATCCTATGTTAAAGATATTTTCATGAGAAACAAAATGTATATCTTTAATTTCCTGGGAATGTCTCCAAAAGTATTCTTCATTGTGAACGACTTTTGCATAACTGGTAAACCATAAGAGATAGACAAAATGTTACTACACAACAAATGTAGATCGCGTTAAAATACACAATTTATGTCATATAACTTTTTTTTGTCCAGTGAACCATTTTCGAGATATTGCTTGTTATTCCCTTAAATTTTTCAATACTTATTTTCTCAAATGGGAATTCGTTATTCATTTTTTGTCTTGGATATGCAAAGAGTATTAATCTGTGGCAAAGAGAATGGTGCTCATTGCAACCAGCTATTAAGAGATATTTCTGTGCTTATATTGCCCTTGCAAATACAAAACAAGGGGAACATAGCAGGCCTTAAGCGATAGTCAAAATATTTTTAGAACTGTTCGCTATGTGTAAAACGTAATTCTCTTTGCGTGTGATAAGATAGTTTCTGCAAATGTTTATCTCGATTAATATGAAATAGTTGGAGAATAGGAGTTTGTAAAAACAGTTTGTACAAGAGTAGAGAAAGTCATGTGAGTGTAACATCATATTTTTATATCTACTTCTCGTTAATTGAGATAAAGTTGTATTACACATTTACAAATCTCGTTGTAGTATAAAAATACAATAGGTTAAAGGGATAGTCAGGTGTTTAAAAGGAGGTTCCTATGTGTTGCCTTTAAAGCCCATACTCTTTGCACGACCACTAGAAAAGGCGGATAGCGATATATAACTTGAACAAGTATACGTACTTGAAAATTCAAACCAGTCACAACGAATATCCCATTAATACGACAAAAAAGTAAATTTTGTTCTTTAACATATCTACACTTTTTGTGTAGTAAGATCTTTTCTCTCTTAAGGTTTACCAGTTTTACACAGTAAAGATAACTTCTCTAGCTATGCCCAGAAAATTCAAGATACCTATACAATTTCACGTGTAAACATCTTGAACATATGGCATTTTAATCAAAATTCATGACACATTTTTGAGAAAATAAAAACAAAAACAATTCTATGTAAATGGTAGTTCTTGGTGGGGGATTTTCTTTAAAGCTTCGTGTTTACACTTGGAAGATACTGAACTTAAATACCACGTTTGGTATTCAACCCTCTTTTTATTTTGAGTTTGCTGTTCACATAACACGAATATGCACACGTGCGTGAACATTTTTCTAAAAATGATTCTTTTTATTCATATTTCTTCGAAATATGTATTTCTAGTGAAACCTCTATATAAAATTTTTGGATGAAATGCATGTAGGTAAATAGTAAGGAAAATAAAAGCTGATACAACTTCTCAAATACTCATCTAGTTTAATTTCTGTAGGCAACAAAACTTGTCTTTTTTCTATAATATTATATCAAACATTATGCTTAGGTATCATATTTTCAAAACTCTTAACAATTAGCGAGGTATTTCAGTGTGTTTGTTTGTTTTTTTACATTGTGGCCATTACATTTGAGGAAAGTTATTAAGATGTAAAATAGGGTATTTTCTGACAGATACACAGTAGCACACACATATTAAAATACTATCTTCAATGTACTCAATTTTGCATATTAGTATAGATTGTTAATCGAAAACTACCAGAAAATGTTGAGTTAGAGTTTTATTTTAGGTATGAGACTGTAAACCTCTCTGCTTCTATAAAGCTACCAGAAGGGAAAGATAAGCGGTTTAATCTGCTATACCTTTAAGAGGTAAGAGAATAAAAGAGTAAGATCCATAAAACGAATGGGGATAAGGGTTTCTCCTTCTTTTCGTTTTTCTTTATTTACGATGGGAAGAAAGATATAGAAGAAATAAAAACGTAGAAAATTATATCCCTGATTATTTTGGTTCGTGTAGACCGTGTGCAGATATAAGAGACGTTGAAGGATTTCCACCACCTGTTGAAGTGTGCCCACCCCTTCACGTCTTATTTTATATCCCTGTCAGAGGTGACTTCTATCCCTGTCAACGAATACCACACGAAATAAAGATCTCAAAGAGAAGGAAAAATAATAACCAGCAAAAACGGAATGGTGGAAAAATCCCTATCTTTGTTATTTATTTCTGTGGTTTTAAATTGGTGATGTGTTAAAAGATCGTTCGTAAATCCCTATTAATAGTTATTTTTGATAGAGTTATAAGTGGACTTTAGTGGCCGGCAGAGCTTGGTAGGTTACGCGAGAGACATCGAATCGTCGGGCGTAAAATATTAACTGAAAACAGCAAGAACACTAATAATAATAATATAACCTGTGTTATGAGCAATGCTGAAAATGTCTCTCAGCAGTACTACATCGATGACGTCTGCATATGAGATTCCCGTTCACTTCCATTAGCTCCTGAGGCGTAATTGCAGCAACATGTATGATATTTGCCTTTAGATCCTAAATTGTATGAGGAATTAATCTGATACACCTTATTCTTTAACCTTCCCTATAAATAAAAATCGGATGTGTTACACTCACATGACTCGCTCTACTCTTGTACAAACTATTTTTACAAGCGCTTATTCTCCATATACTTCATGTTAATCGAGATGTTAACCTCATTACTAATTTTCTTGTAGGTGTAAGGGGAATATGGTAGACTTTAAGCGATAGACAAATCTTTTACGACCTGGCTGCTATATGGAACATTCCATTCTCTTTGCACGTCCAGGACATGAAAAAACTAATAAGAATTTCCATTTGAAAAAGGTATAAGTATTGGAAAATTCAAACAAATAACAAGCGAATATCTCGGAAATGGTTCAATCCACAAAAAATGTATAGGATATAAATTGTGCATTTTAGCGAGATCTATATTATTTGTGTAAAAAGCATTTATCTATCTCTTACGGTTTACGAGTTATGCAAAAGCCATTCACAATGAAGAGAGCTTTTGGGGACATTCTCAGAAAATTCAAGATGAAAATATCTTAAACATACGATATTTTAATCAAAATCGTTAGAGCATTTTGAGAAAATAAAAATTTTCGAAACGTTCCATGTAAACGGTAGTCTGAGCTTGGGGATTTTCTTGAAAATCTTCGTACCCCATCTTTGAAAGATACTGAACCTAAATACCCAGTTTGGCATTTATGCAACTTTTTGTTCTTGAGTTATGCTGTTCAGGCACACACACACACACACACACACACACACACACACACACACACACACACACACGGGACGCGGGCGAATTTTTTTCTAAAAATGCTCTTTTTACTTTCTCTACTACGTACAGTAAGTAGGGGAAGTATTGTATTCCACCCAAAAATTCGATACCGAGATTTCACCGGAAATACATGTTTTGAGACACCCTGAATCCAAGAAAAGCATTTTTGGAAACATGTCCGTGTGTGTCTGTGTGTCTGTCTGTGTGTGTGTCTGTCTGTGAACAGCATAACTCAGAAACGAACAGTCGGATAAACACCAAACTTGGTATTTAGGTTCATTATCTTCCAGAGATGCGACACGAAGGTTTTCAAGAAAATCCCCCCACCCCAGATTACCCTTTACATGGAAGATTTTTCGAAAATTTTAATTTTCTCAAAAATGGCTCTAACGATTTTGATAAAAATATCATATGTTTAAGATATTTTCATGACAAGTAAAATGTATATCTTGATTTTTCTGGGAATGTCTCCAAAAGTATTCTCCATTGTGAACCACTTATGCATAACTGGTAAACCATAAGAGCTAGACAAAATTTTACTACAAAAAAATGTAGATCGCGTTAAAATAGACAATTTATATCATATACATTTTTTGTTGTTGAGTGAACCATTTTCGAGGTATTGCTTGTTATTTCCTTAAATTTTTCAATACTTATTTTCTAAAATGGTTATTTGTTATTTATTTATTTATTTATTTGTCTTGGATATGCAAAGAGTATTAATCTGTGGCAAAGGAAATGGTGCTGCACCTAGCAACCAGCTATTAAGAGATATGTATGTGCTTAAAGGCTACTGTATTTCTATATTGCCCTTGTAAATATATATTCCCCTTACATCTACAAGAAAATTAGCAATAAGATAGAGTCCGCAAATGTTTATCTCGATTAACATGAAGTAAATGGAGAATAAGCGTTTGTAAAAATAATTTGTACAAGAGTATAGAAACTCATGTGAGCGTAACACATCAGATTTTTTTAATTCAGGGGACATCAAAATATGTATTCCCCGAGAAATCTCGGTATCGAGTTTTTGGATGGAAGCAATACTTCCCATACTTACTATACGTAATAGGGAAAGTATAAATTACGGCTACGAGTAGGCCATAACCCAGTACTGGTAATTCTGTCCTCAAAACTCTCGGCAATCAAATCAAGGGTTTCGTAAGCGGTGTGTGCAGTAACCAAGTCCTGCTGAAAGAATGATAAGCACCGTCAATAGTGCTTTCAAAAAAAATTGAAAGCTGAGGTACATATTCAACGTCGCTTATAACACAGGCTACTCTTCCATTATTATCATCATCATCGTTGTTGTTATTGTTGTTGGTAATGCGTTCAATAAGCATTTTACTCCCGACGATTCTGTGTCTACTTCTCGCGTAACCTACTGCGCTCTGCCGGTCATTCGGCGGGACGCTCCGCCGGCCACTAGTTGAATAAAGAACCCTCTACTATTTGTAGACGACTCTGAATGTTAAAGTATAAAGTATCCATATATATATGGAAGTATACGTTCATATATGCACAACTGTGAGCTCTTGTCGTCCTCCGTGACGAAGTGGTTACCATACTAGCCTCTAGTTCCCGGATTCAAACCCGGCGAAGGGGGTGGATTTTTTGGTCGTAAAAATCCTTAGCATGGCTTCCTTCGGAAGGGAAATAAAGCCGGTGGTCCCGTGTCGCTGATACGGCATGTAGAAGAATCTCAAGTCTGATAAAGAGCCCTCTGAGCAAAATTACCGGTCTTTCACGCCCAATATAGAATGGGATGCTAAGGACCACAGTACTTAAAGAGCGTCCATAAAAACTCAATTTAATTTAAAAGTGAGCTCTAGTCTGTTGTTTGGTTTTCATTGTTGTTTGACCGTCATAGCACTAGTGCTGACATGATCATTTACACTATCATAACATTCTATAATACAGAGTGAGCCAAAAGACTCCGACCGCCTGCGCGGTGTTTTTCCTGTCTGCGTCCTCGGTGCTCGTTGCCGTCTGCCACTATCATAGAAAGGCGCGGATGAAACCATACAACGGTTTTAAAACTACCTTTAAAGGCTTTACTTACCAAGTTATACAAAAGGAGATGCTGAAACAGGCCACCGTCGTTGTCCGTACATTTTGGCACCTCTTTGGGAAACTATCCATCACTCGCCGTAGTTCACGTTGAGAAATTTCCTGGAGGATATTTCGTTTTAATTCTTCCTGGGTGTGTGGGTTTGTCTTGCACGCTTTATGTTTTAAGTTAACCCCGGAAGGGTATTTTATGAACAATATTACCGGCTGCGCGGTGTATTTCCACTGGGCGTGTGGAAATATGATAAAAACATGATAACGCACTGCTGCTATAAACAAATCACGCTGTTGAGGTTTTGCTGTGCAGTTTTGAGTTGACGGCGATGTGATGTAGTTCAGTTATTACGAATTATTTATTATTTTGTCCTGTACTTAGTCACAAAGTATATGTTTTCTACTGCACAGCGTGTATTTATTTATGATTCATATGTGTTAACTCGGTCAACTCACCAAGTGAAAGTACGATTTGCAGAAAAATTTCCAGGTGTAAAAGTTCCAGGTCGTACAACAATCCGTGAACTTAACAGTAAATTTCAGGCCACAGAAAGTGTTCAGGCTAAGAAATGTAAAAGACGGCATTCGATTCTTACCGAAGAAACATTAGACGACATCGGTCATCGTTTGGAAACCTCCCCCAAAACTTCCATGATGGATAGTTTCCTAAAGAGGTGCCAAAACTGTATGGACAACGACGGTGGCCAGTTTCAGCATTTCCTTTCATAAAGTTGGTAAGTAAAGCCTTTAAAAGTAGTTTTAAAAGCGTTGTATGGTTTCATCCGCACCTTTCTATGATAGCAGACGGCAACGAGCGCGGACAGGAAAAACACCGCGCAGGTGGTTCGTAGTTTTTTGGCTCAGCTGTGTATAGAAGGATGTGGCAGAAATAAATCAGCAGAATAAGTGTAACAATGTTATTAATAAACCTGTTTTATTACATATTATTGCTCCTTTCATGCAATGGTGATTTTGATTGTGTAATTGTTACAATTTCTAATATTAATTCCTTGTGCACAGGAAGTAGCATCGGAAATTTGTTTTGGTTCCGCCCAATCGATTTCCGAGGCATTCAAATAATCCGTCATTACGTTAATAGATACATGGCCTCGGTTTAATATAATTTATAACTTCAATTACAGGAGACAAGGGTGGTAATAACGGAGTGTTATAAACACTTTATTTCACTAAGCCTTATAATCTTCAATTTCTAACATGTGAGACGCTTGTTTAAAGGTCCAAAGCAAGTTGTCTAAAAATATGATTTACCCAAACCGTAGTTTAAGAAACATCCTATCTGGCTGTCATTCTTAGGCTCGATTTCCAAGGGCACTAAGATCATATGGCGATTCTCAAGCTGACCATGGCCTAGGTATATTTACGTTTAATTAATACCGCTCCTTGCTCATCATTCCCCTACCTTAACAATGCAATGAGTCCTCTGCTTAAATTCCGACATGGCAGATAAAAACCTCTAGGGTCATCGAGATATGGTCTGTATTTAAAAAAGCTGATGTATTACACTCACATGAATTCGTCTACTCTTGTACAAACTATTTTACAAACGCTTATTCTCCATATGCTTCATGTTAATCGAGATATCGAGATGTTAATCTTATTGCTAATTTTCTTGTGGATGCAAGGGGTATTGGTAGGCTTTAAGCGATAGTCAAATATTTTAAGAGCTGGTTGCTATGTGGAGTATTCCATTCTCTTTGCATTACCAGGACAAAACAAAATGAATAACGAATTTCTATTTGAGAAAATGAATAAGGAATTTGAGAAAAAGTATAAGTATTGGAAAATTTAAGGGAATAACAAGCAATATCTCGAAAATGGTTCACTCAACAACAAAAATGTATATGACATAAATTGTGTATTTTAAAGCGATCTACATTTTTTGTGTTGTAAAAGTTTGTCTATCTCTTATGGTTTACCAGTTATGCAAAAGTCGTTCACAATGAAGAATACTTTTGGAGACATTCCCAGAAAATCCGAGATATACATTTCATTTGTCATGAAAATATCATAAACATATGATACTTTAATCAAAATCATTATAGCCATTTTTGAGAAAATTAAAATTTTCGAAAAATGTTCCATATAAAGGGTAATCTGGGGTGGGGGGATTTTCCTGAAAACCTTCGTGTCGCATCTCTGAAAGATGCTGTACCTAAATATCAAGTTTGGTGTTGATTCGACTGTTCGTTTCTGAGTTATGCTGTTCACATACACACACACCCACGGACATGTTTCCAAAAATGCTTTTTTTGCATTCAGGGCGTCTCAAAACATATATTTCGGTTAAATCCCGGTATTGAATTTTTGGGTATATAGAGAAAGTAAAAAGGTATATCAAAGTTTGTTGAATATAGCACACTTGTCTACTTAAACACGTGAATAAGACTTAAGAGATTAAGGGTACAGCTATAATGGTATCCGTTACATAGAGATTAAATTGAGTTTTATTTATGGACGCGCTTTAACTGCTCTGGTCCTTAGCGTCGCATTCTATATTGGGCGTGAAAGACCGCTGATTTTGCTCAGAGGCCTCTGTATCAGGCTTGAGGTTCTTTTACGTGCCATAAATCTACGACACGGGACCACCTATTTTACTTCCCTTCCAAAGTAAACCATGCTCAGGATTTATACATCCGAAAAAATCCATCGCCCTCCGCGACCTTGGAAACCAGAGGCTAGCATGGTAACCACTACACCAAGGAGGACGACTTTGCATAGAGAGGGGAAACTATCGACGTTGTTAAATCCACGTCGATTATTAGATGGACATTTCCTCTATGGTAGCGTGAAGTCCTGGCAAACGGTTTTCCCTTCCTGGCTTTCCTGTATACACTGCTCAGAATAAAGGGCTAAGGCAGAATACTGGTATATAAACGTGTCAAGGTCATTCTAACATTACCCACATCCCCCCGAATTTCCTATCGCTTCATTTCATCTCCATTCTCGTTTCACTTCATCTTTTATCCGTTGGTCCCTTTCAGGGTTGGAAGTGTCGGCGATTGTGCTTTGGTGCAGTGTGGCATGGAAAATGATGCTCTTTGTGACTCTCTCCGTCCCCCGGCTTTCGACTGGCTGCCTGGGGTACCCGAATCCCTTTATGGTCGTTGGAGCCCTCTATGCGGATGCGGTTTCCCGGTCTGCCTGTCCGTCTGCCGGGGAGTCTCTATCTGGAAACTAAGGGACCCTGCCATACCTGTGCCGTCGCTCCTGGTTCCCGCCACCCGGTGTCTCCTCTCGCCTCATCCTTCCTCCAGGGCACGCCCCTTTGTGGGACGTAGGTACAATATTCCCTATGTGGATCAGTGCCGAATCCCCTCCGCAACCAATTCAAACCAGACCAACATTACCCAAGGGGATACATCTAAGCTGAATTACATCTTGCCTATTTTCCAGTGTAGCTATTTGTGCTTCCTACAATTAGCCTTTTTAAAAAATGTTTTTAAGCCATGTTACTTCATCTGATATATGGATGCCCAGTTTTAAAGTTATATTCAGAGTCCGATGTTAACAAATGGTTTTATTTCAATTGATGCTTCCATCACTTTACTTTACTAAGAAATAGTTTTGTACCATAAACCAAGCATTCAAATAAGCATTCATTATTGTATGTGCCTAGCGCTAGTGTGGAGGTAGTCCTGTTTTTGCCTTATAATCAGGATGGACCGAATACGAATATCGGTTGCGCGATTTGTTTGGACGGGTTTTTTTCCAAGTTTTTATCTTATTGTGAGAAGATAAAACTCGGGAAACTGAGCTCTATGGACACCAGGTTCATTTCAGTATTCGCTTCAACCACTTCCTTTACCGATGCTGCAAACCTGAGTTGTTATATGGAAGGGTAAACTCCCTTTAAAAATGTTCTTTTTCTAGCATTACAACTTTAAGTAATGACTTATATCTGAGGCAGTATTTTTAACACTTAAATGATTTCAGTCTAATTATATAATATATAAATTCAATAAAATCCCGCCTTAAAGCAATATGTGTATATAAAAAGATATAAAAAGTGTATATTACAGTCATTGTATATGTTATATTATTGTATACATGTGTAATAATGTTATGTGAATGTATTGCGATATTTAATAATGTAGCAGCTGTGGGAAATAGGTCAAAAGTTGCTAACAATGAGGTAACAATGAGGTAACCTTGAGGCAATAACGAATTTGAAAGTTTAATGCTACTTTATTCTTGGAAGCAATAATGTAATGTTTGTGGCAGTTCATAAAATAGCCAATCAACAACCACAAAAAGCTTTAGTTAAATGAAAGTATTCTATTGGAGTAAGAATAGCCAAACAGAAACTGCAATAGGACAAATTGTACAAATTCAGTTTTCAGTTGCTTGTAGACAGCGCCCCTAACCTGACGCGTTGCTTATAGACAGTGTTCCTAACCGGACGCGAGATGTGTCCCCGAGAAGTTTAATGCGTATTCAGTGTGAGACGATAAAAGTTTACGTGTTAAAAAGTGCAAGTAATTAACAAAAGAATCTCACAGCTCTCTATATCAGTGAAGTGTTATTTAAATAGTGTCAAGCATTAATATATGGAGTGAAGAAAAACTTAAAATCTGTGTAAGCCTACATTCTTCAGTCGCACCACTCCCTGCTAAGACATTCATGTCTCTAAAAATATATAAATACTGAAGCAGCCGAGGCAAACATAAAAATATATAATATTTAAAGAAACAGTCAAAATTACAAAGCTAATATTTTTTTAAACATTTGGGGCGAAGACTACTGGAAACTTTTTACCATACGTGCAGGTGCAACTACTTCAAGTTTGGCTCCCCAACAGTCGAAATACAATACAACAACCTACTTCAAATTGGCTCCCTAAGCGTGGGGCAAATAACAATATAACAAAATAACTTCTTCATATCTTATAGTATTCATATCAAACTTATGCTTCTATTTATGTTACTTACGCTAAACGTGTGTTTAGAAATAATATCAAATTAAGCCTACTATCTCCGTGTGGGGAGTTAGCGCGCATCTACCTCTCATTCTAGAAATACGATTTGGAACCTGATTTAGGTTGAACTACATATTTTTCCGGGTTTGTTCTTATGCTCACATAACGAATATGGTGTTCATTTGAGCGCCACTTCCATTTCAATCGCCATACAATATGACTAAGGACGTTAAACCAGACAAACAAGCAAAACAGTCTTGGTCGCAGACACAATATGCAAAACGCGTACTGTGTTCCTGTCAGGTGAATGTGTCTGTAAGGAATGTGTTGACATCAACAATTCTAGTTCTATCCGAGAAAGATTACGGCTTCACTTTCAACATATCACCAAGGCCAGTTACTTTTGTTTGCTCTCCTCGTCATAGATTTTAACAACGTTAGCAACTATTTCTCGGGCTTAACTTGTAGAGCTCTTCCTTTCTTACTAGGCATTGTAAATAACTTTATCACTGGAAAACACTTACACACTGCTCCAAGTGAAACACACTGGGATATTAACATTACGCGATGTTTTTAATCTAGGTAGTAGATCTATTTATGACATCATCGTGAGCTACCACAAGCTACTACCCCCGCCCCTCACTCTTCAGGAGCGCAAAACACCCCGCAAATTTTTCTCGTCAAATGCCAACAGCACCGTTGCACAACTTCAACTGGGGAGATATAACAGCTGATGCTAGAGAAAAGATTAACATGACAAACTGCGTATTACGATGAACTCTTTGTTGAAAAACGTTATTGTTTTTGTCTGTCCCTTTATGGCTTACCAGTTATACAATAGTATATTATGCAACAAGACTATAATGGTAGTATTATAGATGCCATAAAAGTTCAGTTACGTCAAGTATAATCGGTACTGTAGTATAGTCGACCAAAAACCTTTGCAAAATTTATTCCGAATAAAGAGAAATATAGAAACTTCAAGGTACATACAGTACATTCAATGTATCACGCAAATATCTTAAATATATGACATTTTAATCTGAATCATTATGAGCCATTTTTAAGAAAAATCAAAAAGTAATGAAAAATTTTCCATGTATAAGGTAGGCTGGGATAGAGGATTTTCTTGAAAATCCTCGTGTTGCGTCGTTGGAAGATGAACTTAAATAACATATTTGGTAATTATCTCACATTTCGTTTTTGAGTTATGCTGTTCTTAAACACACGTCTTCTAAAAATACCTTTTTTGTATTAGGAGGACCTCTAAACATGTATTTCCACTGAAATCTCAATATAAAGTAATTCGTCTATCTGCAATAAATAGTTTTCAGAGAAAGTAAACATCTCTGCATGGACGGAAGGGAGCTTATCCACTATACTTAAAATATTCTTCACATAACCAATCTGAGAGAATGTTCTATTAACCTTTCGTACTTCCTTAAATAGCTGAGAGGGGTCCAAGTGGACCCCAGCAGAAAACTGGAATTAACGCAACAAAATTATCTTATGTTCTACTTAGAACAAATAAAATCAATTTAAAACAAGAATTCCGATGTCTCAACATTTTTTACTTTCTCTACTACGTATAGTAAGTAGGGGAAGTATTGTAATCCACCCTAAATTCGATACCGAGATTTCACCGCAAATATGTGTTTTGAAATTTTTGAGCATTTTTGGAAACATGTCCGTGTGTGTGTCGGATAAACACCAAACTTGGTATTTAGGTTCAGTATCTTCCAGAGATGCGACACGAAGGTTTTCAAGAAAATACCCCCATCCCAGATTGCCCTTTACATGGAACATTTTTCGAAAATTTTAATTTTCTCAAAAGTGGCTCTAACATTTTCATTAAAATATCATATGCTTAAGATATTTCCATGACAAATAAAATGTATACCTTAAATTTTCTGGGAATGTCTCCAAAAGTGTTCTTTATTGTGAACGACGTTTGCATAACTGGTAAATCATAAGAGATAAACGTTTACTGCACAAAAAATGTAGATCGGTAAAAACACACAATTTATGTCATATACATTTTTGGGGGGGGGTGAACCATTTTCGGGATATTGCTTGTTATTCCCTTAAATTTTCCAATACTTATACTTTTTCTCAAATGCGAATTCGTTATTCATTTTTTGTCCTGATAATGACAAGAGAATGGAATACTCCACATAGCAACCAGCTCTTAAAATATTTGACTATCGCTTAAACCTACTAATTCTCCTTGCATCTACAAGAAAATTAGCAATAAGATTAACATCTCGATATCTCGATTAACATGAAGCATATGGAGAATAAGCGTTTGTAAAAATAGTTTGTAAAGAGTAGAGAAAGTCATGTGAGTGTAACACATCAGATTTTTTACAATTGCATTTATTGAACATTTTGCGGAACTATTTTGTGGTAATAATGCGAATTAAATTTTTAATACATTACAAACATTTCAAAATTATAAATTAGATTTTTCACTCATAAAAACTAAAAAGTTTAACACTGAGATCAATCTAAACCCCGCATAGCAGTTTGAAGGTTACAGTACCCCCATACATCACATAAGCCGACTTTACCATTGTTTTCTACGGATTTAATCGTTGTATATTTTGGCACCCCAATTATATACCTAAGCGCTGTTAAGATTTTCATCATTTGGTAAAGGATTTTTTTGAATTAATTATTTTTACGTTTTTAGCTAGGGAGCAGTCTTATCACTTAAACCTTAAACCTTACTAAAGAAAATGTATGTTTTTGAAAAGCTCAAGAGGTGCTGGGGAGATATTTGCACTCGGTTAAATATAATCTTTTAGGTTATTATTTGAAAATTCCTAACTTGGAGCATAAATAGTTGAAACATCTTTAAAAACATTTTTCCATGAAGTAACGTCTGAAGTCATTTTTCACCTCCAAAGATGGATCGGAATGTATACCTCGTACCTCTGCCTTCATTTCTATAACGTCGACTTTCACCCGCGATAATCGATACTTGCGCGACGTGGCTGTATTAAAAATTCATAAATTCATACCATCTAATTGAAATTTACGTCCGGTTTTCTGAAAAAGGCGAGGTTGAAAATAAGAGAGGTGCTTGGAAGGAAACTTACTATATTATTACCTAACAGAAGAGTCACCTCGGGTCAGGGACCTCTAAAATAATAAAAAGGGAATATAAAATTTTGTTCGTATAACATAGGTGGTGCAAACTCATCTGTTTTCCTTATTTTGTTGTGTTTGACACATTAGTACCAATTATGATTCCAATCTGCTTTAACGCTCTACATCGTCATGTCTTACCTGGTGTTGCCTATGTATTCTACTGAGGCAGAATGTACCCGAGGTAATTTTGTTATGTGCTAAATTATTCTATGTTTAATCTAATATATAAATGATATATGTTTACAATGTGAAAACCATGTAAATAATAATTTCTGTATAATGCAATATTTATCGTGTACATAATGTTCCTGTTTCACTAGGTTTAGAACTCTGCAGTTAGGGTAGAAACGTGATGTTCACATGGTCAGCGAAGACGGGATCTTTTGTGTAAGAATGGAAGGGTAAAGTTTTATGATTCTGTTTGTTTCCGCTCCGGATGTATGGAGCGAGGCAAATATAATATAACGGCAGTTTACCGTTGACTTTTAGGTTAAGCAGTTCACAGTCAACAATTCATAATTGACGTTCAGTAGAAGACAGTACACAGGGGAAGACAGTTGCAGAGTTCGAAGTACACAGTTAAAAAGTAAAAGAGTATACAGTAGTAGACAGTACACAGCGGAAGACAGTTGAATGTTAAGCAGTTCACAGTCAACAATTGGCGTAAAATGGTGATAGGTGAACAGGAACATTTATGTAGTGTTAGAGTGAGGAATTAACAATAAATAGCCATAAACCAAAAGTAGTTTATATTTGGGGGTTCTAACACAACAACGACACAAGTAACATGTCTTTAATTGGGTTTAATTGATTTTAATTGGGTTTAATTGGTGTTTCGTGCAAAGCCGACCCAAGTAGCATGTTCCTTCTAGCACAGGTCACGTGATCTTTGGTATTGGAAGGGTCTTTAATTGTTTCAATTGGTCTTTCAGGCAAAGCCGACCCAAGTAGCATGTTCCTTCTAGCACAGGTCACGTGATCTTTGGTATTGGAAGGGTCTTTAATTGTTTCAATTGGTCTTTCGTGCAAGACCCGACCTAAAGTGCATGAGAGTTCACCATCAAAACAAGGATACTGGCGAGTTGACAGTTTGTCATTCCCGGCCACGTGGAGGGCTTTAGAGCAAGACCCCGACCTAAACGCCATCAGCTCATATACATCAAATAAAAAATACAAGTTTCAATTTTTGTGGCGAACGCTCCTAACAACTGTAAATGTTTAAAAAATCGAAAGGTTTAATTTTCACCATCCTACCGGGACTTGTTGCTTTCTACGACATGAATAACATGCTACTTAAAACCGTGTATGTATACAGCGAGGTCTCCCTACACGTCAGTTTAAAAGACGATCGTTTGAGTATTCTGTCGCGTCCCCTCTGTCTGGAATGCCCGGTCAATTAAGGCTATTGACTCACCCTTCGAATAAGGGAGCATCTATTCACGGTATTGATTTTTCTCCGCCAGCTCCCCTCTCATATATAAGACTGGTATCTATTATTGTAAAAGTTCGCTTTATCTACGCCAGATGCCAGAAGGTTACAGAACTAACATTTGTAATTCATATCTGGCACTATAGATGACGACAGAATCCGATCCGCTATTGATTTTTTCATTAAAACTACATGAGATTCAAACACATTAGCTAATTACAGTGTTACAAGCTGTATGTACAGTGAAATAAAAACGAATCGCATTTAAAAAAAATTCTCATATGTTACACTCACATGACTTTCTCTACTCTTGTACAAACTTTTTCTTACAAATGCTTATTCTGCTTGATTTTACTAGCTGCAATAGGAATACGGTAGGCTTTAAGCATTAGTCAAATATTTTAAGAGCGGTTGCCATGTGACGCATTCCATTCTCTTTACATGCCTAAGACATAAAAAAAATCAATAACGAATTCGAGAAAAAATATAATTATTGGGGAATTTAAGGGAATAACAAGCAATATCTCGAAAATAGTTCTCAATAAAACAGGGGGCCTCAAAACATAAATATCCGGTGAAGTCTCGTTATCAAATTTTCGGGTGGAATACAATACTTCCCTTACTTACTCTTCATAGTAGAGAAATTTAAAATACTTAGTTATAACAACGGGAAATATGTCTTGTATCTTTTCCCACGAGGTGTATGATTCATACAATAAACAGTAATTGAACAATGCCTTTGTTATTTAATTAACAGTACACCAAAAGGCAGACCATCTTTTACAGAATAACTTAAGTCATTTCCGGAACACGTGTATGCTTTTTTAGAAAGAAATATCTAAATGATACCTTCATTCTAATGTAGGTTCAAAGGCATTAGTGGATTGATCATTTCCTGCACTATTTCAACAAGAGTACATAAAAAATATATTACGTAAAGATGATTCAGCGTTCGATTTCATACTGAACTAAAGCTTGAAACAAATATTCAGTTTTCAGAACGCTAAAGTACGATTGAAAAGGAATATATACGTTAAAATCAAGTTCCATTTTTCCACGTAAACGGATTACGACAAAACTAGAAGAGAAAGACAAAAGTAGACTAGAAAATGAGAAAGCAAGCGCAAATAGTAGTAGTTATTTGGGGACTTTAGCTACTTTCAACTGCAACTTATTTTAACTCAAGTAACCTTAAGACAGGGCTTCTATTAGCTAATTTTATAATTAAATAAAACAATTAATGTTTGAAAATACTTCATTAACATACTAATTAACAAAAATTAACTTAACTCTGAATTTTTCGTTGAAACTCTGTAATCTGCTATAAAATAGCTTGCATAATATATAAAAAATACAATTACGACATGCAAAAAGCTTAACATGCTTAAAGCTTAACCACGAATGTCAACAAGTGAAAAAAAAATTGAAAAGCGGTAATATGACAGAAAATGGAGTATAGAATATAGGAAAATTATCCTTTTCTTCATTCATCAAGTTTACATGCCTAAATGATTATTTCCAGACAAGACGCCAGTGAAGAAGAAATACCAGTTCAGCGCCTGCGCTGGTATTATCATCTACTTACTGGGAGGTATATCAACGGTCTCCACTTCAACTCCAGACATGGTCAAACTTTAATGTTTAAAACACTTCTGAGCTATGGCACTTAGACATGCTTGACAAGTGCATTAAATTTTACAGCACTAATTGGAATGTTCCGAATAACTAGGCAAGTGTCCCTATGATTTGTATCTCGGAATGGTAAAACATAAATGTTTAACTGCTAAACAACTGTGATACTCGCGTGGGATAATAATAATCCTACAGCATTATGTGGATATATTGGAGGGGGTTCTCAGGTATACGAGATCCAGATCGAGTTTTATCTTCGTTCTTTCTCTCTTTCTTGATGTACATACATACATACAGACATATCCACACACATACACGACAATACACAGCCAAACACCTCCCCAAACACACACGGCCAGGTACGAAGACTTACGAATATATCCGAACATACACATGCATACCGACTCATTCACGCAGATAAATACTCACAAACAAGCAGACTCAGAGATACTCACACACAAATCAAAACAAGCAGACTCAGAGATATACATACACACACATATACTTCCAAACATCAGGAATGAGCGAAGACCTTCGAGCACACTCGAATACATGTACAGGCAATATACACACACAGGAACATACCAAACACCAACAGAGAGACGCTCTTACCTATAAGCATGGGGGGCTCTGTTATAATATAGCTTCATATATGAGAGGCTCTGCCTTTAGATGATTGTATTGATTAATGTAGCGGTGAAGATGACGGGAATTGCGGGATTAGGGAGCTATGGTATTAATGGAGTTATGTGGTGGCGATGGCGAATGTATAGAGTTACGGTGCTGATGGAGGCAGGCAATGGTCATGGACGTATAAGTTAGTGTACTTTTAAGTGTGAAGGAGTATTTGTGATGGTGGTGATAGGAGGCGATGAGGATGGCTATATTGTCGGGAAGGCTTTTGGAAATGATTGTGGTGATGAGAGGTGGTGTTCATTGTTTCGCTGATGCTGATTCTTTTTTTGTGTGTAGAAGGGCACACATTCATTACAAAGAAATACACTAACACTGTAAAACATACCGAATTGTTGCGAGTAGCACAAAATCTTTTATCAGTGTATAATATGATTTCAATGTCCTTACAACATCTTAGAATACTTATAAAGCTGCAAAAGGTATCGAATTCCTTTTAAAGTGTTCAAAGTTCTCGATTTACGAGAACATTTAAGTGATGCATGGATCCAATGAAGCTAGGACAGGCTCTCCATTCAGCATATAAGAGACTTCACCTAGATTAGGCTAGGAGGGGTAAAGCCAAGATAGCGTATATTGTGTAAAGCCACTTTAGGTTAGACTGGCTGAGATTATGATAGGGGTCACAGATAATTAGAGGACGGGCTAGTTTATAGCTTTAAGTTATGATCGCTTGAATAGATGATGGGGGGGCTACTGACCAAGATTGAGACACGTTAACATGCACGTCATCGAGCTAGGCTAGCTAATAGCAGCCTGGACGTGCATCCTGCTTATACTATCTTAGGATAGGTTAGGATATTCAGTGCTAGCTAAGGACTGGCTTGTTGTTGGTCAGATTATAAGAAATGGTATCATATTAGGCTAGATAATTACTGGGCAGAATACATAACGCTAGGATAGTCTGGGAACAGGTAGAGTTAGGCTCGCACGATTGTCCGAGTTTGAAGAACAGGCTAGAATAGAATGTCTTAGGAATGGATTCGTCATGATTGTTATGGTTGGCTGCGTTTCACGGTTAAGTTATGTACGATAGTGGTTACGTTTAGTGGTTACGTTGATTACGTTTAGTGGTTACGTTTACTGGTTACGTTGGTTACGTTTAGTGGTTACGTTGGTTACGTTTAGTGGTTACGTTGGTTACGTTTACTGGTTACGTTGGTTACGTTTACTGGTTACGTTGGTTACGTTTAGTGGTTACGTTGATTACGTTTAGTGGTTACGTTGGTTACGTTTAGTGGTTACGTTGGCTACGTTTACTGGTTACGTTGGTTACGTTTACTGGTTACATTGGTTACGTTTAATGGTTACGTTGAGTGGTTACGTTTACTGGTTACGTTGGTTACGTTTAGTGGTTACGTTGGTTACGTTTAGTGGTTACGTTGGTTACGTTTAGTGGTTACGTTGGTTACGTTTTGGCTAGGTTGGACGATGCCAAGATAGATAATGAAAGGATCTTGCAGAGCAGGTAAGGCAGGGATAGGTTGGCTTAGGATGGTCGCTTGTGGCTAGGTTAGACTACTCAAAAATACCTAAAACTAATCAATTCAGGGATTGTGCCTATCGGTCTCACATGTTAAGTACTTAACATATAGAAGCTTACAAATTTAGAAAAAAAGGACTGCAAGTATATATATTTATTCTAATAATGGATAAGAAATGCTCATAAAGTATCAAAATCAGTGGAAAATACATTAACTCTTGAAATTAGAATAAATACTTGCTTTAATGCACTGACTTACAAATGAAATTCCACGCTCCATATTACAATAGCATCCTAAAAGCATGTCACAATACCTCACTCACATCTTAAAATAAACTGAAAGAGGCTCAAATTCTCTTACCAGAAACTTTGAAAATAGCTGCAGCGCGCCTAAAGAACCCTCAGAATACTGTAAAGATCTGAGGCAATATCATGAACATAACAGCTCCTACTTATAAAACCGATCATAATTTTCCAAAAACCTGTGTCTAATAGCTCATAAACGCCAGCTAAATGCTCTACAGTTCCTATTCCAGTGGCTAAAATGCAAGCAAACATTTCTAAAAATGCAATACATTGCCTGTTACAGGATGAAAAATATATTCGAAATACCTACATCAATCCCTCCGTCTGTATTTTGAAAGATACTTTAAAAAAAAACATCATAAAGCATATTCAAAATGTTCTGAAAATCTTAAAAAGATGTATCAATATCCTGAAAATGAATGATACTACTTTAAGAAACATCTAAAATTCCCATTCAAGTATATAGGGATATCCTTAAAGCCTGTACTCATATCTAATTCCATAGGCTGGAATACCTTTAAAGAGTCATAAATATGCATATGAGAAACTTCGAGAAATATAATTGGAAGTGTCACAATACCTTAAAAGAGCATAAAATGGCTCCACATAATCTAAACACCCAGTAATTCTAAAAGCCCTTCAGGACACTCTAATGACATAAAAATACACGCTACACTTCTAAAAAAGCCATCCAGGATCAGAACCATAAACAATACACATAAAAGTGTCAAGAGCATCTAAATACACTGTAAAATACGTCAAAATGCTAAAAAAGACCCTTAACGATAGCATGAAATACATGGCGTAATTTCTAAAACCCTCGCACATAAATAGTTCACTGACAATACCATGAAGATAACTGCACCTCACTGTAAAAGAGTATCCTAGTGACCTATACAATACAGCTAAAATACCTGTCACTATTTATAAAACCCATCAGCATACTCCAAAGACTTGGACTGACCTAATTAAAATACATTCTCTTGTCTATAGAACCATCAGATTAGGCTAAAATGCTCAAAATATATGTATTAAACCTAAAATACACAAAGGATAAAATCTAAACATCAGGCTTTATTATGAATAGGGACAGAGGCTAGAAAGGCAAATCAAAAGAAACACTTAAGTCAATGGTGAAAATATCTTTATTGAGAATTATTATTATTTGATTTTACATTAAGCAAACACTAGAGCATTGAACAGAAGCAAACAAAATTTTAACACACTCATTTCATTCAAATGCGAAAGCTCTTTATTATACAGAGTTCAGTCTCAATCATGCTATAATCCCAGTGCTCTTCAATACTTGGATGATCTTATTAATCTCAATAGAAAAGTCGTTTTTACCAGCTTCATGCGACATCATTAACAGTCTTAGCTGGTGTACTAAGTCATTAGGATCTGTACAGGGATATAAAATCTCAATATTCGCCTTGGATACATCACCCACACTGGACGAGTTAACACTAAAATGTTTATTTTCACTCAGGTGATTATTCAGAGTTTCATCATCCAAAGACACTGCTCTTCTTACATCTAACATCCCTGGTCTTGAAGAGATTTCAGTAGCACTCAGGGGTGATCCAAGCGCTTCACAGCTTAACTCTAACATCCCTGGCCTTGAATAGATTTCAGCATCACTTACGGGAGTTCTAAGTATTGCACACTTCAATGATTCATTACTACATCTTTGCCGGTGTTGTTTAAGTCTTGAAATAGATCTGTTTTTGAAAATCCTACTGCACATACGACACTTGACAGAACGACTCTTCTCATAGGTAATATAGGAAAAATGAAGCTTTTCGTAAGCTGGCTGTATTTGAATGTCAATAAGGGAATCCATGCTTGTTCTAGAATATCATATACTGTATATGATTTCGAAGCTGCAGCCGCATATGTCATCAGGAGACTGTAGAATTATTTGCTTATTTCCTAATTTTATCGGTAATCTCACATCATTGATAACCATAAACCTTACAGTCAAGTTATATAAGAAACGGGACTATGACAGAATTCCACATTAATTGCAGCTACTCCATTAATTACATAAGCTCACCATGCATTAAATGAAGTCTACCCTTACTTGTAATATTGGAGGATATATGACGCAACCTCATTGAATATGTTAGCACTCGAATATGCATTGTTTCAAGACTAGAAGGTCACCCATACAGATCTTCCTATGAAGAACCATACTACAGGGAAAGTGAGCAGTACACAAGTTGAAGATTTCGAGACATGCTGAGGTCCCTAATGTTTCCAGGTTATAACATCTCACTTTACAAGTCCCCCATGTAACGACTCATTCCACATAGCAAGAGGAGAGGAGAGTCAACGAGGATCAACCGAGCATTTTGTGAAGTCCTTAAATGTAATAAGATAATACCATATACCTACCAAAGTAACCAAAATATTCCCATACCTTGTAAATGTAACCAATATATTTCCATACCTTCTAATGTAGTCAAAGTATTTCCATACCTTCTAAATGTAGTCAAAGTATTTCCATACCTTCTAAATGTAGTCAAGGTATTTCCATACCTTCTAAATGTAGTCAAAAGTATTTCCATAGCTTCTAAATGTAGTCAAAGTATTTCCATACCTTCTAAATGTAGTCAAAGTATTTCCATACCTTCTAAATGTAGTCAAAGTATTTCCATACCTTCTAAATGTAGTCAAGGTATTTCCATACCTTCTAAATGAAGTCAAGGTATTTCCATACCTTCTAAATGTAGTCAAAGTATTTCCATACCTTCTAAATGTAGTCAAAGTATTTCCATACCTTCTAAATGTAGTCAAAGTATTTCCATACCTTCTAAATGCTTGGTTGATCCTCGTTGACTCTCCTCTCCTCTTGCTATGTGGAATGAGTCGTTACATGGGGGACTTGTAAAGTGAGATGTTATAACCTGGAAACATTAGGGACCTCAGCATGTCTCGAAATCTTCAACTTGTGTACTGCTCACTTTCCCTGTAGTATGGTTCTTCATAGGAAGATCTGTATGGGTGACCTTCTAGTCTTGAAACAATGCATATTCGAGTGCTAACATATTCAATGAGGTTGCGTCATATATCCTCCAATATTACAAGTAAGGGTAGACTTCATTTAATGCATGGTGAGCTTATGTAATTAATGGAGTAGCTGCAATTAATGTGGAATTCTGTCATAGTCCCGTTTCTTATATAACTTGACTGTAAGGTTTATGGTTATCAATGATGTGAGATTACCGATAAAATTAGGAAATAAGCAAATAATTCTACAGTCTCCTGATGACATATGCGGCTGCAGCTTCGAAATCATATACAGTATATGATATTCTAGAACAAGCATGGATTCCCTTATTGACATTCAAATACAGCCAGCTTACGAAAAGCTTCATTTTTCCTATATTACCTATGAGAAGAGTCGTTCTGTCAAGTGTCGTATGTGCAGTAGGATTTTCAAAAACAGATCTATTTCAAGACTTAAACAACACCGGCAAAGATGTAGTAATGAATCATTGAAGTGTGCAATACTTAGAACTCCCGTAAGTGATGCTGAAATCTATTCAAGGCCAGGGATGTTAGAGTTAAGCTGTGAAGCGCTTGGATCACCCCTGAGTGCTACTGAAATCTCTTCAAGACCAGGGATGTTAGATGTAAGAAGAGCAGTGTCTTTGGATGATGAAACTCTGAATAATCACCTGAGTGAAAATAAACATTTTAGTGTTAACTCGTCCAGTGTGGGTGATGTATCCAAGGCGAATATTGAGATTTTATATCCCTGTACAGATCCTAATGACTTAGTACACCAGCTAAGACTGTTAATGATGTCGCATGAAGCTGGTAAAAACGACTTTTCTATTGAGATTAATAAGATCATCCAAGTATTGAAGAGCACTGGGATTATAGCATGATTGAGACTGAACTCTGTATAATAAAGAGCTTTCGCATTTGAATGAAATGAGTGTGTTAAAATTTTGTTTGCTTCTGTTCAATGCTCTAGTGTTTGCTTAATGTAAAATCAAATAATAATAATTCTCAATAAAGATATTTTCACCATTGACTTAAGTGTTTCTTTTGATTTGCCTTTCTAGCCTCTGTCCCTATTCATAATAAAGCCTGATGTTTAGATTTTATCCTTTGTGTATTTTAGGTTTAATACATATATTTTGAGCATTTTAGCCTAATCTGATGGTTCTATAGACAAGAGAATGTATTTTAATTAGGTCAGTCCAAGTCTTTGGAGTATGCTGATGGGTTTTATAAATAGTGACAGGTATTTTAGCTGTATTGTATAGGTCACTAGGATACTCTTTTACAGTGAGGTGCAGTTATCTTCATGGTATTGTCAGTGAACTATTTATGTGCGAGGGTTTTAGAAATTACGCCATGTATTTCATGCTATCGTTAAGGGTCTTTTTTAGCATTTTGACGTATTTTACAGTGTATTTAGATGCTCTTGACACTTTTATGTGTATTGTTTATGGTTCTGATCCTGGATGGCTTTTTTAGAAGTGTAGCGTGTATTTTTATGTCATTAGAGTGTCCTGAAGGGCTTTTAGAATTACTGGGTGTTTAGATTATGTGGAGCCATTTTATGCTCTTTTAAGGTATTGTGACACTTCCAATTATATTTCTCGAAGTTTCTCATATGCATATTTATGACTCTTTAAAGGTATTCCAGCCTATGGAATTAGATATGAGTACAGGCTTTAAGGATATCCCTATATACTTGAATGGGAATTTTAGATGTTTCTTAAAGTAGTATCATTCATTTTCAGGATATTGATACATCTTTTTAAGATTTTCAGAACATTTTGAATATGCTTTATGATGTTTTTTTTTAAAGTATCTTTCAAAATACAGACGGAGGGATTGATGTAGGTATTTCGAATATATTTTTCATCCTGTAACAGGCAATGTATTGCATTTTTAGAAATGTTTGCTTGCATTTTAGCCACTGGAATAGGAACTGTAGAGCATTTAGCTGGCGTTTATGAGCTATTAGACACAGGTTTTTGGAAAATTATGATCGGTTTTATAAGTAGGAGCTGTTATGTTCATGATATTGCCTTAGATCTTTACAGTATTCTGAGGGTTCTTTAGGCGCGCTGCAGCTATTTTCAAAGTTTCTGGTAAGAGAATTTGAGCCTCTTTCAGTGTATTTTAAGATGTGAGTGAGGTATTGTGACATGCTTTTAGGATGCTATTGTAATATGGAGAGTGGAATTTCATTTGTAAGTCAGTGCATTAAAGCAAGTATTTATTCTAATTTCAAGAGTTAATGTATTTTCCACTGATTTTGATACTTTATGAGCATTTCTTATCCATTATTAGAATAAATATATATACTTGCAGTCCTTTTTTTCTAAATTTGTAAGCTTCTATATGTTAAGTACTTAACATGTGAGACCGATAGGCACAATCCCTGAATTGGTTAGTTTTAGGTATTTTGGAGTAGTCTAACCTAGCCACAAGCGACCATCCTAAGCCAATCTATCCCTGCCTTACCTGCTCTGCAAGATCCTTTCATTATCTATCTTGGCATCGTCCAACCTAGCCAAAACGTAACCAACGTAACCACTAAACGTAACCAACGTAACCACTAAACGTAACCAACGTAACCACTAAACGTAACCAACGTAACCAGTAAACGTAACCACTCAACGTAACCATTAAACGTAACCAATGTAACCAGTAAACGTAACCAACGTAACCAGTAAACGTAGCCAACGTAACCACTAAACGTAACCAACGTAACCACTAAACGTAACCAACGTAACCACTAAACGTAACCAACGTAACCAGTAAACGTAACCACTAAACGTAACCAACGTAACCACTAAACGTAACCAACGTAACCAGTAAACGTAACCACTAAACGTAATCAACGTAACCACTAAACGTAACCACTAACGTACATAACTTAACCGTGAAACGCAGCCAACCATAAGAATCATGACGAATCCATTCCTAAGACATTCTATTCTAGCCTGTTCTTCAAACTCGGACAATCGTGCGAGCCTAACTCTACCTGTTCCCAGACTATCCTAGCGTTATGTATTCTGCCCAGTAATTATCTAGCCTAATATGATACCATTTCTTATAATCTGACCAACAACAAGCCAGTCCTTAGCTAGCACTGAATATCCTAACCTATCCTAAGATAGTATAAGCAGGATGCACGTCCAGGCTGCTATTAGCTAGCCTAGCTCGATGACGTGCATGTTAACGTGTCTCAATCTTAGTCAGTAGCCCCCCCATCATCTATTCAAGCGATCATAACTTAAAGCTATAAACTAGCCCGTCCTCTAATTATCTGTGACCCCCATCATAATCTCAGCCAGTCTAACCTAAAGTGGCTTTACACAATATACGCTATCTTGGCTTTACCCCTCCTAGCCTAATCTAGGTGAAGTCTCTTATATGCTGAATGGAGAGCCTGTCCTAGCTTCATTGGATACATGCATCACTTAAATGTTCTCGTAAATCGAGAACTTTGAACACTTTAAAAGGAATTCGATACCGTTTGCAGCTTTATAAGTATTCTAAGATGTTGTAAGGACATTGAAACCATTTTATACACTGATAAAAGATTTTGTGCTACTCGAAACAATTCGGTATGTTTTACAGTGTTAGTGTATTTCTTTGTAATGAATGTGTGCCCTTCTACACACAAAAAAAAGAATCAGCATCAGCGAAACAATGAACACCACCTCTCATCACCACAATCATTTCCAAAAGCCTTCGCGACAATATAACCATCCTCATCGCCTCCTATCACCACCATCACAAATACTCCTTCACACTTAAAAGTACATTAACTTATACGTCCATGACCATTGCCTGCCTCCATCAGCACCGTAACTCTATACATTCGCCACCGCCACCACATAACTCCATTAATACCATAGCTCCCTAATCCCGCAATTCCCGTCATCTTCACCGCTACATTAATCAATACAATCATCTAAAGGCAGAGCCTCTCATATATGAAGCTATATTATAACAGAGCCCCCCATGCTTATAGGTAAGAGCGTCTCTCTGTTGGTGTTTGGTATGTTCCTGTGTGTGTATATTGCCTGTACATGTATTCGAGTGTGCTCGAAGGTCTTCGCTCATTCCTGATGTTTGGAAGTATATGTGTGTGTATGTATATCTCTGAGTCTGCTTGTTTTGATTTGTGTGTGAGTATCTCTGAGTCTGCTTGTTTGTGAGTATTTATCTGCGTGAATGAGTCGGTATGCATGTGTATGTTCGGATATATTCGTAAGTCTTCGTACCTGGCCGTGTGTGTTTGGGGAGGTGTTTGGCTGTGTATTGTCGTGTATGTGTGTGGATATGTCTGTATGTATGTATGTACATCAAGAAAGAGAGAAAGAACGAAGATAAAACTCGATCTGGATCTCGTATACCTGAGAACCCCCTCCAATATATCCACATAATGCTGTAGGATTATTATTATCCCACGCGAGTATCACAGTTGTTTAGCAGTTAAACATTTATGTTTTACCATTCCGAGATACAAATCATAGGGACACTTGCCTAGTTATTCGGAACATTCCAATTAGTGCTGTAAAATTTAATGCACTTGTCAAGCATGTCTAAGTGCCATAGCTCAGAAGTGTTTTAAACATTAAAGTTTGACCATGTCTGGAGTTGAAGTGGAGACCGTTGATATACCTCCCAGTAAGTAGATGATAATACCAGCGCAGGCGCTGAACTGGTATTTCTTCTTCACTGGCGTCTTGTCTGGAAATAATCATTTAGGCATGTAAACTTGATGAATGAAGAAAAGGATAATTTTCCTATATTCTATACTCCATTTTCTGTCATATTACCGCTTTTCAATTTTTTTTCACTTGTTGACATTCGTGGTTAAGCTTTAAGCATGTTAAGCTTTTTGCATGTCGTAAGAGTATTTTTTATATATTATGCAAGCTATTTTATAGCAGATTACAGAGTTTCAACGAAAAATTCAGAGTTAAGTTAATTTTGGTTTATTAGTATGTTAATGAAGTATTTTCAAACATTAATTGTTTTATTTAATTATAAAATTAGCTAATAGAAGCCCTGTCTTAAGGTTACTTGAGTTAAAATAAGTTGCAGTTGAAAGTAGCTAAAGTCCCCAAATAACTACTACTATTTGCGCTTGCTTTCTCATTTTCTAGTCTACTTTTGTCTTTCTCTTCTAGTTTTGTCGTAATCCGTTTACGTGGAAAAATGGAACTTGATTTTAACGTATATATTCCTTTTCAATCGTACTTTAGCGTTCTGAAAACTGAATATTTGTTTCAAGCTTTAGTTCAGTATGAAATCGAACGCTGAATCATCTTTACGTAATATATTTTTATGTACTCTTGTTGAAATAGTGCAGGAAATGATCAATCCACTAATGCCTTTGAACCTACATTAGAATGAAGGTATCATTTAGATATTTCTTTCTAAAAAAGCATACACGTTGTCCGAAAATGACTTAAGTTATTCTGTAAAAGATGGTCTGCCTTTTGGTGTACTGTTAATTAAATAACAAAGGCATTGTTCAATTACTGTTTATTGTATGAATCATACACCTCGTGGGAAAAGATACAAGACATCTTTCCCGTTGTTATAACTAAGTATTTTAAATTTCTCTACTATGAAGAGTAAGTAAGGGAAGTATTGTATTCCACCCGAAAATTCGATAACGAGACTTCACCGGATATTTATGTTTTGAGGCCCCCTGTTTTATTGAGAACTATTTTCGAGATATTGCTTGTTATTCCCTTAAATTCCCCAATAATTATATTTTTTCTCGAATTCGTTATTCATTTTTTTTATGTCTTAGGCATGTAAAGAGAATGGAATGCGTCACATGGCAACCGCTCTTAAAATATTTGACTAATGCTTAAAGCCTGCCGTATTCCTATTGCAGCTAGTAAAATCAAGCAGAATAAGCATTTATAAGAAAAAGTTTGTACAAGAGTAGAGAAAGTCATGTGAGTGTAACATGAGAATTTTTTTTAAATGCGATTCGTTTTTATTTCACTGTACATACAGCTTGTAACACTGTAATTAGCTAATGTGTTTGAATCTCATGTAGTTTTAATGAAAAAATCAATAGCGGATCGGATTCTGTCGTCATCTATAGTGCCAGATATGAATTACAAATGTTAGTTCTGTAACCTTCTGGCATCTGGCGTAGATAAAGCGAACTTTTACAATAATAGATACCAGTCTTATATATGAGAGGGGAGCTGGCGGAGAAAAATCAATACCGTGAATAGATGCTCCCTTATTCGAAGGGTGAGTCAATAGCCTTAATTGACCGGGCATTCCAGACAGAGGGGACGCGACAGAATACTCAAACGATCGTCTTTTAAACTGACGTGTAGGGAGACCTCGCTGTATACATACACGGTTTTAAGTAGCATGTTATTCATGTCGTAGAAAGCAACAAGTCCCGGTAGGATGGTGAAAATTAAACCTTTCGATTTTTTAAACATTTACAGTTGTTAGGAGCGTTCGCCACAAAAATTGAAACTTGTATTTTTTATTTGATGTATATGAGCTGATGGCGTTTAGGTCGGGGTCTTGCTCTAAAGCCCTCCACGTGGCCGGGAATGACAAACTGTCAACTCGCCAGTATCCTTGTTTTGATGGTGAACTCTCATGCACTTTAGGACGGGTCTTGCACGAAAGACCAATTGAAACAATTAAAGACCCTTCCAATACCAAAGATCACGTGACCTGTGCTAGAAGGAACATGCTACTTGGGTCGGCTTTGCCTGAAAGACCAATTGAAACAATTAAAGACCTTTCCAATACCAAAGATCACGTGACCTGTGCTAGAAGGAACATGCTACTTGGGTCGGCTTTGCACGAAACACCAATTAAACCCAATTAAAATCAATTAAACCCAATTAAAGACATGTTACTTGTGTCGTTGTTGTGTTAGAATCCCCAAATATAAGCTACTACCAAACATTACAGTGTGTAGTCAATTCTTCTATAAGCTCCCAGTACCACCACTGAGATCGACGAGCTTATCAAATATCATGATAGGCAGAGTCCATGCTAAAATCACCGTTGAGAACCAACTAGCCAGGGTAACAGCGAGAATGACAACAAGACGAAGCCACGTCGGATAGAGAAAAGGTACAGTGAATTTTAACATTAATTCTATCACTACCACTATACCGCGTTCGACTCCAACCCGAGCGGGCATAGAACCCGGGACTGCCACCCAACGGCGCAGTCGTCGAAACAATATGCAGGGGTAACCGTACCCTTTTACAACAGTATACAATGATTACGGTTTTTGCTTTCGAACCTATGATAGTTTCTTTGCCATAAGTACTATCTCTCAACTAAACGGATCTCAGTCACATCAAAATGAATGTTGACTTCTCTGTGTTAATGTAGATTCAAAAAAAGCGACCCAGATAAATCACTGTTTATCAAAAACACTATCCTTACATCCCCTTTTACTTTACTTGTTTTACTAGGTATATTAAGTAGGGGAACTATATTCCACCCAAATTATTGGAGATTTCACCGAAAATATGTTTTGAGACCTCCTGAACACAAAAAAACATTTTTATAAAAGCTCCGTCTGTGTGTGTATGTATGTGTAGGAAAATCCCCCCCAAACTACCCTTTACACGGAACATTTTTCTAAATTGTTTATTTTCTAAACAATATCTAACCATTTTGGTTAAAATGCCATATATTAAAGATATTTATATGCCAAATAAAATGTATTTTCTGGGGATAACCTATGAAGTCCTCTTCATTCGGAAGGAATTTTGTATAATCTTTTATAGCTGGTAAGCGTTAAGCGATAGACGGAAACGTGCCACACAAAAAAATGTAGATCTCTATGAAACACGCAATTTATTTCATAACTTTTTTGTTGCATAAGCCATTTTCGAGATATCCGTTATGATGGTTACTTTGTCATTCTCTTCAAATACTGTCAACATTCAGTTGTTTCTCGCGATTGCATGGAAACAGTATTGAACTTCAAGATCAGCATATAGCGTCCAGTTTGACTATCGTTGTTTCCTTTGTACCCTAATGAAATGTTAAGGTAGCTATTTTCGAAAAGGTTTGTTTAGATTAAAACGAACTAAATATAAAAATAAACTTTCGTAATAATTTGTATGCCCACTAATAAGCGAAATAGAGTAGAGAAAGCCATGTGAATGTAACACAAGATGTTTAGCAAAAATCCTTTTTATGGCATGAAGATTCTCACTCTGTGTAGCATACACAGCGTCCGAAAAGTTTCATAAATAATTGACTAACGAGTAAAAGAATTATACTTGAATTCACGCCACTTTCTCTATTTATCCTTATACTATTATTATACAAAAACGTATTCTATTCTTCTTAAACATGATAAACTTACATTATACATTTACATATTTCGTTATAGGTATAAGAAAGATACAGTGGGTAAAGACAAAGATATACGTTTTATTTGTCATGCAAATATTTGAAGCATATGATGTTTTAATCAAAATCGATAGACCTATTTTTGAGAAACCAAAAAAAAACGAAGTATTTTCCATGTTGAAGGGGGGATTTTCTTGGAAAACTGTGTAGCATCCTTGGAACACGCTGAACTTAAATACTACGTTTTTTTTTAGTTATGTTATTCACACGGACCATTTTACGTTTTCCAGTGAAATTTCAGTATCAAATGTTTGCGTGAAACAATACTTCCTCTACTTAATATATACAAGTAGTAGAGGAGTAAAAATAACAATTTTTACACTTTTCTTTTGTGTGCCCGCGTGTGTTAGTTTTCACACTTTGAAATCGATTGTTGTCATACTTAATAAAACATACAGTTCCCACTTAGAAAATAGATTACGCGGTTTGTAATCGGGTGTAAACAAAAACAGAACATCTAAATTGTTGTTACGTATCATGCTTTTTCTTTTAAATTCGACGTAACAAAAGCTTATAAATATAATATTTGTATCAAGTTTTGTTTACAAAATTTTGATTCCATAAATATTTAACTAATGTGTGATTACCATTATTCGCACACGTAACGTGGTTACACCGAAGAACAGTATTGTTTCGATCGCGTTCCAAGCATAAGAAAGAGGCACTATTTTGTGTATCTTTAAATAGTTTATGTATATTTTAATTTTTATAAAAATCAGTTTCATTTTCGTTTTGAGAACATCACACTACACATAAATTGCACAGAGAGGAGAACGAGGGCGATTGAGGGGAGGAAACGAGATAATCGGAGAGAAACAAAAGGTGAGAAAGTATACAGATATAAACGAAAGGGTTGTCTTCTGTGGTGTAGTGCTTACCATGCGAGGTTCTAGTTCCCGAGGTCGCGGGTTCAAACTCGGAGGAGTTCGATGGATTTTTTCGGGCGTAAAAATCCCTAGTATAGCTTCCTTCGGAAGGAAATAAAGCCGGTGGTCCCGTGTCTTAGATTTACGGCACGTAAAGCAACCTCAATCCTGATAAAGAGGCCTCTGAGCAAAATTACCGGTGTTTCACGCTAAGTACCACAGCGGTCATAGTGCGTCCATAAATAAAACCTCAATTTAATTTATAAACGAAATGGAGAGAGGCAGACGGTGGAAAGGTAAGAAAGAGGGAAAGATAAAGAAAAAGAAGGGAGAGAATGAGATGAGAGAGACAGTCTGGGAATAACTTCCTCATATGACGTAATAACAGGTTCCGCTAGATAACAATGCAAGGTGGGCGAATGGAAGCGACTGTAGATAATGGACTGTAAATTTATGTTAAATTATGGAATGCATTTTGGTGGAGCACTGGCAGTTATAATTTTGTGACTAAAGATTCTGGCATTCACTGCTAATCAGCTCTAAATGTATTAATTGTGCCTATGTATTATACGCCGTGCCTTTCTTGCTGTAAACCATGGGTCAAATAGTTCTATAGCACGAAACAATAAGTACTAAAACGATCTATATTTTATAAAAGTAAAAATGGAAAATAAATTTGCATCAGTGCGTATCTGTAGACCCAAAATAGCTAATGATCAACTTCTTATAATATTCGTGTAGCCCGAATTAATACTACTTCCTAACCGCGGTGTTATGGTTAACAGAGCAAATATTCTATGGTGGCTTTCCAATAGAAAAATCTCGTAACGTAGTAGGTAGCTAGCGGGTGCAAATGACCAAGCATATGCAGCAGTATGACCTTCCAGTAGTGGGACTGAGAACCTTGTAGCATACTACCGTGACATCGTCCGTGCCACTGCTACCATTGTGCAACCTTGTCATACCAGTCTTATCAGAGTAAACGTCCCGGATAATATTTTATAGGCCAAAACGAGTGATCCTCCACGAGATGTTTTTAATTAGGTGCTGACACTACTGTACAAGTTTCGTGATCGTGGTCATAGGTCAATTTCATGATTAAACTTGTGTCTGCGAGCTATTCGTTTATCATGTTTGAGAATATCGGTTACACAACAACGTACAAGTGTAAAAGCTTCAATTCTGTTGCGCAGATCTCTTCAATAACAACAAGAATGTTTGAAGCAGCTTTGGTGAAGCATAAATGATAAAATTCCTGAGATAAAACGTTTCTTAAAGCCTATGAGAGTGTCAGTATTATTCATGATCGCTGAAGAAACCGCTGCAAACACAATGACAACAATAAGTATGATTTTACACAGTAATTTCCAGCCATGCTTTCAAGCACTTTTTAACAAGAGGTTGTCACTGCAGAAAGAAACAATGTTGAAGGACACGTTCTATTATTCAAGATGTAGAAACATATTCTTTGTTACTAAAAATTTCAGAAACCTTGGAGGCATAATACAATAAATTCAAGGTCGGAAGATTCCATAGCAATGCTTCCTAAAATAAAAATGAAAACGTCAATTGTGTTAGATTCGCATAACCTTCTCCATCCATTATTCGCACTTGCCTTCTGCAAACTTACAAACCTTACTCGAGATAAACTTTGCAGAAAAGATGTAATTACACATATTATTGTAGTTACAAGAGCGATATATAGACTGAAGCGATTGTCAGATATTTAAGAAACAGATCGCTGTATGCTAGCTTTGAATGACATAACGAGAAACAAATAAATGGTACCTTACCACTTCAAAAAATCTGATGTGTTACACTCGCATGACTTACTCCACTCTTGTACAAACTAGTTTTACAAACGCTTATTCTCCATTTGCTTCATGCTAATCAAGATGTTAATCTTATTGCTAATTTTCTTGTAGGTGCAAGGGGAATTGGTAGGCTTTATGCGATAGTCAAATATTTTAAGAGCTGATGCTATGTGAAGCATCCCATTCTCTTTGCGTGTCCAGGACATAAAAATGAATAACGAATTCCCATTTGAGAAAAAGAATAAGTATTGGAAAATTTAAGGGAATAACAAGCAATATCCCGAAAATGGCTCACTCAACAAAAAAAATGTATATGACATAAATTGTGTATCTTAACGCGATCTACATTTCTTGTGTAGTAAAACTTTGTCTATCTCTTATGGTTTACCAGTTATGCAAAAGTCGCGCACAATGAAGACTACCTTTGAAGACATTCCCAGAAAATTCAAAATCTACATTTTATTTGTCATGAAAATATCTTAAACATATAATATTTTAATCAAAATCGTTAGGGCCATTTTTGAGAAAATTAAAATTTTCGAAAAATGTTCCATGTAAAGGGTAATCAGGGGAGGAGGATTTTCTTGAAAACCTTCGTGTCGCATCTCTGGAAGATACTGAACCCAAATACCAAGTTTGGTGTTTATCCGACTGTTCGTTTCTGAGTTATGCTGTTCACAGACAGACACACACACGGACATGTTTCCAAAAATGCTTTTTTTGGATTCAGGGGGTCTCAAAACATATATTTCCGGTGAAATCTCGGTATGGAATTTTTGGGTGGAATACAATACTACCCCTACTTACTATACGTAGTAGAGAAAGTAAGACTGTAAGAGTATTAGAAAATTCAAACAAATATGAATGAATATTTCAGAAATGGTTAATGCCACAAAAATGTATACATAAACTATCGCTTTAACGAGATATATTGGTGTAGCGCACTTTTGACTACTACTTATTATTTTGAGAATCAAGGACTTCGTAGGTTTTTCGCAAAAAACAAGTAGTCATGTGTCTTAAACATATGATGTTGATATCAATTTCTGAGTAAAGAAAAAAATAACGAAAATGTTTCCATGTAAAATAAAACTCCTCGTCTACTGCCGAGCTTAAATACTAAATATAGTATTGATTCGACATTTAGCTTTTGAGCTTTGTTGCTCACACACATTCCCAAATGGTCGTTTCCTCTACCTATTTTAAGTGCATTTAGAAAATTAGTCAGAAATATACAAATCCATAACAGCAGAGAATGAGTTCGTATTTTCGAATATGAACTCTGAGTACAAACCGACAGAGCTGTGTGTTTCAATCTGTAGTGATGCGTGAAAAATGATTTTTGCTGCTACGTATGGAAAGTCAGTTTGAAGATGATGTATTATATTTCAACTGTTGGGAGCCGAACTTGAAGTAGTTGCAACCGCACGTATGGTATCCAGTAGCCTTCGTCCAGTAATTTAAAAGCATTAACTTTGTAATTTGACTGTTTCTTTAAATGTTATATATTTATGTTTGTCTCGGCTGCGTCAGTATTTTATTAGAGACACGTTTCTCTTAGCAGGGTTGTGGTGTGACTAAGAATGTAGGCTTACACAGATTATAATTTTACTTCACTCCTTTTATTAATGCTTGATACGATTTAAATAACACCTCACTGATATAGAGAGCTGTGAGATTATGTTTATTATTAAATACTTGCACTTTTCAATACGTAAACCATTTTCGTCTTACACGAACACGTATTATGCTTCTCGAGGACACTTTTTGCGTCCGGTTTGCAGGCAACTGAACTCTAAATTTGTAAACTTTTCTCCTTTTCAGTTTCTGATTGGCTAATCCTGCTCTAATAGAATAAATTCATTTAACTAAAGCTTTTTTTTTGGTTGTTGATTGGCTATTTTATAAACTGTCACTAAAATTACATTATTGCTTCCAAGAATCAGAAGTATTGTTGTTAAACTCTCAAACTCATTATTGCCTCAAGGTTACCTCATCGTTACCTCATAGTTAGCAACTTTTGACCTATTTCTCACAGCTCCTACATTATTAAATTACGTAATATATTCACATAACATTATTACACATGGATACAATAATACGAGCATATGAATGAATGTTACATACATTTTACAAATTATTACATACACATATTGCTTCAAGGCGGGCTGTTATTGAATTTACATATTATATAATTAGATGAAATTATTTAATGTTAAAAATACTGCCTCATGCGAAATAAACTACTAAAATCGGTTAATTCCTATAGTACCCTGTTTCGTAAATATCTACCCTGCCCATGGGAAATGTTTTCCTTATGGATGCTGCAAAAGTACGGAGATTAGATTAGTCCTCAGGAAGATCTTAGAACAGCAATTGCATCAAATTGTCGTCCTTTCCTCAGAGTCAGAGCCTGTGGCACATACTATTTGAGGAAGAAGATTCGCTAAACGCAGTGTAAACCTTCGGATTCTGTTAATGACATCAAAGGCCTTCGCTAGAGGGTTTGCCTTCGTTTAATACAACAGAACAGTGCTCAAAGGGATATGTCCACTAACGCTAA
Organism: Deroplatys truncata; assembly: GCA_030765065.1. Taxonomy (NCBI): domain Eukaryota; kingdom Metazoa; phylum Arthropoda; class Insecta; order Mantodea; family Mantidae; genus Deroplatys; species Deroplatys truncata. Next base: position 143,407,739 of record CM060980.1, on the reverse strand, counting down.
TTCTGACATTAGAGGAGTCTATTTGGATGATAGTTCCATTTGAACTACGTCACAGCAAAGACATAGCCGATAACGAGGTTTATAAATAAAGCAATTGCAATGCAGGGGGTGGGAAAAATAGGTTTACAGTAGGTATGCAATGATACATGTAATGCTCTCACGTATGACATTGCCGAGATCGCAACTAAGCTAAGCAGCTAAGTGGTTAGATTAACTGGACGGAAGCCCGGAGATCCGTTAGTCAAATCCCGGTGATGGCATTGCATTTTTCAGGCCTCTGATTCTACCTTTTGTAAGAAAAGTTTGCAAATAAGTGAGTTTTAATCATTTTTCTTTCATTTATCATTCTTCATTATTTGTTTATTTATTTTATTTTAGCAATTCATTACGAAACTATTTTTATCGTTTAGTAAAATTTTTCATTCTGGCATAAAGCGGACATCCATTTTTACCATCCTCGAAAATTTCTTAAACGTCATAGGAAAACTCATCAATAAACATACCGTTAACAAACGTGTGTGTGCGCGTGTGTTCAGCATAACGAAATCTTTGATAAATTCTTTATTGAATCAACACTGTTTAAGAATACCAGGTGAAGATTTTCAAGAAAATCACCCCAATCCAAATTACCCTTTACATGGAAAAATGTCATTTCTCATTTTCTCAAATTGCCTATAACGATTTCGGATAAATTATGTTACAATGTCACAAATATAATATAAATGTTATAATTTCTGTGATCAGCCTATAAAGTCCTCTTCATACTGATTGAATTTTGTATAATTTCGTATTACTTCATGAAAAATATAGCGCTCGTTCAAATATACAATTTGTGAAATTTTTGCAGCATTAGCCAGTTTCAAGTGCTCTTGATACATATTTAACGTCTCCCAGGTTGATCTGTCATGAGACATCTTTAAAATAATGTGCGATTCTTATTTTTTGCGCATGGGTTTCCTGGCAACAAAACGTGACTTACAATGTACAAACAGTTGTGTGTGTTTTTTTTTTACTTTCTCTACTACGTATAGTAAGTAGGGGAAGTATTGTATTCCACCCAAAAATTCGATACCGAGATTTTGCCGGAAATACATGTTTTCAGACCTCCTGAATCCAAAAAAAGCATTTTTGGAAACATGTCCGTGTGTCTGTCTGTCTGTCTGTGTGTCTGTGTGTCTGTGAACAGCATAACTCAGAAACGCACAGTCGTATAAACACCAAACTTGGTATTTAGGTTCAGTATCTTCCAGAGATGCGACACGAAGGTTTTCAAGAAAATCCCCGCACCCCAGACTACCCTTTACATAGAACATTTTTCGAACATTTTAATTTTCTCAAAAATGGCTCTAACGATTTTGATTAAAATATCACATGTTTAAGATATTGCCATGAGAAATGAAATGTATATCTCGAATTTTCTGGGAATGTCTCCAAAAGTAGTCTTCATTATGAACGACTTTTGCATAACTGGTAAACCATAAGAGATAGACAAACTTTTACTACACAAAAAATGTAGATCGCGTTAAAATACACAATTTATGACATAAACATTTCTTTTGTTGAGTGAAGCGTTTTCGAGATATTGCTTGTATTCCCTTAAAATTTCCAATACTTATACTTTTTCTCAAATTCGTTATTAATTACTTTCTCTACTACGTATAGTAAGTAGGGGAAGTATTGCATTCCACCCAAAAATTCGATACCGAGATTTCACCGGAAATACATGTTTTGAGACCTCCTGAATCCAAAAAAAGCATTTTTGGAAACATGTCCGTGTGTGTGTCTGTGTGTGTGTCTGTGTGTCTGTGTGTGTGTCTGTGTGTGTGTGTGTCTGTGAACAGCATAACTCAAAAGCTAACAGTCGGATAAACACCAAACTTGGTATTTACGTTCAGTATCTTCCAGAGATGCGACACGAAGATTTTCAAGAAAATCCCCCCACCCCAGACTACCCTTTACATGGAACATTTTTCGAAAATTTTAATTTTCTCAAAAATGGCTCTAACGATTTTGATGAAAATATCATATGTTTAAGATAATGTTATGAGAAATGAAATGTATATCTCGAAATTTCTGGGAATGTCTCCAAAAGTATTCTTCATTATGAACGACTTTTGCATAACTGGTAAACCATAAGAGATAGACAAAATTGTACTACACAAAAAATGTAGATCGCGTTAAAATACACAACTTATATCATATACATTTTTGCTGTTGAGTGAACCGTTTTCGAGATATTGCTTGTTATTTCCTTAAATTTTCCAATACTTATACTTTTTCTCAAATTCGTTATTCATTTTTACTTTCTCTACTACGTATAGTAAGTAGGGGAAGTATTGCATTCCACCCAAAAATTCGATACCGAGATTTCACCGGAAATACATGTTTTGAGACCTCCTGAATCCAAAAAAGGCATTTTTGGAAACATGTCCGTGTGTGTGTCTGTGTGTGTGTGTGTCTGTGTGTGTGTGTGTCTGTGTGTGTGTCTGTGTGTGTGTCTGTGTGTGTGTCTGTGAACAGCATAACTCAAAAACGAACAATCGGATAAGCACCAAACTTGGTATTTGGGTTCAGTATCTTCCAGAGATGCGACACGAAGGTTTTCAAGAAAATCCCCCCACCCCAGACTACCCTTTACATGGAACATTTTTCGAAAATTTTAATTTTCTCAAAAACGGCTCTAACGATTTTGATTAAAATATCATATGTTTAAGATATTGTCATGACAAATAAAATGTATATCTCGAATTTTCTGGGAATGTCTCCAAAAGTATTCTTCATTATGGACGACTTTTTCATAACTGGTAAACCATAAGAGATAGACAAAATTTTACTACACGAAAAATGTAGATCGCGTTAAAATACACAATTTATGTCATATACATTTCTTTTGTTGAGTGAACCGTTTGCGAGATATTGCTTGTTATTCCCTTAAATTTTCCAATACTTATACTTTTTCTCCAATTCGTTATTCATTTTTTTATGTTCTGGACATGCAAAGAGAATGGAATGCCCCACATAGCAACCAGCGTTAAAATATTTGACTATCGCTTAAAAGCTACCATATTCCCCTTGCATCTACAAGAAAATTATCAATAAGATTGACATCTCGATATCTCGATTAACATGAAGCATATGGAGAATAGGCGTTTGTAAAAATAGATCGTACAAGAGTAGAGAAAGTCATGTGAGTGTAACACATCAGATTTTTTTATGTCCTGGACATGCAAAGAGAATGGAATGCGCCACATAGCAACCAGTGATAAAATATTTGACTATCGCTTAAAAGCTACCATATTCCCCTTGCATCTACAAGAAAATTACAAATAAGATTGACATCTCGATATCTCGATTAATATGAAGCATATGGAGAGTAGGCGTTTGTAAAAATAGATTGTACAAGAGTAGAGAAAGTCATGTGAGTGTAACACATCAGATTTTTTTTTTTATGTCCTGGACATGTAAAGAGAATGGAATGCGCCACATAGCAACCAGCGCTTAAAATATTTGACTATCGCTTAAAACCTACCATATTCCCCTTGCATCTACATGAAAATTACCAATAAGATTGACATCTCGATTAACATGAAGCATATGGAGAATAAGCGTTTGTAAAAATAGTTTGTACAAGAGTAGAGAAAGTCATGTGAGTGTAACACATCAGAGTTTTTCATATCGCGTATGTAACTAATTCCACACTGCTATATTAATTCACAGTAATTCCTTCTGTGGCCTTAATAAGCATTACCCTCTATCGCTCTGAGAAATAAGTGAAAGCTAACAAGCAAACATTCAGGAGGGATAGATAAAAATGTTGGGTTTTTTGGTACCGTTGGATGCAGCATTCCAGATGTATAATTATGCACAACTGTACAACTCGCGGAGAAATACAGCACGAAACTCGGCCATTTAGAAATCTTTCTTCTGGAACATCATAGGTTGCCATGTATTATACGTGGCCGTTTGTTACGTCACTGACTAAGGGTAGACAAGCTGTTGACGGGCTATCCAGTCTGTTAGAGCCCACGCGCGTTTTGTGTTTTGTAAATAAGATTGCAGTGGCGCCGCGATAACTTGAGTGACTCGCATTCGAGTTCAATCTTCGGTTTTTAGTTTATTACTTTCTCTACTACGTATAGTAAGTAGGGGAAGTCTTGTATTCCACCCAAAAATTCGATACCGAGATTTCACCGGAAATACATGTTTTGAGACCGCTGAATCCAAAAAAAGGATTTTTGGAAACATGTCCGTGTGTTGTGTGTGTGTGTGTGTTTGTGTGTCTGCGAACAGCATAACTCAGAAACGAACAGTCGGATAAACACCAAACTTGGTATTTAGGTTCAGTATCTTCCAGAGATGCGACACACAGGTTTTCAAGAAAATTCCCCACCCCAGATTACCCTTTACATGTAACATTTTTCGAAAAGTTTAATTTTCTCAAAAATGGCTCTAACGATTTTGATTGAAATATCATATGTTTAAGATATTTTCATGGCAAATGAAATGTATATCTCGAATTTTCTGGGAATGTCTCCAAAACTATTCTTCATTGTGAACGACTTTTGCATAACTGGTAAACCATAAGAGATGACAAAATTTTACTACACCAAAAATGTACATCGCGTTAAAATAGACGATTTATGTCATATACATTTTTTTGTTGAGTGAACCATTTTCGAGATATTGCTTGCTATTCCCATAAATTTTCCATTACTTATAATTTTTCTCAAATTCGTTATTCATTTTTTGTGCTGGTAGTGCAAAGAGAATGGAATACTACACATAGCGGCAAAGTTGTTTTAGTTGTGGCCCGTCGAAGTAGCTGAACGTGAATGATTGGAGTTTTAGACGCGCAGATCCCTCGGCTACGCCCTGTCGTCGCTTCGCAGTTGCGGCCTATCGGCCGCAACTTGCTACACTCCTCTCCTTCTAAAAAACATCCCTCGGCTACGCTTTGAGGCTGAGGGCCCTCAATCTCTCGGCTACGCCTTGAGGCTGATACTGGAGTAGATGTGCGGGCCACAAGTAGAGAAGATTGTCGCACATAGCAATCACCTCTTAAAGTATTTGACTATCGCTGAAAGCCTACCATATTCCCCTTGCATCTACAAGAAAATTAGCAATAAGATTAACATCTCGATATCTCGATTAACATGAAGCATATGGAGAATAAGAGTTTGTAAAAATAGTTTGTACAAAAGTAGAGAAAGTCATGCGAGTGTAACACATTTTTTTTATTAATGGACACTCTTTAACTGCTGTTGTCCTTAGCGTCCCATTCTATATTGGGCGTGAAAGAACCGGTAATTTTGCTCAGAGGCCTCTTTACCAGGCTTGAGGTTCTTTTACGCACCGTAAATCTACGACACGGGACCACCGGCTTTACTTCCCTTCCGAAGGAAGCCATGCTAAGGAGTTTTACGTCCGAAAAAATCGATCGCCCTCCGCCGCCTTTGAACCTACAACTTCGGGAACTAGAGGCTAACAAGGAAGGTAACCATCAAATCTATGGGGCCGACCAATCTCACAAGAGGCGCTTTTTTTTTCTTTCTTTTTACTTCGGTTGCTAGTGTTGGATAATTTGATCCGCGAATTTTCCTATCATCCCTTTCATCACTGCATTTAATTTTCTTGTTTACCGCCATTCTAGGCATTGGGCTTTCACCCGTCCTGGATATGCTATGATCTACAGTTTGCTTGCTACTGGCCCACGTCAATCACTTGCAAATCCTTGTAAGTATAGGATTTACACTTTAATCCTACAAAGAGGAGCGTAATCAGTTAAAGAGAAGAGAGATAAGAGTTGACTGCGAGTAAAAATGAATATGCTTCACGTGGCAGAAATCGTGTTACGCTGTTTGAATCGGAAGGATAAAACTAGAATAGAAGTAGTAGGATAAGTGTATAAGATAATAAAAAGCATGCATCGGAGAATATTGACATGTTTGCGCCTACAAACGCTCAGGATTCACACTAATGATTAATCCAAAGATGATATTGTCAACGGAACTGACTGTAATTTGAGGCAGTATTTTTAACACTTAAATAATATCAGTTCAATTATATAATATGTGAATTCAACAACAGCCCGCCTTAAAGCAATGTGTGTGTGTAATAATTTGTAAAAAGGTATGTAACAGTCATTGCATATGCTTATATTATTGTATCCATGTGTAATATTGTTATGTGAATATATTACGTAATTTAATAATGTAGGAGCTGCGAGAATAATAAGTTAAACGTAGCTAACAATGAGGTAACAATTAGGTAACCTTGAGGCAATAATGAGTTTGAGAGTTTAAATGTTACTTGTGATTCTTGGAAGCATTAATGTAATTTTAGTGACAGTTTATAACAAATAGCCAATCAACAACCAGAAAAAGCTTTAGTTAAATGCAGGTATTCCATTGGAGTAAAAATAGCCAATCAGGGACTTGAAATACAGATATTTACAAGTTTAGACGGTTGCCTGAGGACAGTGTTTGTAACTGGATGCCAGATGTGTCCTCGAGAAATTAATTACGTATTCGTGTGAGACGAAAAATAATATACTTGTTAAAAAGTGCAAGCATTAAATAAAAGAATCTCGCAGCTCTCGATATCAGTAAAGTGCTATTCAATTTGTGTCAAGGATTAATAAAAAGGAGTGAATTAAAACTTAAAATCTGTGTAAGCCTACATTCTTGTAGCATCACGCCCTGCCAAGACTTCCATGTCTCCAACAATAATACTGACGCAGCCCAGGCAAACATAAATATTTAATACTTAAAGAAACAGTTTAATTGCAAAGTTAATATTTTTTAAACTTGGGGCAAAGGCCACCTAAAAATACATTTGGGGCGAAGGCTACCGGAAACTGTTTACTATACGTGCTGTTGCAACTACTACAAATTTGGCTCTCCAACAGTTGAAATACGATACAACTCCTTCAATACAAACTACTTCAAATCGGCTTTTCATACGTAGCAGCAAACAACGTAAAGAACAATTCTACTTCAAAACCTGAGACCGGTAGTTCTCCGCAATTGGAATCTTGGGTCATCTTCGCGAAAGAAACCAAGAGTAGTCCCTTTGCAGAGAAGGTCAAAGTAGTTAATTATTGGTTACTTCCTGGTGCTCCTAAGCATTACAAAGCAACGTTTTATCATACATTTGGCGTAAAGTTACTGTATAGACATGGGCATTCATCATCCAAAGTGAACCACGGTGCTCTCTCGTTTTTTCTGTAGTTATATCCTCATGACTGTATCTAAATTATCGGTCAAAATCGCGCTTAGTGGCAGCTCTCGAGTGGAAAGCAAGGAATGTAAATATTTATTTTGGCGTCCTAAACCTACTTCACAAGAGATACGCGAGATTTTTATCTGCCCCTCCTGAGTATTTGCTTGTGAATAACAAATATTGGTTCACAATAGCAACACCAATAACAACCTGGTCGATTTTACATCACATTGGTGTGCAACTAAATAATAATACTTTTACACCTGATTGCTACTCAGCTATCATAATACAGATTAACCAACTTCGATAAGGTAAACATTTTCTGCAAGTCACGCCATTACTAGTTCTGATTCCTCTTGCAAAGACGTAATTCTAATAAGAGTGCAGTTAAATGAACTAGTATGCACTCTCAGGTGCATACGTGCCAGTAGATACATAGAAAAGATGTATTGATTTTACGATAAGGCAGAGTTTGTTTTACGGAAGTGAAATTTGGAGATGGGAAAGAACAGAGCATGTAAATAAAAAGCAGGTAGCATTTTCAAAAGAATTCTTAAGAGTTCCACAGGGCATTTCAAATTCAGGGATAGAGGGAAGTGGGATGCTATGAAAACCAGTACACTGTAAAATAAGAGCAATGAAGCATCGGCTGAGGCTAATGCCATTGCATTTTGTAATTTTCAATTAGCTTCCTTTGTCATCATTAATTGCTGTTTCCATTTTGCAACATTTATCATTATGAATGGCATCGCTATCTGAATATCTGGGGTTCGGGTGCGCTGTTTATCGTAGACATTTCTCATTGAATTAATAGAAACGATTCCAACGAATCATGGTAGCGGGCAAGACACAAATTGTTAGCTATACTTCAGGAGGTGCCAACCAGCCTACGCGAGCAACAGGTCTCTCTGGCTCGGAGTGTAGTACCTCTAAGTGCTCCTTCCACGGGGTAACGTGCACCTGCTGCTTTGTAGGAGTCACTGGCACGATAAAGCCTAGAAGATGCCGACACTTTGATCACAAAGTCGGGGCCACAAGTCTAGGGATAGAAAACCCCGAAATTGCACCCACTTGAGACCGACTTAGCAAGCCATGGAAAGTGTAATAATTATTGCTCAAAGAATCACGCGAAGCCTCAAAACTTCAGATACAATCGCGACCTAGCAAACGAAAAGGAATCAACGAATAAAGAAACAAGGAAAAATTAGAATAGGGACGTGTAATGTCAATTCCTGTAATAGTAAAAGTCAAGAAATAAAAATGGAGATTGCACAGAAGAAACTGTAATATATCAGAAAAAATCTGATGTGTTACACTCACATGACTTCCTATACCCTTGTACAAACTATTTTTACAAAAGCTTATTCTCCATATGCTTCATATTAATCCAGATGTTAATCTTATCGCTAATTTTCTTGTAGATGCAAGGGGAATTGGTAGGTTTTAAGCGATAGTCAAATAATTTAAGAACTGGTTGCTATGTGGTGTATTCCATTCTCTTTGTATGTCCAGGACAAAAAAATGAGTAAAATTTGAGAAAAAGTGTAAGTATTGGAAGATTTAAGGGAATAACAAGCAATATCTCGAAAATGGTTCACTCAACAAAAAAAAATGTATATGACATAAATTGTGTATTTTAACGCGATATACATTTTTTGTCTAGTAAAATTTTGTCTATCTCTTATGGTTTACCAATTATGCAAAAGTCGTTCACAATGAAAAATACTTTTTCAGACTTTCCCAGAAAATTTGAGATATATATTTATCGTGAAAATATCTTAAACATATGATATTTTAATCAAAATCGTTAGCCATTTTTGAGAAAATTAACATTTTCGAAAAATTTTCCATGTAAAGGGTAATCTGGGACGGGGGGATTTCCTTGAAAACCTTTGTGTCGCATCTCAGAAGATACTGAACCTAAATACCAAGTTTGGTGTTTATCCGACTGTTCGTTTCTGAATTATGCTGTGCACAGACAGACACACACGCACAGATACACACAAGGAAATTTTCCAAAAATGCTTTTTTTTGGATTCAGGGGGTCTCAAAACATGTATTTCCGGTGAAATATTGGTATTGAATTTTTGGGTGGAATACAATACTTCCCCTGCTTACTATATGTAGTAGAGAAAAATAAAGACAAAAAAGTTATAAACAATTACATCCTTATTTATAGTGGACGGGGTAAAGATGGAAGAGCTACAGCCGGGGTAGCAACACTCCTGCATAAGAAATACCAGCAATACATTGAAGAAATGGATTATGTTAACGAAGGTTTACTAAGAACAACAATAAAGTTAAATGAAATATGTATCCATGTTATTAGAGTGTATTCCCCAGGCACAGCTAAACGTAAACAAAAAATCTGATGCGCTGCACTCACATGACTTTCTCTACATTTGTACAAGTATTTTTATAAACGCTTATTCTCCATCTATTTCATGTTAATCGAGATAAACATTTTCAGAATCTTATTGCTAATATTCTTGTAGGCGCAAGAGGAATATTGTAGGCTTTAAGTGACAGTCAAATCTTTTAAAAGCTCGTTGTTATGAGGAGCATTCCATTCTCTTTGCATGTAGAGGGAATAAAAAAAAAACAATAACGAATTCCCGTTTGAGAAAAAGTATCAGTATTGAGAATATTTTTAAACAGGAACTTACATCTTATATGTTGTTTTCTCATTAGAAAATGATTTATAAAACGTTGTTTATTTTGTGATGAGGAATAAGGAAACAAAATAAAAATAGTTGATAATCAATTACGAAACGTAACTTGGCCCTCAAATTAGCATTCATCGATGGTCCAACTATTCATTGCGCTCTTCGTACACAGCCATTCAGAGTTTTCGTTATTATTTACATTGATGTAAGAACAATTGCAAAGTGCTTTATACAAATGTTGTTTAGTTTTTTATGAGTGAGAAAACAACCTAATAGGTAGGCTCCCATTTAAAAAAATTAAATTGACCCTAAAATGATCATAACAGCGTCCTCCAAATAAAACACGACTAATTGCATTCACTTTCCCCTATAACATCAAGCAAGTTTTATTCAAGACATAACGCTTAGTTTTGGAGATATTTACAGTCTCAACTTAAATGGTCTACCCTGTATAAGGCAATGCTAAGACCGATCGTGATATATGGAGCCGAAACCCGAGTTGTCACGAAGTAAATTGAAGCAGTTATAGCAAACAGCAGAAATGAATATTTTAAGATCGATAACAGGGAAGACTAGAAGTGATAAGATATTCGATTAAACTTGTGAAAAGAATAAAAAAGGAATTGAATATTCATACTACAAGAATTACGGATGATAGACGGAAAAAATAGCCAGAGATATGAAGCCATTAAGAAGAATTAGTATCGAAAGCTACAGAAAAGATGGAGAGAAGATCTGCAGTCGACATCTAATGAATCTCCTGGATAAAGCGTGAAGAAAAACAGGTTGATAACTTACATAATAGACGAAGAAGAATATTCCTACGAAAGTTGTTTGCGCTGAGAAACTGTATGTAATGGGTACCTTATTTGAGCACCGTTCGCATTTAACATTTTAAGCAGACAAAGTACGAAATGGTAAAAATTCACATCTTTTTAGGCACTAATAAAACCTCTATTATTTCTAGTTTCAGAAAATATGTACTTTTGGGGGTTTAAGAGGTTTTTAAGACATTTAAATACCATTTAAATGCTGGTCTGCATTCCTTTAAAACTGTCATGCAACGCCCCTTTTAGAACACTTTTGTATCTTTCAACAACGAATACTGTATCATGCCCAGCGAGCAGTTCAGCAATTAACAAAAGAGGCCAGGACCAAGAGAAGACAATCAGAAAAGCTGAAGAGATCCAGGAATGAAGGGGCAGATGATTGTGACTCTGGAATGTACTGAAGTATGTCAGATTTTAATGTTCAAACTTTAAGTTCAGTTTTCTCAAAACAACATTTCTGGATACTTATGTACCTTTTTCTCAGAAAGTATGAGAGGTAGGGAGCTGAAATTTTCAGTACGTGTATACAACACATAGTTAAACGTTTTTAATTACAATTACAATTTTATAATGTATATTTGTGACGTTAAGAAAGCAACAACTTTGCACATTTTCCACATTTTTATTTTTTTTGACTTTGCAAATAACATTTTTTCAATTTCTGATGAACTGATATACATAACTAAATAATTGAGGTTCAGAAGATAGTTCATTATACTAATAACAAGGATGTAAAAGTGTGATTCTATATTGTTAGTAGTATCAGAGGAAAAGGTACATGAATTCACATGTTTTAAGAGTAAATTATATTATTTTTCTGCTGAATTAAATAATTTTTATAGACTGAACTGCGTATGATATAAATGCAAAAAACCACACTTGAAATACGTTTAATGATTTATAAATTAATTCATAAAAATTTCAGGAAAAACCATTGAGAACTTTAAGAGCAGTGGTAGTTTAACACCTCAAGGTGTAATTTTCATGAGTTCAGACTACCTTGTCCCCTTAAGGTGATACGCCAATGTCTCCACTTTCGGTTATAGGTGATTGATGAACGTTCATATATGCTTCAGTTGCAAATATTTTTGTCTTCAATATTTTATTGCTGTGTTTTCCGAAATACAGTAAATAACTGTTAAATGTGGTCTGCTTCACATTGTATAAATCACATGTGGAAACTAGGGAAATAAATTCTTCCTGCTAAGTCAAAATTTTGCAGAGATAAATTATTTACTGCAGAGGAATGTTTAAAATGTTCGGACTACCAGCAGAGATGGGAATATAATCATGGTTACACCAAATGGGCACCGCTACTGATCGATATTCAGTGCTATTTGACAGGCTGGAGGCTATTCTGTGTCTTAAATTGGTTAGTCTATCCGGACATTAATTACGCTGCGGACTACACATTCCCACACTGTTCGCGCCTAGCTGAGGCTGCTGCAATAACAACAAAAAGCTTCCTCGCAGGCATCCAGCGATTCCATTTGTTAAAGGGAGAGCACGTATCGTAATTTGAGAGAACAATAATTCATTATAATCCCACACAGAGGACGTATATTACTATCAAATGGTTATCTATTCATAGAACTATAACGCTGTATCTAAATGCTTGCAAGATGCAAGGGTTAATGATGCTTTCCAATAGCCAGAAACGGGAACCAGTATGGGGACGCAGTTAAAACACGTGCAACTACGCGAGTGCTCATAATTAATGGCAAGCTGGGTTGATTCCGGGAACGCCATATTGTATTCGCATAAATCTTCACGTTAAAAACTATTTAAGGAGACCGTGAACATGACTCTCTTGAGCTCCCTCTAGTTGCAAGCTTGGAAAATAAAACCAAAGTTACAAACAAGTGAAAACAGTAGAGAATAAAAATGTTCGAAATTTATTACAAACGTATTAGAGTTAGTTAGATAAGGCATCTTTGTGGTTTCAAATTACTACACAAATACTTAATGCACGTGTCATGACCGTATATGCATATTTAAGACAAAAAAATTGAAGGTGATAAAAAGAAACAAAGAAAACAAAAACAAAAAATCCAAGATAAGTTGCCTCTAACTGAACAAATTTGGCCTAGCTTCGCGCACTTTAGCCAGGAAATTGCCCATGTTTTGTCACTTCCTCTGGTCAGCCAGTAGATCCCAACATGCCAATCTCTTTCTAGCAGAACTTCAGAACTTTTCTTTGAGTTTATTGTTCGCTGGTTCTCCCACTGTGCGTATTCCGCCAAAATATGTATGCACTCTTCATCCAAACCACGGAATGGAATATTCTCCTTCAAGAACCGTCAGTCATTTGCTGTGCCCTCCAGTCTCCCCAGTCATGCTCTCGTTGATGTTTCATTTCTTTTTAAGTTAAGTATACATGCCTCTTTACCCCAATAGAATTTTATTTCATTTGCTAGACTTAGAGAAGGTTTAAGTTCGCAATCCGATTTTATTCCCATTTGTTTGATGTCTATTAATCTTCTTTTGACGTGTTTCCATATGTTTTTGTCCTTTATTTCACCTATTTGCCATACTGACCCTATGCCTATTCACTTCAAACCTCTTTCAAGTTCAGCTGCCCAAAACGTAACTGGTTTTTATTGCTGGTGTTTATATCGTATTTTATTTTCCTTATTTTTGTGTCTAATGATAATGAGCCGCCCCTTCCTTCGTCGTAGGTTACGTCGCCAGCTCAGGAACACTCAAGTTCTAGGAGGATGTCATAATATCTGACGTAGCGCGGTATCGTCCTGCGTGGTCTAGGGGTACCACGCTAGCCACTAGTTCCCGAGGTCGCGAGTTAAAATCCGGCGGAGGCCAATGGAATTTTTCGGGCGTAAAAATCCTTAGCATGGCTTCTTTCAAAAGGAAGCTAAGCCGGTGGTCCCGTGTTGTAGATTTACGGCACGTAAAAGAGCTGCAAGCCTGATAAAGAAGCCTCCGAGGAAAATCTCCGGTCTTTCACGACCAATATAGAATGGGACGCTAAGGACCATACTAGTTAAAGAGCGATCATAAATAAAACTCAATTTAATTTTTGTGGCACTTGCAGAATGATTAAATGGTCATCCAGTGCTACTATTGGCTGGCTGTCCACGTCACTGATCGCAACGCTCTCCTAGACGTGAAGAGGAACGGGAATCTCCCGGGCAAGAGAAGTCAGTCATCTATGGGGGACAGAGCAAGCAGACGGTCGGAGCACTTAGCTTTGCTTTGGCTTCGGCGAGGTTTTGGCATAAGGTTATCTAGGGTAATATTTCTGCCCATTTCTAAATTCTACTGTATCACTTTGGTGAGCGATTCAAAAGTTATCTTCTTACCCTTGATCTTGTTTAAACTTGTGGAAGAAGCTTTCTTTATTCGTGTTTTGTATTTATATTTTCATTTTGCAATGGCAGGAAACAAAATATTTTAACTTTGTATGACAGATTAAACGGTGCAAAGAATGGTGAAAGAGAATACGCGATAATCTTGTACTTGAAAGGTATTAGCCTTGGAGTTGTTAAATGTTTAAAGATACTGCAAGCTTTACAGAAACTATAGAATTGTTAAACCTATAAGAGGTTTTCTATAATAAACGTGACTATATTTGGTGTGAATAATTTATATCCTATCTACCACCATAACCCACACGATCATGTTATGTAACTAAACCAACTTAATGTCACAAATGGGTCAAGTACGTAACAATAAGTAATTCTAAAGGTTAAGTGATACAAAAAGCTTACTTCTACTGCAATTTAATAGTGGTGGTTTTCAAAAATGAGCAAGTGTTTGATATGTTTGATGGTGTTGGGTGAAAATTTAATAAATATCCGGGCTGTCGAGCGTACCCGGTCAAAATAAAAAATAGCCGGTCTCTTGAGCAGTTAAATTTTTTCAAAGTTCCTTCGAGGGAGCGCGCGGTTCACAACCGTCAACTTTGTGCGCTGCTTTGACCAACTCTATAATACAAGCCATAAGGCACTGATTTGGGCTACTTCCACACCGTGCTTGACAGCGTTTTGGTTATTTAACTTCTACGCAAACAGCTCGATTTCGATTCTCCGTAATGCATTGTTATCTTTTATCTTTTACAACTCTTTTATTGTAATATAGTAATATGCTTGTGTTACTTCAGTTTGCTTACAAGTATAAATACAATAATGGTGAAATTTGTAATGAAGTTTACTTTTGTTGTAGGAGTTGTTTGCAATACGCTTTGGGCGTCAATTTGAGCAGATATTTATTAGCCCCAAATGTTTGAAAACTATTAACTTTGTAATTTGACTGTATCTATAGATATTATATTTATGTTTGCCTCAATATTATTTTGCCGACATGTATTATTTTAGAGACATGGAAGTCTTGGCAGGGCGTGATGCGACAAGAATGTAGGCTTACAAAGATTTTAAGTTTTAATTCACTGCTTTTTAGTAATCCTTGACACAAATTAAATAGCACTTCACTGATATCGAGAGCTGTGAGATTCTTTTATTTAATACTTACACTTTTTAACACGTATATTATTTTCGTCTCACACGAATACGTAATTAATTTCTCGAGAACATATCTCGCGTCTGCTTAGTAACTCTGTCTGCAGGCAACTGAACTGACTTCAAGCGCCTAAACTTGTAAATTGCTGTATTTAAAGTCTCTGATTGGCTATTTTTACTCCAATAGAATACCTTCATTTAACTAAAGCTTTTTCTGGTTGTTGATTGGCTATTTTTATAAACTGTCACTAAAATCACATTTATGCTTCCAAGAATCACAAGTAAAATTTAAACTCTCAAACTCATTATTACCTCAAGATTACCTCATTGTTAGCAACTTTAAACTTATTATTCCTACGTTATTAAATTACGTAATACATTCAAATAACATTATGGAACATGTATACAATAATGTAAGCATATACATTTTACAAATTATTACATACACATATTCCTTCAAGGCTGGCTGTTATTGAATTTACATATTATATAATTAGACTGAAATTATTTAAGTGTTAAAAATACTGCCTGAGTGATTATAAAATTAAACTCACTGAGTATGAAACCACCTCCCGACCGATAAATTAACGTCATTGTTGGCATCTACCAGTATGACTACCAAATAAAACGTCATATGCATAAAAATTTAAGAAAACCTGTTATATTTTTACTCGTGTATTTAAAATGAACGGGAAAAGAAAAGTTGAGTAGCTCAAAGGAGATTTGAACTTGCAGACTCAAGAACAGTAAGCTAACACTCTGCCACTGAGCTAACGTTGATTCAGTAAGCGTGGCATTGTAACGAGCTTTAGTCATACTCCACCTGAGAACCATAAATCAATAAAGTGTATTTTGGTTACAGATATTCAGGATATAAAGGGGATATAAAACACACACATACATATATACATATATACATAGACATAGACATATAAATCAATATTAAACAAGAATTTTACACAATAATATCATTCACCAAGAAATATGTTAGAATATTTAACAACAAAAATTGTACAAAAGCAGATTATAACTTAGTTAAGTAAAGAACGGGAGAGCTAGCTAATTCCAGGTAAAAAATAATTCTAGGTAGAGCCACCCTTTCACCAAGCTAATGAACGATACTGTAAGCAATAAGGAGATATACAAAGACAGATATAGAAAGGAAAGAGAGAGAGATAATGAAGCTGCTTCCGGACGCGTCACTGGGGCGCGTATGCGAAATCTTTTGGAGCAGAATTTTTTCATACATAATAAGGTAACGTGGTCTGAGGACCAATTAGAAATGTCGTTATATTTCGAGACGCGAAGGCGAGTGTCACTAGGCTTAGGTGTAAAAAGGGGAAGAAAGTTCCAGATTTTTACTCTCTTATAGAATCTCGTCGACACACAGTGATACTCTCTGGACGACAGATGCAGTGTGTACCTTGGAGTGAACGCGTGTGCAGTTAGATTAGGCTCCTAATTTATTATAACGTTGGGAATTGTTAGAATGGGTAAAGCTAGTCGCCCATAAGTACTTAGTTGATAATAAACCACACCTTTATGAGAAATGCAGTGTATTTTAATTTGCCTCACTGAGACCAGTGAAATTAGTTAGATAGGTAATCGATTAGGAATGGAGAAAACAGCGGCCGACGAGCAGCAATAGCCAGAGACAATAACACTGCAGCGGAGGGCATCAACCAGAGGAACAACGTTTTCTCACTACAAAACACTCTAAAACATCTGTATGTTTGAAATCTCGTATATGAATTGTTTTCTCGGAAGTTTTATGTGATTATGTGTTCCCCATTATAAATAAAGAAAATACGCAGTCTTGTGAATAAAGTCTGACTGTCCCGAGCGCTCACGGAAGTACTCGATTCCTCAACACTCAGATGCCGGCCGGTTTTAAAATGACCGAGTGTTCGCTGAAAGATACTTTCAATGTGTTCGTCAGGCGTCTGCTGCTCGTGTACAAGCAACAGGACAACTGCTGGCGGTGTATTCTGATGATACAAGAAATGATTATTGGGAAGGAAATGTTCGAGGTCTAAGTTTAAGATACTTTCCTGGCATTTCCAATTATGAGTGAGGGAAAACCTGTAAAAATCCTCAGTTAGGGAGGACGGCCCTGACGAGTTAGAACCACGGACCTACCGTTCACGAGTTAGTGATTTAACAAGTTCGGCCAACCGTATCGGTAACTAAAGCCTAGGCACAAAAAATAGACATATGGTTTTCTCCTAGAAAAACTATGAATTAATAGAAATGTTTCCTACGAAAGTTATTTGATGATCTCTTATCTAATGATAGGCCCACCTGAGATTTTAAAGTGATACGCCACTTATTCCACGTCCGGTTATTGATGATTGAGGAAATCAAGCTCAGATGAAAGTTCATGTGTGCTTTATTATAAATATTTTTGTCGCGAAAATTTTAATACCGTATTTTGAGGCAATATTTTATATCATAACATGCTGTGAATGCCAAAGTGATTGTAGTGTCAATTAATATTATTGTATGTACTGGATTTTAGATGTTTGTTAGCCATAAGTATTGTTAGGAAATAAGTTTACACGGCCTCACTGAAACTGACAATAGAAGTGGGTAACAATAAACCGAGGGGTGAGTTGTTTGTTACTAAGAAGAGATAAACAAAGGACGTCAGGGTAGCGTGCCTTTTTTTAGAAAACTGGAGGTAATATCTTCCTTAGAGCATATATGTTAGTAGTAGTGATTGGCTGACCAAAACAGACGCTAAAGTAGGCGCAATTTGGTAACCAATAGCAGCTCTATTATAATGTTTAGGAAATTCGAGGTGAAGGAGTATATATTCTCGAGCCATAAGCAAGCGTCGCACAGTTCTGAAGAATCTCTCACGAGGTGCACGTCACAGAATTAGTTACAAAAATGTAAAGTACGCGAAGTAATTCGTGCGCGGCAACTAAAACGACTGTAGTTACATTCGTAAATATCACAGTTTCAGTCAGATGTGTGTAAATATTAAATATGTCAATTATTAATTAAGTGTGACGGCAATAATAGTCTAGATTCAGATTTTTTTATCAGTGTTATCTTTTAGCAACACCTCCTTTGAGTTATAATAGCTAGCCGAAAGACAAAGAACCGAAACTAAAAAAAATAAACAATAAGCGCCCCACAAATAAGGTAACACCAGATATTGAAAACTGCGACAATTTTCCGAAATAAATAGCTGTTATAGGTGATACGTTGCATTGTTTATACTACATTTGCGTCTCAGTTATGGAGAGATTGGTTTCAGTTCGTTTTCGGCACACACACACACACACACACAAATGAATTTAGAAGTAAAATCTTCTTCCAATCATCAAGAAAGCATGAGATGAAAAGTAATCAACTGTTTGAATCTAGATTTCAATTTTGTATTTAATTAAAGTGAAATGGCGGATATTAATATGAAGAAAGATTAATCAAAAGTCAGCACAGCCTCAAGACCAGACAAACAAACTAAAATAATCGCTCTTTCTTTGTAACTTTCCGTCAGAAATATCCATAGCATTGTCGAGATATAGATTAAAATTCACAAGAGAATAGGTAACCAGGGATACTCAGATTTAAATATTGAAGTCGTCCTCTTCTTCACTTGCGACTGTCATTATATTCCGTGCCATAGTTAAAAGAAATCTGATGTGTTATTCTCGCATGACTTTCTCTACTCTTGCACAAACTATTTTTACAAACGCTTATCCTCCATATGCTTCATGTTAATCGAGATGTTAATATTATTGCTAAATTTCTTGTAGATGCAAGGGGAATTGGTAGGCTTTAAGCGATAGTCAAATATTTTAAGAGCTGGTTGCTATGTGGCGTATTCCATTCTCTTTGCATTACCAGGACAAAAAAATGAATAACGAATTCCTTTCAGAAAAAGTATAAGTATTGTAAAATTTAAGGAATAACAAGCAATATGTCGAAAATGATTCACTCAAAAAAAAGCATATGACATAAATTTTGTATTTTAACGCGATCTACATTTTCGTATAGTAAAATGTTGTCTATCTCTTATGGTTTACCAGTTATGCAAACGTCGTTCACAATGAAGAACACTTTTGGAGACATTCCCAGAAAATTCGAGATATACATTTTATTTTTCATCAAAGTATCTTAAATATATCATATTTTAATCAAAATCGTTAGAGCCATTTTTGAGAAAATTAAAAATTTCGAAAAATGTTCAATGTAAAGAGTAATCTGGAGTGGGGGATTTTCTTGAAAACCTTCGTGTCGCATCTTCGGAAGGTACTGAACCTAAAAACCAAGTTTGGTGTTTATCCGACTGTTCGTTTCTGAGTTATGCTGTTCACAGACACACACACACACAGACACAGACACGGACATGTTACCAAAAATAGTTTTTTTTTATTCAGGAGGCCTCAAAACATGTATTCCGGTGAAATCTCGGTATCGAATTTTTGGGTGGAATGCAATACTTCCCCTACTTACTATACGTATTAGAGAAAGTAAAAAACGCGTCAAAGACACAGAACAAGTTTAAACATAATGCACCAGGGAAAATAAACCTAGCTGCGTCAGAACCTTTAATTCTTCCACCACGGACATAGTGGGTGGAGAAGCCAATGCAACCTACCCAAAAATTCGATATCGAGATTTCATCGGTAATACATGTTTCGAGGACCCCGTTTCCAAAAATTCTTACATGTTACACTCACATGAGTTTCTCCATTCTTGTACAAACTATGTTTATAAACGCTTATTCTCAATCTACTTCATGTTAATCGAGATAAAGGTTTTCAGAAACTATCTTATTGCTAATTTTCTTGTAGGTGCAAGGGGAATATGAAAATACAGTAGGTTTTAAGCGATGGTCAACTCTTTTAAAGCTGGTTGCTACGTGGAACATTCCATTCTCTTTGCATATCCAGCACTTAAAAAAACGAGTAACGAATTCCTATTTGAGAAAAGTATAAGTATTGGAAAATTCAAACAAATAACAAGGAATATCTATAAAATGGTTCACGCGACAAAAAAGGTATATGACGTAAATTATGTGTTTTAACGAGTTCTACATTTTACGTAGTAAAATTTTGTCTATCTCTTATAGTTTATCAGTTATGCAAAAGTCATTCAGAATGAAGAGTATTTTTGGGGACATTCACAGAAAATATTTATTTTATTTGCCATGAGCGTATCTTAAACATATGATATTTTAATCAAAATCGTTAAAGCCATTTTTGAGAAATCAAAATTTTTCAAAAATGATTCAGGTAAAGGGTAGTTGGGGTGTGAGATTTTCTTGAAAATCTTTGTGTCGCATCTTTGAAAGATATTGAAGCTGAATATTAAGTTTGGTATTTATCCGGCTTTTTGTTTTTGAGTTATGCTGTTTACAGACACATACACGGACCTTATTTCTAAAAATTTTTTTTTATTAAGGCGGCCTCAAAACAATGTATTTCCGGTGAAATCTACGCATCGGAATTTTGGGTAGAATGCAATAATTCCCCTACTTAATATACGTAGCAGAGAAAGTAAAAGGCATTTTTTTAGAAAAAGGTCCTGTTTGTGTGAACAGTATAAATAAAAAACAAAACGGCCGATAAATACCAAATTTGGTATTCAGGTTCAGCATATTTCAAGATGCGATACGAATATTCTGTAGCAACTCTCCCTAAAAAGTTTAGTCAGACAGCCCCGAAAATATGAGATAGCCTCTGCTTCATAAAAGTTATGATTATGAATTAACTGATACAGCTCCAACTGCTCGCAATATAATAATTAGAATAATAATAACAATAATGCACAAGTTGTATGACGAAAGAAAGGGTTGTTTTGTGTATGTTTGTTGTGTACATAATTAAGTAGAGTGTCTTAGGGCAAGAACGAAGTAATCCGTAAATTAAATTGTAGTTGAGAATATGGCTGGTCTGGAAAAAGGGCGATAAATTTGTATTTCTCGTATAGGTACTGTATTACTCTAATGCAGGCACTTTCTGCCACAGTGTACTACCATCTGAAGGCATTAACATAATATTGTAGTGATAGTATAGAAACAGCGCGGGAGAACCTTCGTGCACACCTTAAAGGACGACGTATTGGCGGGCTGAGGGCAACCCGAAGGTGTTTTAGGCGTGTACCCGTCCTAATTAGGGCTTAACCACGTAGTGACGGGATATGGAGGTTACAGGATGGCGGTTGGCATTGGTGCAGGGGAGAGAAAGGAAGTAACAAAAGTGTGTTCCTCAACGGTAGCCGGTCATGGTGCAACGGCTCTTGTGCACCGCTGGTGTTAGTAATTTACTAATTTAAAAATGTAGGGGTAGTAATATTGAAGTTCAAGCTACTCTTGAAGGGGTTGTATAGGGTGCTCCGTTGTTACCGGATATGCCCGCATGCATGGTATGGCAAAAGTTTGCGGCCCGGCGCCTAATTTCATCCTCCACGTAAGGAAGAGATGAGGCTTCGTGAAGTAGTCTCACGGGAAAGGAGCGGTTTACAGAATAGATAGCCCGAAGGCCCCTATTTTGCATCCGTTGCAGAAGCAACAGACTGGAGTCTGCGGCCATGCCCCAGATCACGCAGGCGTAAAGAAGGACGGGGATTATGAGCGCTCGAAAAAGGTGTAACTTAAGAGGGATAGGCATCGTCGACCTCAGCACGGGGTACAATGAAGCCGTAGCTCCAGTGGGCCGATGCGTGAGGTCCCTGACGTGTCCCTCAAAAGTTAGACCTCTATCTAACGTAACTCCCAAGTAGGTGATGGTATTTGTCCATTCTATCCTCCTAAGGTAGCTGAATGTGGGGAGGATTGCGGGAAAGCGGCGCTTGGTGAGGAGAATGGCGTAGCTTTTTGCCGGATTGATGGATAATCGCCTACGCCTGCACCACTCTCGGAGGAGGCGGAGGTTTCTCTGAATGGGGTAGAAGGCTCTGCGTGGGTTTCTACTTGTACAATACAGGAGCACGTCATCAGCGTACTGCGCCATATTGACGTGCTGCTCTGTGGGTAGGTCGGCCACATACACACTAAAGAGTGTGGGGAATAACACACAACCTTCGGGGACTCCGCCTCGTATTGGCCTTGTAGATTTGTGTCCCGCAACTGAAACTATAAAAGTGCGATGTTTTAAGTATGTGTGTAGTAGTTGTATGAGGTGTGTAGATAGCTCCAGTTGGATGAGTTTCATGAGGAGACCCGCATGCCAAGTCGTCGAGAAGGCCTTCTCGACATCCACGGAAACCGCGGCGGTGTAAACGCTGTCCTGGAAACCCAGGGCAGCTGCCCCCACCACGCGCAGCAACTACTGGGAAATCGAGTGCCCAGGACGGAAGCCGAACTGGTGTGGTGGGATGGCTTGAATGTCTCCCAAGGTGGACAGAGAGGAGGACCTTAAACGTGCACGATCCGTGTGTATTTGACCCATAAGGCAATTACGTCATACCAGTTGCGCATGCGCAAAAGCTCCTTAAAACGTGCACCAGTCAAGATGTACTATTGAACCTGTTGCCGCATTTCATCGAGTTTAGAGTAGTGCGGGAGATTTAAACGCCGTAGATTTTAAATGTCATTTATACATTACTTTAATAGAATTCAAAGAGAAGCTACTAATAAATCTGCAAAGTGCCAAAAGGTTTGGGTGTTGACGTGCTCTTTTGCTCCTATACAGTAGCCGACACTGCTTTACATGGAACATGTTTCAAAATTGTTCACGTTTTCAAAAATGACTGCAAAAGAATTTGATCAAAGTACCTTAAGATATTTCCATGGCATAATATCTGGAGCTTTCTGGGAATAGCCTATGAGGCCTCTTCATTTGGAAGGAATTTTGTGACAATTTTTTGGTACTCCTGACTTTTCCTTCTTTGATTTATGCTGCTCACACACACACACACACACACACACACACACACACACACACACACACACACACACACTTACACACGGACCTCTTTCTAAAAATCCTAAAAACACGTATTTCCGGCGAACTTTAATTTTTTGGTGGAATGCAGTACCTTCTCTACCTATGTACGTGGTAGATAAAGTAATAAACCACAGTAGGTAGAGAAAGTCACGTGAATATAACACAATTTTCTTTTGTTTTATACTAACTTTCAATATAATGAGTGAATTACTAATCTAATACTTTGTTATTGTCAAATGTTTTTAAAAGCCTAAGAGCCTTTTACCTAAGAGCTGGAACGATGACGTGCATTTCACGAGAACGTTTAAAAGCTTCTATCGACACCTCTTTAAAGTGTATACAATCTATACTACGTACATTACCCTAACATAAACACTTTGCACCATTTACTATGGCATTCCAAACTAAACAAATGAGTAATCCACGATATAGCCCTTTGCAGCTATCCGATCATTTACCTATCAAATTTATAAATGTCTACAGCTTTGCAATGTACAGGATTACTGAGAAAGAAAGGGCATATTTCAAACAAACGCAGAAAATTATAAACATCCAGTACACAATAAAGGGCATAAAAAAGCTTTAAAGCTTTTAAAAGCAGAATTTGTCGCGGTAATCGGCTCGTGTTATCTTATTTGTTGGGCGCCTGTAATTGTTTTATTATTTTAAAATTTGGGTTCTTTGTCCTCCGGCTAGCTATTATTACTCAGTTAAGCAAGTATCTCTGAGCAGGGCGTGTAAACGGAAAGGAGTTGTTACTAAAAGATAACACTGTAAAAGAATTTGTTTTCACACTTTTATTGCAGTTACACTTAATTAATAATTCACATCTTTAACTCTTTATACACGCCTGACAAACTGTGGCATTTCCAAATGTAATTACTGTTGTATTAGTTGCCGCGTACTTCACATTTTGTAACTAACTTTACGACGTGTACCTCGCGAGAGATTCTTCCAAACTGTATGACGTGCACCTCACGAGAGATTCCTAAGAATTGCGTGAAACATGCTTATGGCTCGAGAATATACACTTCTTCACCTCGAAATGCCTAAACATTATAATAGAGCTGCTATTGGTTACCAAATCGCGCCAACATTAGCGTCTGTTTTGTCAGCCAATCACTATTACTAACATATATGTTCTAGGGAAGATATTCCCTCCATTTCTAAAGAAAGGCACGCTATCCTGACGTCATTTGTTTGTCTCTTCTTAGTGATAAACAACTCACCCCCTCGGCTTATTGTTACCCACTTCTATTGTCAGTTTCAGTGAGACCGTGTAAACTTATTTCCTAACAATGTTTATGGCTAACAAACATCTAAAATCCTGCACATACAACAATATTAATTTATACTACAATCGCTCTGGCATTCACAGTGTTGTGATATAAAATACTGCCTCAAATTCCATCCAATGCCATAAGGCAGTGTTTATTATTTTCAGACAAATTGTGAGCACAGAAGAAACAATCCCTACAGTATGATCCTAAACCATTATTTAAGCCCTTCAGTCACTTCTGCAATAGATTTAACAAATGTCATCCTCCTTGGTATAGTGGTTACCATGTTATCCTCCAGTTCCGAGGTCGCATGTTCAAACCAGGAGAAGGGCGATGGATTTTTTCGGGCGTAAAAATCCTTGGCATGGCTTCCTTCGAAAGGGAAGCCAAGTCAGAGGTTCCGTATGGTAGATTTACGGCACGTAAAAGAACCTCAAGCGCGATACAGAGGCCTCTGAACAAAATTACCGGTCTTTTACGCCCAATATAAAATGGGACGCTAAAAACCACAACAGTTAAACAGCGTCCATAAATAAAACTCAATTTAATTTGATTAAACAATCACCTTGTTATAAGCAAATTTACATATGACATAGGGAGTTCGATAAATAGGAACCAAATGAATTTTGCATGTAATAAATGGATTGCTGCTTTGGTTTTTACAATTTATATGCATTTTTATGTTCGCTGAAGTCCCATTCAGTTAAGAATATACACTATTACCGTGTCCTTAAAGCTTAATAGTCATTATCTGTTTAAGCGTGCTTATGAAACAAATTTCACTCTCTCTACCCACTATTCTTTATTTTTATATAACTTCTACAAACTATGCTTACGATAGCTTATTTTTCTCCTACTTGGTACTAATCGAGACAAAACATTGCAGAAATGGTTTCATTATGTATTTCGTTGTAGCTACAAGGGGATCGATAGTCAGATGTTTAAAATTGAGTCCTATATGTTGACGTTTAAATACCACGACATCGGGAGAAACAACTGAATAGCGAACAGTACTTTAAAAGTGTAAACGTATTAGAAAATTCAACCAATTTAACTGATATCTCGGAAATGGCTGTTTATAGTAAATTGCGTGTTTAAAAAACATCTACTCCTTTTTGTGTAATTCGTTTTTGTTTATCGTTTAATGGTTATCACTCAGTTATACAAAATCTACAAAATTTCTTCGGAATGAAGAGGTCTTCATAAGCTGCTCCCAGATAATTCAAGATATATATTTCATTTTATGTAAATATCCGTAATATATGGTATTTTAACCAAAATCGTTACAGCCATTTTTAAAAAAATCTGATGTGTTACACTCACATGACTTTCTCTACTCTTGTACAATCTAATTTTACAAACGCTTATTCTCCATATGGTTCATGTTAATCGAGATATCGAGATGTCAATCTTATTGGTAATTTTCTTGTAGATGCCAGGGAAATATGGTAGCTTTTAAGCGATAGTCAAATATTTTAACGCTGGTTGCTATGTGGCGCATTCCATTCTCTTTGCATGCCCAGGACATAAAAAAAATGAATAACGAATGTGAGAAAAAGTATAAGTATTGTAAAATTTAAGGAAATAACAAGCAATATCTCGAAAACGGTTCACTCAACAAAAGAAATGTATATGACATAAGTTGTGTATTTTAACGCGTTCTACATTTTTTGTGTAGTAAAATTTTGTCTATCTCTTATGGTTTACCAGTTATGCAAAAGTCGTTCACAATGAAGAATACTTTTGGAGACATTCCCAGAAAATTCGAGATATACATTTCATTTCTCATGACATTATCTTAAACATATGATATTTTCATCAAAATCGTTAGAGCCATTTTTGAGAAAATTAAAATTTTCGAAAAATCTTCCATGTAAAGGGTAGTCTGGGGTGGGGGGATTTTCTTGAATACCTTCGTGTCGCATCTCTGGAAGATACTGAACCTAAATACCAAGTTTGGTGCTTATCCGACTGTTCGTTTTTGAGTTATGCTGTTCACAGACACACAGACACACACACAGACACACACACACACAGACACACAGACACACACACGGACATGTTTCCAAAAATGCTTTTTTTGGATTCAGGAGGTCTCAAAACATGTATTTCCGGTGAAATCTCGGTATCGAATTTTTGGGTGGAATGCAATACTTCCCCTACTTACTATACGTAGTAGAGAAAGTAAAAATAAAACATTTCATAAAGTGTTCATTTAAAACGTAATTTAGCTATGGGGAATTTGACAATATTCGTGTCGCATTTTTGGAAATACTCAATTTAAATAGTTTTGTATTTATTAAAGTTTTCGCTTTTTTAGTTATAGGTGAAGCTACGTAGCACGGAGAGGCCCCCGAAAACGGGACAGCGCACCGCACGCAGGCCAGTCGGTCCATTGTGCTTCCAACGTGACCCCTTGGAGGGAAGGATGAGGGGAGAAACCCGAAGAGTGACCAGATCCGGATGCCGACGGGCGCAAGAATGAGTAGGGTCCCTAATGTTTCCAGATGGAACGCATCCGACGCCGCACGGTCCATGCACACAAGCCACCAAACTCCAGGGTCCCCCGGAGCGGAGCCCCACTTTGAGGAGAGACCTGAGAGGTACCGCAGCGACACCACCGCCCAGCCGCAACACACTGAACACCGTCGCCTGGTCCTATAACCCTGAAACAGATGACAAGGGAGATGATGGGTACAGAAATGAGAGGAAGCAGAGTCGTGGTAGAAGATGAACCATCCCAGCATTCGTCTGGCGACCCGGGGAAACCCATGGGCCAGAGTGGGGTCGACGGGGATCGATCCCAGGACCTCCCGAATGCGGGCCACAGACGTAACCGCCTGAGCCATCCCAATCGATTGTTTTTAGTTATACTGATCGCAGACCACAGACACACGGACCTTTTTTTAAAAATGCTTATTATTTATTTATTCATTCATTCATTCGCCTGAAAAATCTGCATTTCTGATAACATCTTGATATCGAATTTTTGGGTGGCAAACAACACCTTCTCTACCTACCAGATACATGGTAGAGAAAGCAATAATACCTGAAAAACACTAATAAACACAAAGCGGCCAGACTGTTTATCTACGCTTGTTTGTTAAGTGTAATGATGGGGTGAATGAAGCTGTACTGGTCCGGAAAATCCGAAGAAGTTTACCCATTCAGGATTAAACCTCAGAACTTACACTGAGCAGGCGCGTCCCACAGTTTATATTACATGTGATCACGCTGATCAAACCTGCGTGACTGCTAAACCAGCTTTTGACCTCGGAACATTATGTCACAAAGAACTTTTACCAAAGGTCAAAGAACTTGCCCCTTGAATATGCTTTCCAATGCGTATGGCTTCCGAGGGCTGACATTATAACCCCGTTCTGCTTCCACAAATACCTTTTATTGAGCTGCAATATTCATATTATGGAGCATAGTTCAATTTATAGAGGCTTTCCGGGAATTTTATTGCTTCTGATGATATACTTTTCTAGTTGAAAACTGCTCTGTTGCACGAAAAGATGCCCTTTGCCAATAGTAGATTAGTACGGGGTCTTGCATTTATAATTTTATTATTCTCTGGCCTTCTCGTACCATCTAAGCATTTCCTCTCAAAAATAAATGGTTTATGGCATACAGCAGATGTGAAATGGTTATTGTTTCTAAGTGGGGGATTAACCACACACTATAAGGAAGCAATCTTAACAGTAACACCAATAAACTGATTGGCTAAGTGCATGCACATCTTGGTAACAAACAGACTTGAGGCAGTGTCAAATTATATAATAAATAAATTCAGCCCGCCTGGAAGCAATATGTGTATGTAACAATATATAAAAAGTGTATATTATAGTCATTGTATATGTTTGTATTATTGTATCCATGTGTAATTTTATGTGAATATATTACGTAATTTAATAATGTAGGCGCTGTGAGAATAATAGGTTAAAAATTGCTAACAATGAGGTAACCTTGAGGCAATAATGAATTTGAAAGTTTAAATGCTACTAGTTATTATTGGAGCAACAATAATGTTAATTTTGAGACAGTTTACAAAATAGCCAATCAACAGCCAGAAAAAGCTTTAGTTAAATGAAGGTATTCAATTAGATTAGGAATAGCCAATCAGAGACTTGAAATACGGAAATTTACAAGTTAAGGCGGTTGAAATCAGTTCAGTTGCCTGCAGACAGTGTTCAAAACCAGACGCAGGACAAGTCCTCGAGAAGTATAATACGTATTCGTGTGAGACGAAAATAGTTTACGTATTAAAATGTGTAATTAGTTAAAAAAAGGAATCTCACAGATCTCTATATCAGTGAAGTGTTATTTAAATCGTGTCAAGCATTAATAAAAGGAGTGAAATAAAATTATAATCTGTGTAAGCCTACATTCTTAGTCGCACCAATCCCTGCCAAGACATCCATGTCTCCAACAATAATACTGACGCAGCCGAGGCAAACATAAATATATAATATTTAAAGAAACAGTCAAATTAAAAAGTTAATATCCTTTTTTAAACTTGGGGTAAAGGCCACCTGAAAGTACACTTGGGGCGAAGGCTACCGAAAACCGGGTACCATACGTGCGGTTGCAAACAAACTTCAAGTTCGGCTCCCCAACAGTTGAACTATTATACATCCTACTTCAAATCGGCTTTCCATACGTGAAGCAACAACCTACTTCAGACTGGATGTATGTTTACGTACAGAAAAATGAAAGAAAGTAACAAAGTAGGAAAACAAAGAAAATTTTGATAATGAAAGAGCGCAGCAGTTGTAGTTGGTATTCAAATTGTATCCAACAGCACTTTTCTTCTCTTTTCCCTTACTACCTTTGAATTATTTAACATATATTGAATATGTTTCTGCTTTCTAAACCCCCTACGTGGCAGCTAGAAGTTTATAGTGCTAGAATATCCAGATTGCATAGGAAATACAGGTTTTGAGTCCCCTGAACACAATTGAAAAAGGTCTGTATGCATAACTCAAAAACAAAAGTGGAAAAAACATCTAACTTGGTATTTCATTCATTCATTCATTATCTGTTTACCCTCCTCTTATGTAGGACTTACACCACCCAGGACTTACAGGCGGGTGCCTGGGGTCAGAGGCCCGTCGAGGAGCTGACACTCATGGATCAGACAGAGCATCCAGGATGGGTGATCAGCCCGATGCCTGGTATGGGATGAAGGAAGTAGATGAAACGAAATGTTGGTGAAATGGATGAAAGGAAAGGTGATGATGGAGCAGTTGGTGGAATGAATGGCGGGGGAAACCGGAGAACCCGGAGAAAACCCGCCCAGACGCCGCTTCGTCC
Source organism: Deroplatys truncata (assembly GCA_030765065.1). Taxonomy (NCBI): domain Eukaryota; kingdom Metazoa; phylum Arthropoda; class Insecta; order Mantodea; family Mantidae; genus Deroplatys; species Deroplatys truncata. The sequence continues at coordinate 143,378,047 of CM060980.1, read as the reverse complement.
ACCACAAATCCCACATGCAGGTCCCTGGGATTGAACCCGGGCCGCCTAGATGGGAGGCGAGCGGTCTAACCGCTCGGCCACGGCGCCGCCCTAACTTGGTATTTAAGTTCAGTAACTACCAAATATGAGACGAACTACCTTTACATGGAAAAAGTTTCGATACTTTTCATTTTCTCAAAAATGTTTCTAAAGATTTTTATTAAAATACCATATATTTAAACATTTACATCAAAGCGAGATGGTTGTCCGGTATTGTTGATATTCGGGAGGTCCCAGGTTTCATTCCCGTCTACCACTTACTCTGACCTAGGCTTTTTCGTAGTTTTCCTTGGTTGGTAGTTGAATGCTGTGGTGGTTTCTCATCTAGCACGATTTCCTTTCTATCATTTCCCTTCCATTCCATTTGCTTCTCATATTTCAGGTATGCTTCTAGGCTTCGTTATGAATGGCGGCGATATTTAATGCTTATGAAGCACGTAATCTGTAAGTTAGAACCTTAATAGCTGTTAATATTCGCGCAATGTTATTAACTGATGAAAATTAAAGATTTTAATTTTTAAATAAATTTAATTAGGCCACAAAAAGCACAAATAAAATGTGCATCTTGAATTTTTAATTTCTCTGCTACGTATAGTAAGTAGGGGAAGTATTGTATTCCATACAAAAATTCGATACCGAGATTTCACCGGAAATGCATGTTTTCAGACCCCCTGAAACAAAAACCAAAGCATTTTTGGAAACATGTCCGTGTGTGTGTCTGTGTACAGCATAACTCAGAAACGAACAGTCGGATAAACACCACACTTGGTATTTAGGTTCAGTATCTTCCAGGGTTTTCAAGAAAATCCCCCACCCCAGATTACCCTTTACATGGAACATTTATCGAAAATTTTAATTTTCTCAAAAATGCCTTTAACGATTTTGATTAAAATATCATATATTTAAGATAATTTTATGACAAATAAAATGTATATCTTGAATTTTCTGGAAATGTCTCCAAAAGTATTCTTCATTGTGAACGACTTTTGCATAACTGGTAAACCATAAGAGATAGACAAAATTTTACTACACAAAAAATGTGGATCGCGTTAAAATACACAGTTTATGTCATATACATTTTTTTGTTGAGTGAACCATTTTCAAGATATTGCTTGTTATTTCCTTAAATTTTCCAATACTTTTTCTCAAATGGGAATTCGTTATTCATTTTTTTTATGTCCTGGAATTACAAAGAGAATGGAATGCGCCACATAGCAATCAGCGCTTAAAACATTTGACTATCGCTTAAAGTCTACCACATTCCCCTTGCTCCTACAAGAAAATTAGCAATAAGAATAACATCTCGATTAACATGAAGCATATGGAGAATAAGCTTCTGTAAAAATAATTTGTACAAGAGTAGAGAAAGTCATGTGAGTGTAACACATCAGATTTTTAAGATTGCATACGCAACAAATTTCCTCTTTATAATGCGATTTAAGAGGCTTGTTTTTAAAGTAAGTACCGTTTTAATATTACTGACGCTGCAGCTCTGCAGTCACGATTTTGAGCATGCACGAACACTTCCTCCATTCATTGGTGAGCCAGACGCAGCTGTGGGCGATCGTCTCTTTGTGTTTTCCTGTTACTAGAGCGTTTCGAAATGTTCAAAAAAAATCAAACCCCCGATTGTGAAGTCACATCAGTGATTCGTTTTTTTGAATGTGAGAAATGTTACGCCAGCAAACATTCATATTTGTGCGAAGTTAATGGGGAAATAATGTGTGAAAATTCCAGGCCACACACAGCCAAACAAGCTCAGGATCTGATCGCACCATTTGCTTTGGAACAATTCGACCACCCTCCCTACAGTCCAGATTTTGCACCAAGCAATTTTCATCTGCTTTTCCATCTAAAGAAATTCTTTTGTGGAAAACATTTCAACGACGATTATGTTAAATAAGAAGTTCAGACTTGTCTTCCATCACAGGTGGAATCATTCTTTGACAAAGTCATATAAAAACTGATTTTCGGTTAAAAGGGCCTGAATAACGGTGATTACTATGTGGAGGAGTAGTGTAAGATAATGAATGATAAAGGATTTGGATTATAATGCTGTGTTATTTTTACTTTCTCTTCTACGTATAGTAAGTAGGGGAAGTATTGTATTCCACCCAAAAATTCGATACCGAGATTTCACCGGAAATATATGTTTTGAGACCCCCTGAATCCCAAAAAAAATTTTGGAAACATGTCCGTGTGTGTGTCTGTGTGTGTGTCTGTGTGTCTGTAAACAGCATAACTCAGAAACGAACAGTCGGATAAACACCAAACTTGGTATCTAGGTTCAGTATCTTCCAGAGATGCGACACGAAGCTTTTCAAGAAAATCCTCCATCCCAGATTACCCTTTACATGGAACATTTTTCGAAAATTTTAATTTTCTCACAACTGGCTGTAACGATTTTGATTAAAATAGCATATATTTAAGATACTTTTATGACAAATAAAATGTATATCTCGAATTTTTTTGGAATGTCTCCAAAAGTATTCTTCATTGTGAACGACTTTTGCATAACTGGTAAACCATAAGAGATAGACAAAATTTTACTACACACAAAATGTAGATTGCGTTAAAATACACAATTTATGTCATATACATTTTTTTGTTGAGTGAACCGTTTTCGAGATATTGTTTGTTATTCCCTTAAATTTTTCAATAGGTACTTATTTTCTCAAATGGGAATTCGTTATTCATTTTTTTGTCTTGGATATGTAAAGAGTATTAATCTGTGGCAAAGAGAATGATGCTGCACATAGCAACCAGCTATTAAGAGTATTTCTATATTGCCCTTGTAAATATATATTCCTCTCACATCTACAACAAAATTAGCAATAAGATAGAGTCTGCAATAAACGTTTGTAAAAATAGTTTGTACAAGAGTAGAGAAAGTCATGTGAGTGTAACACAGATTTTTTAAAGAATTATTGGTCCTTTACTTTAGAAACACGCCCCCGTAGGTTGAAATAAAATTACTTTGAACGTTTAGAAATTTTTCTGGCTATTTGAAAACACAGCATAGTAGCAATATTTAAGTCCGCCATTATGTGTTTTGCTGAAATATTCAGTGTAGTAGTAGTGTGTGATAGTAATAGAGTAGGTTTACAGTCCGGACAGTCCAGTCCGATGAAAGTTAAACTAATAAACCCTTGGGCGAGTTATTGGTTATTGATAATGATTATTAAACGTTTAACGCCTGCTTCACAATCACTTTCATCAGCGTTATCTCAAAATCGAAGCTGAGGAGCGAAATTCAGATGCTTATAGCGTACGCCAGAGATGCGATTGTGGACCTATCGAGAGATAATCTCAACATCAAAGTATTTATAGGGCATAACTTGACATTTTCCGATATCTCGTTTATGACCGCACTGTAGGAACCATAGCCGTTATAAGGCAATGAAACTTCAACATTGGTGCATTAAGAAAACTGATTACTAAATAAGATAAATGGACGGCCATAAGACACTCTACTGCAAGAGTTTTCCAAAAAGATTTAAGAAGAAACTTGGTTGAGGAAGCTAACGGTAATTTTCTCTTTCTCTCCTATGTACTTCCAGTAAGTAGTATATTATTGTATTCCACTGGATTTTTCGTGGTTTTCCCTGTTCGGTAGATGAATGCTGGGGTCCTTTCAATCATTTCCCTTTCCTTCCGTATCCTTCTCATCTTTCAGGTGTATTTCTAGGTTTCGTGGTGTATAGCGGTGCCGGGCAGATGGCGCGGATGCTTGCTCAAAGAAAACAGTACTCCCCGTGGACAATAGAGGGCAGCTTGGTCGACGGATCGGTCATTGCCCTCTCTAGGCAGCTCCAGCAGTGCGATGGGTTTTCGAGCCTGGAACTGTTAGAGACTTCTGCGCGCCTCTGTGACCTGTAGACTCCTTCACTTTCCTCATAGGGATTGTTAGTCACAATAGAACTATGTAAATCGCAGTGCGTGAGATGTCCTCTTCCATGTATAACCTATACCTCTATTGCATTTTATTCAAAAATTCGATGTCGAATACATATTTTGAGACACCTCAACCCAAAAAAGAAACAATTTTTGAAAACGGTCCTGTATGTATGTGTCTGAACAGTATAACACAAAAACGAAATGTACGATGAATACTAAACTGGATTTGAGGTTTAGCATCCTCAGAAAATGCGACACGAAGATTTTCAAGAAAATCTTCCCACCCCAATATCAGATCAGATAGATTAGATATTTGACAGGGAGATGAACAGGAGGACATACTCATACCTGCCTGTACTGAAATCTTAGGTTTATTGCACGGTTTTCTCCAATCATCACCTCCCTAAACTCTAATTAAGTTTCAGGAGTCTATTGGTTAGGTTTGTGTTAGATACAATCTCATTTGGATCAACAGTTCCACATTGACTGTGTCTATACATCCGATCTCAAACTACGCTTTACATGATAGAAGTTTTAAAATTTTAGATTTTTCTAAAAATGGCTATTATGATTTTGATTAAAATACTATATGTTTAAGATATTTACATGTCAAATAAGATACATATCTGGAATTTTCTGGGAATATCCTGGAGGTCCTCTTCATTTGGAAGGAATTTTGTATAATTTTATATAACTGGCAAAGCTTAGAAATAGAGAAAAACGTCCTATATAAAATATTTAGATATTCTTAAAACACACAATTTATTAAAAAGCTTTTCTGACATCTTGTGGCATTAGCCATTTCCGAGATATACGTTGTTGTTTGTATGGATTTTTCAATACTTCTGCCATTTTTTAAAAGTGCTATCACTGTTCGGTTGATTCTCGCAATATCGTGGAAAGTAGCTTCCAGAAAATTTTGGTTATCTGCCGATAGCGCTTCTGGTGTTTACGTGGGCGAGAGCGCCACTTATCTTTGTACATCTCCGACTGTTGGCGCTGACCTTGGGTCATAGCCATTGCGTCACAGTATAATTCTACAATATTTTTACCAAATTGACTAAACACATATGAATCTTATAGGGTAGACCATTACAGAGTTTAATCTAGATAGGCCAAAGGAATTAAATTGTATATTAAGAACTGAAATTAGGGATTGAAAATAACGGTAGCTGAGGTTTCTGAAAGTATAGGGCTATAATTGTTGCCAGATTCTAAAACCCAATTTTTAAAAGCATTCCAAATATATTAACCGAAGTCAGAGGTAAATTACTTGATATGAATAGAATATGCAACAGCTCCAGTAATTAATTTTAATTTTTAAGTCTTCGCATTTACTACTTTGGCTTCAAACTATCAAAAATCTGTACGTGCGCAATAAAGGGCAAAACAATACTCTGATGTTCAAACGGGATTGAAATTGAATTGCATATGTTTCACCCCTGACACCCCCAGTTTTAAAATTTTGGGAAATACTTTATAGCCTAACACACACATTTTCAATTTCTCTACTACGTATAGTAAGTAGGGTAAGTATTGCATTCTGCTCAAAATTTCGATACAGAAATTTCATCAGAAATACATATTTTGAGGTGCCCAGGATCCAAATAAAGCATTTTCGGAAGTCTGTCTGTGTGTGTATGTGCGTGTGTCTGTGCATTTAACTGTGAACAGCATAACTTAAAACAAAAAAACGAAAAGTCGGATAAATACCAAACCTGGTATTTCAGTTTAGTATCTTCCAAGGATGCGACACAAAAATTTTCAAGAAAATTCCTCATCCCAGACTACTCTTTACATGGAACATTTTTCGAAAATTTTGATTTTCTCAAAAAGGGCTATAACGATTTTGATTAAAATATCATCTATTTAGGATATTTTTATGGCAAATGAAATGTATATCCTGAATTTTCTGGGAATGTTCCCCCAAAGTTCTCTTCATTATGAATGACTTTCGTGTAACTCGTAAACCATTAGAGACACCACACCAAATGTTTCTACACAAAAATGTAGATCTCGTTAAAACACACAATTTATGTCATATACATTTTGCTTGTCGAGTGAGCATTTCCAAGATATTCCTAGTTATTTGTTTGAATTTTCCTAACATACTTTTTCTCAAACGGGAATACGTTATTCTTTTTTTTCCTTTTTTTATGTCCTGGACATGCAAAGAAAATGGAATGCTCCACATAGCAACCATCTCTTAAAAGATTTGACTATCGCTTAAAGCGTACCATATTCTCCTTACACCTAAAAGGAAATTAAACGTTTGTAAAAATAGTTTGTACAAGAGTAGAGAAATTCATGCGAGTGCAACACATCAGATTTGTTTCTCTTTAAAATAGTATAGATACTGCCAATTTTTTCACGACTTTAAATGGTTCTACAACTACAAAAAGCCAAAAAACAGTTAAACAAACCTTGTATTGGGATTTTCGAATGAGTTGAGGACATATATAGGCGAAATTTATCTGCAATGATCTTATTTGCTGCAGCAAAGATATTCACATTGTGAAGAACAGATTTGCTAGTCCCTCACTGAAGGTCCAGGTGGAAAGGGATTCGCCGCTTTCGTATGCAACCCGGCAGACAAAGCTTCCGTTTACAACCAGCGCCAACGGAACGAAGTAATGACTGTAATCGGAGTGCAATACCCTATGTATTACCTCTACAGTGGAATCGAATGAAACTGTTGGCATTGACACCAGAAAAAAACACATTACAACGTGGCTGTAAAGGAGGTAACAAAAGAATTAACCGAACTAGGAAAGCACACATTGATTTAATTACTTTCATAATGGTAGTTTCATAGCGTAAATGCTATATGTTAAAGTTAATTTAATGGAACGGGAATGTTCAAACACATTGATCTAAATGCACTGTGGGTTTTACTTTTTATATATTTACAGTAGATAGAGAAAATATTGCATTCCACCCAAAAATTTTGATGTCAAAATTTCTTGGATATACATATTTTGCGTCCCCTTAATCCAATAAAGAATTTTTATAAGTGTGTGTCTTTTGAGTAAAAAGCACCACTTAAAAACTAAAAGTCCTATAAATACCAACGAGGGCATATAAGTCCAGTATATAGCCTGTGAGATCCTCTTCATTCGGAATGACTTTTGCATAACTGGTGAACTGTAAGACCTAGATAAAAATCTTACCACACAAAAACTTTTGATTTCATTAAAGCACACAATTGTTGCCATATTGGTGGCGTTAATCATTTCCGAGATGTTTTTTGTTATTGCCTTGAATTTTCAAATACTTATACTTTTCTCAAGTGAAAAATCGCTAATCGTTCTTTTCTCGTGGTGATGCAAAGAGAACGAAATTTTAAAGCCATGAAATAGCGAGTAGATGTATGTGTGAATAGCCTAATCATAATTCGGACAAATACCAAACATGGTACTTAAGTCCAGTGTCTGCCACAATACGACACGAACATTTTCAATACAGTCCTCCAAATCAAGGTATGGAAAATTGTTCGTTAGGTTTTTTTTAATAGTTCTAACGATTTTGATTAAATTACTATAATTTGAGATATATTTACATATCTAGAAACACAATTTATTTAAAATACCTCACAGACATTTCTGAGATTGGTTTAAGTGTTTCAATACTTTGTCATTTTCTGAAGTTCTGTCACTATTCAGTTGCTTCTTATTGTAATCGAAAGGGTGTGATATTTCAAATATTTTAAAGATCATCCTGCTGTACCTAGCTTTTATCTACAATGGCAACTGCAATGAAACTATTTCTGTAAATTTTTATCTCAATTGAGATGGAATATAGAAAAGAATAAGAATAGTTTATGGAATATATAATAAAAAACGCGTTGCATTCACATGAGTTTTGTACCCTGCATGTCTTATTAGTGGGTATAAAAATTATTCTAACAAAAGTTTATTTTCTTATCTACTTCATTTTAATCCAGATAAACCTTTCCAGAAATAGCTACATTCATTTCGTTATAGTTACGGGTGTCGGTAAATTTGGACTTATATAATTATCGCCAACTAACTCTGTGTTTTTGTTAAAAGAGGTAGCATACAAATGGCGACTGAACGCGTCTTGTGCTACTACTGAAACGCTTAAACTTTACGTTAAACAGCAACAAGAGTTAATATAAACAGACATTAAACCTAAACTAAACTCGGGTTAAAGCTAGAAACCTCAGAATCAGGTAGTTTTGCTGCGGCTCGCTACAGTCTGACGGCATTCGCTCGTCTCCTACTCGTTTTTAGGGCACATCGAAGGCGCAAGTCGCATCCAAAGGCTACAACTGCGTTCGAAGATGTTTGAAGAGTTGAATACGTGCATCAGTCTAGTTAGGATATACAATTATAGTAACACGAATTCATATATACCATTTGATAAGCGAATATGTCATTTTTAACCACATTAAATGTTGTAATCTGCCAGGATTAAGTCTACAAGAAACGGAAAGTAGCCTCCTCATTTTGTCAATGTTTTATATCGCAATTTGTATGTTCACCGAGAAAGGTTGGTGGATGTTTAAGTTGCAATTTATATGTCCGATCTTCCTTATCTAAGAGTAGACCGCAATTTAAAACCTCGATAGATTAAAGAGATAATTATAGAACCGGTCGCTGTATGCTGTCCTTAAAATTCCATACTCTTTCTACGATTCGCGAGAAACAACTGAAAATCGATAGCGAACTACTGAACAACTCGAACCATTAATAAAGGTATCTCGATAAGGTTGATAAAACGTTATTTTAAATAAATTAATTGTATTAAATAGATTGAAAGAGGATACATTATACATGTAAAGGAATTGTACATATGAAAGGGGAGTCATACATATAAGAATTGTACAGTAATACTTTAATTCACTAACATGTTAAAATATCCAACATCTAACATTTGTACAGAGCTGATTGTAAGAAACGGGCGAGCTAGCAAAATTCCAAGAAAGCATAATCCTAAGTAGAGCGTACGTTTCACCAAGCCAACAGGCAGGGAACCGGTAACGGTACGGAGAAATAGAAAGAGACAGACAGAGAAAAGAAAGAGACGGAGATATGGAACTGACGCTTAAGCGCACGGATCTGAAGCCACACACTCTCATACATGTTAAGGTAACGCGGTCTGAGGACCAATAGGGAACGTCGTTACATTTTTAAACGCAGAGGTGAGCGTCACTAGGCTCCCGTATATAAAGGCAGGCAAGGCCTCAGAGCCAACCCTCTCTCTATAACTATCTTCTAGAATTGTCGTCGACACGAGGTGCTGCAAATGTACGTGAGTGCAAACAAGGGTGGGAGTGCGTGTGCAGATAGCTAGGCTCCTGACTAATTTAAAGTGGTGGGATTATAATAATGAGAAAAGCTAACCGCTCATAATTATTTCAATTGTGAATAAACTTCATTTATTAAGGGAAAATTGCAGTGTATTTTTTAACCTGCCTCACCCACTATAACCTGAGAATTAATAATTAGATATAGTTAGGAATGGAATACGCAACAACCGAGGAGCACCAATAGCCGAAGAAGAACACTGCAGAAGACCACTACAACCCTGGAATGACGATTTCCCGCTATAAATGGCGCACAACGACTATTTCCCGCCACAAGATCTACATTTTTGGTGTAGTAGTTTTCGTCTACCGCTTAACAGTTACCACCTGTACAAGATTATACAAAATTCCTTTATGAAGTTAGCTTAACAGGCTATCCCCAGTAAATTCAAGATATTCATTTTATTTGTCGTATAAATATATTTAATATATGTTATTTTGATCAAAATCGTTAGAAAATTGTTGAGAAAATAAAAAACGTCGCAAAACTTCCATGTAAAGGGTAGTTTGGGGTAGGGGAATTTTCTTGAAACTCTTTACATCGCATGTTTAGGAGATACTGAACTTACATATCCATATTTTTCTATAAATGTGTTTTTGGTTTCCCGGGACCTCAAAACGTGTATTTTCGGTGAAACCTCAGCATAGAATTTTTGGATGGAGTGCAAAACCTTCTTCTCTCCTATGTATGTGGTAGAAAAAGTAATAAAGGTTACTGATGCATAATTTATTACGAAATTCATATGAATGTGACCATACGCAGATTTATTTTCCCCCGTCTTGCTTTCTAGGTTTACCGTCCCCAAAGACTTAAAAGTTAATGCTTGGGTTGATCATCTCCAAGAGTAAGTGAATGGACCGTAGGAAAATTTGCAGTAGTGAATAGTCCAATCCAGTTACTCCTAGCGACCAAGGAAACATTCGTGAAAAATTTCGGTTAGATTGGCCGGCCCAAAAGTATTTGAACCCGAATCTTCGCGAATGGAAGCCAAGGTCTTTACCACATGTATTGCTTCCTCGTGTATGTAAAATAAGGCAACCTATTTTCTCATCACATGTTCCTTGATTAAACCTAATATTCCCAAATTTACTTATTTACCTACATTGAGATGAGGAAACACCTAAAAGTGGAATCTGGCCGGTTTATGTTCGTAGTCATTCACAGGATAGTATTTTTAGATCTATGTATGGTCTCTTGAGGGAAATCCATACCATCAAAGCAATCATAACGAAGAGCTGTAAAACGAAACAAATCCGAATGCGAGAGAAATAATGAATACGAAATAGAGAAGGCATCAATAACATAAACCCTACAACTCAACATGGGCAGTAGAATGCAATACAAAAAGTCGTGGTAATCAAACTTTTATAGGTTCTTTGTCACGTTCCGAACGGTCAGTATTTCCATGACAACAAAGAGAGCATAAAGACCTGACATTAACACAAGAGGGAAGGGTAGAAGAGAAGTCTGTGACCCCAAGACGTGAAAGGTTAGACAAGGATTACGTTTCCTTTTCTGCTATTTCGGTCTCTTTACGTCGTCAGGCACAAAATGAAGAAAGTTTGTGAAACGTTACCGAATGTATTGGTATACTGATTTTGTTCTTACATTGCACACTTTATGAAGGATCCGCAAAAATCTCATACTCTGCAATTCACATAATTTTCTTTACCCATTACAGTTTACTTTTTCTATCTTCTTCAAACTAATTATTCTAGTATAAAAGCCTATTTTTCTATATAACTCGTGTTAATCTAATTTGCAGAAACGCTTTCATTAAATTTTTAAAAATTGTATAGCCATATCCTGGGTTTGAAATGCAAAGTATAAGTATTGAAGAATTCAAACCAAGAGCAACAAATACCTCTAAAATTTTAAGGCCACAAAATCTATTTGACAAACTATGTATTAATAACATTTTCATTTTTTGTGTAGCAAGACCCTCTTCAAATGTCGGCGGTCTCTGTCAGTCAACAGACGAGATCGGCCTGTGCTGTACATGTTCCTTCACGTTTCCACTTCACTATCACATCAGAAACAGTGGGCCTAGGGATGTTTAGGAGTGTGAAAATCTCGCGTACAGACTTCTGACACAAGTGACACCCAATCACCAGACCACGTTCGAAGTCCATGAGTTCCACGCAGCGTCCCATTCTGCTGTTTCAAGATGTCTAATGACTACTGAGGTCGCGGATAACGAGTACCAGGCAGTAGGTGGCAGCACAATGCACCTAAGATGAAAAACGTATGTTTATGGGGTGTCCGGATACTTTTGATCACATTGTGTATGTGGAGTATTCCGTTCTCCTTGCATGTCGAGATCATAAAAAAACGAATGAGTTCCCATTTGAGAAAAAGTGTAAGTATTGGAAGATTCAAACAAATAATTCGGAAATGGTTCACTCCACAAAAAAATGTATATGACATAAATTGTGTGTTTTAACAGTATCTACATTTTTATGTAGTAAAAGTTTGCCTGTCTATGTCTTACGGTTTATCAGTTATGCAGAATTCATTCAGAATGAAGACATTTGGGGGAAATTTCCAGAAAATTCAAAATATGCATTTGTTTTGCCATAAAAGTGTCAAACATATGATATTTTAATCAAAATCATTAGAGCCATTTTTGAGAAAATCAAAATTTTCGAAAAATGTTCCATGTAAAGGGTAGTCTCGGGTGAGGAGAATTTCTTGAAAATATTCGTGTCGTATCTTTTCAAGATACTGAACCTAAATACCAAGTTTAGTACTTATCCGACTTTTCGTTTTTGAGTTATGCTGTTCAGACACACACGCAAACCTTTTTCTAAAAAAAGCTTTTTTGGGTTCAGGAGGTCTCAAAAAATATATTTCCGGTGAAATCTCGGTATCGAATTTTTGGGTTGAATGCAATCCTTCCCTACTTACTATACGTAGTAGGGAAAGTAAAACCAGTAGCGTAAAAGTGCGAAAACATATAAATAGAAAACGTGAAAGTGGAGTAACTTCTCATGCAAAATCGAAAAAATGCACAATATACAACGTGCAAGTCGTAACAAAAAACGTAGGGGCGAGAAACGTATAAATGCGGTTTCACTGTAATCCTTTTGTTCAAGAGTTGTAAAAATATACATCTCCAGTAAAATATCCATTGGTATAGAATTTTATCCTAACGGACTTTTGAGTTTCACCATTAATAAAGCAGAAACCTGTAGAACTAGCGCTCCTACAATGTAATTAACGAACTAGTGGGGTCCCACTCCAACATTTGGCAAGATTAACACAGCCAAAGTTTAGCATACAGAGTATTGTTTACCCGCCGTTTTCTTGGACAAACGTTTTGCAAGGGAGTGTACCTCTTTTGGTCTAAAATCCTCCATTCTGCTACATTTCTCCTTAATCCAACCCACTCTTCGCTTTGGGACGCATTCTGTAAGTTTCACATCAATCTCGGCTGGTTTAATTTTGAGAAGACGTAGATACAAATCCTTAATTATTACGAAATTTAACATGGGAGTGTTTTATGTTACTCCTTTTAATACGTGCCTCAACCTTATAATTTACAGGAATATTTCCAGACCAAGCTTTTTTATCTACGTTTTATGTTTCATACATCATTACTGCTGAATGTTTTGAGGCAGTATTTTTATAACTTAAATGATATCAGTCTAATTATATAATATAAAATATAACAACAGCCCGCCTTAAAGCAATATGTATATAATATAATATATAAAGTGTATATTACAGTCATTGTATTATGTTTATTTTATTATGTACACGTATAAAAATGTTATGTGAACGTATTATGTAGTTTAATAATGTAGGAGCTGTGAGAATAGAAGCAAGCTGTCTTACGTAGCAAACAGAATTACAAAGTAGAAGCCGAAAGTTGCTAACAATAAGGTAACCTCGAGACAACAATAATTAGAAAGTTTAAAAAGGCTACAAATAATTCTTGGAACAATAATAATATAATATTTAAAAAAAGTTTATAAATAGCCAATCAACAACTAGAAAAGTTAAATAAAGGTATTCTATAGGAGTAGGGTTAGCCAATCAGAGACCAGAAATAGAAGAAATGTACAAATTCAAGCGGCAGACCCAAGCAGTTTTTGGTTCGGTACGGGTTCAGTGTGAGACATGAAAATTCATTGTGGCGAGAATAATATAAAGTTTACCTGTTAAAAGTGCAATTAACAATAATCTTACAGCTCTATAGTAGGATACATCAGTGAAGTGTTATTTAATCGTGTGAAGGATTAATAAAAAAGTAAAAATACAATTATAATTTGTGTAAACCTTGTTCTTTAGACGTACCAACCTTGCTAAGAGATACGTAGTCTGCAAATTACTACTGACAAAGCCGAGGCATATATAACTAAATAAATAAACATTAAAATAAAAAGGTTGTTTTTAAACGTGGGGCGAAGGCTACCGAAAGTTTGTACCGTACGTGGGGCGAACAATCCTAGAAACAACCTCCCGCAAATTGGCATCCATTACGTGTGTGGTCTAAAACAGGTTCAAATTAGTGCCTATACGTGATGTAACCGCAATAACAATAAACCCCCTTCAGTTTGTAACATCGCAAAAACACTTCCACAGCAGAAGCAGTTTTGTTTAAAACCATTAAGACACCCACGACATCTTACTTACAAGCTGCGGATTTTTTTGCCTGTTCTTATTGTTGTTTCTTTCATTCTCGATTTGCAAACTCTCTCGCGTATAACTAGGAGATATTAACGCTTCTAATTAAGAGCCTTTCTTCTCGTAACCTTGCAACGCTACCTTATCCCCTTACTTTAAGGCGGGCTTTTGCAAGAGCGTAATGTCCCCCAGTTCAAATATTTACCTTCCATCTCGCTTCCATTCTTCCTACACCAAAAGACACGCCAAGAGATATTGTTTCTCTTTAGACAGCTTGTTTCTGTACACGTGGGAGAGGCGGTTCTTACACGAGCTGGTATAAGTTTTAGAGGCACCAAATGAAGTTTTTACTTCCATGGAAATTATTTCATTGATGTAATGTATGTATAAACGTTACTGTCATTAACTTTTGGGGAATTTGAAGCAACACTCGAATTTCACTTTAATACAGTAACAGGGAAGTATAAATCCAGACAAAAGAGAAATTTTTGAAGTAAATGGCATCAGTAAAGCTGTATGACAACTTTTATTAAATTTGGCATATGAGAATCTGAGAGAAAAAATCTGATGTGTTACACTCACATGACTTTCTCTGCTCTTGTACAAACTATTTTTACAACTGATTATTCTCCATAAGCTCCATGTTAATCGAGATGTTAATCTTATTGCTAATTTTCTTGTAGATGCAAGGGGAATATGGTAGGTTTTAAGCGACAGTCAAATCTTTTAAGTCATAGTTGCTATGTGCGCATTCCATTCTCTTTGCATGTCCAGGACATTAAAAAAATGAATAACGAATTCGAGAAAAAGTGTAAATATTGGAAAATTTAAGGGAATAACAAGCTTGAAAATGGTGCACTAAACAACAAAAATATATATGACATAAACTGTGTATTTTAACGCGATCTACATTTTTTGTGTAGTAAAATTTTGCCTGTCTCTTATGGTTACCAGTGATGCAAAAGTCGTTCACAATGAAGAATGCTTTTGGAGACATTCCCGGAAAATTCTAGATATATATTTCATTTTTCATGAAAATATCTTGAACATATGATATTTTAATCAAAATCGTTAGAGCCATTTTTGAGAAAATTAAAATTTTCGAAAAATGTTCCATGTAAAGGGTAGTCTGAGGTGGGGGGATTTTCTTGTAAACACTCGTGTCGCATCTCTGGAAGATACTGAACCTAAATACCAAGTTTGGTGTTTATCCGACTGTTCATTTTTGAGTTATGCTGTTCACAGACAGACACACAGACACACACACACGGACATGTTTCCAAAAATGCTTTTTTTGGATTCAGGGGGTCTCAAAACATGTATTTCCGGTGAAATCTTGGTATCGATTTTTTGGGTGGAATACAATACTTCCCCTACTTACTGTACATAGTAGAGAAAGTAAAAAGTAATTAACCTTTTGTATTACATATTTTGGGTAATAAACCGCGTATTCAGTATTTTTTATGTCATTAAGTAATGGAAGGACATAAATGAAGTATTTTTCACACATTCTCAATACGTTGTTTAGTTGGGAGTACTAGAATTATTTTCCTATATTACAAAAAAGCTGAGCTCTGCTTTGTTAATTACTAATTAATTTACAAATGTTCTAATTAATAATATATTAGTATACATAAAATACTGAAAGAAATGTAATAATGTTAGTCATGGCTGACCCGTAACGCAGTCGGTAGAACACCCGTCTGCTGTGCGAGGGGTCCGGGGTTTGATTCCCAGCTAGAGGTGGGAATTTTACTCTAGCCAAGATTATTCCCTATCCTTCCCAGAGTTTGGTAGTATGAATGAGAGTGTAATTGTGTGTACGATCTAATGATAAAAACCCAAAGCGCAAGAAACCCAACAATACGAGTTAACACCGTTCCATAGGCAATAAGTTCCAAAGGAAAGACCGCTGATAAAACCAATGTAGTTAAAGTCGGGGTATAAATGGAACTTAAAAAAGCGTTTAGGCATCATTTGTAATTATCTGTTCTATGTGTGAAAAATTTCATCCTGATTGGCCCACGCAATTCTGAGAAGGTACATTTGTATCGCTAAAATAAATGCAAAACAAAGTTACAATTATTTTCTGACTAGCCTTAGTACATTGCATAGCTAGATATTTATAGATGCAACTTCAAAAGCTGTTTAAGTAACTCATATATTATTTTTATTCAATAAAACCTACATCAATTTATTCAGAGAAATTCTTAAGATTTCTTATTAATCCCAAAATGAAAATTTTCATTTTTTATCATCTTACTGCCCGTTACCTTAAGGACGATAACGCGATATACTCGCACTATAATTTCATATGTAGCTCATTCTGAATTATCTTGGAAACATCTCTTGAACTTCAACAGATTTATTAATACAGATACGTGCAAAAATATTGTCGATATAGAAATTTTAGATTTGCTGTTGTCACTGTAATCCCAAAGCTCTGCTTTGTCTTCTAGAACCAACATTTTCACCTCTTAACTTCCGGCTTGTGGAAAGAGGCGTAACGGATTTTCCTCACCACTAGGTTTTCAAATTGTATCATCTGAGATACATCTGTTTTCATCCAATCGCAGCTACTGCTATGGCACAGTTTCGACTGTTACTTTTCTTTGAGAAACAAAGTATGTACAGAGTATACACACATGATTAAAGGGTATACAATATTAGGGTATTATCTGCGGCATACAATACCAATTTGAATCATAACTTAAATTAAAGAAAAACTGTGAAGGTTACCATAACATAAACTAAAATCCATTTGTGACACGGCAACAACCAGCCGATAGTCCATTCCTAATGCACTGACTCTACTGTTCACACTGCTACAGTACCCTCTTCCTCAGCTCAGGTAGGTCAGCATGTAGCGATGACACGTTTTATTAACACCTCCCGCACTGTCATTGTTGGAATTGCTAGCTCTCGACTCGCCCGCGGCACAGACTTTTAGAACTGCACGCCAAAACCATTCTCTCTACACATTCTCATCTGTCATACGCGGTCGCCCGCTTCTCTTTCCTTTAAAGATACTCGTCGTTTGTATGTGATTGTACCACCTACGAATGTTAAGAATCTTAAGACCAAATTTTTGCTTATACGCTGAGGCAGTATTTTATATCACAACACTGTGCATGCCAGAATGATTGTAGTGTAAGTTAACATTATTGTATGACAATTATTTTAGATGTTTGTTAGCTATAGGCATTGTTAAGAAATAAGTTTACACGGCCTCACTGAAACTGACAATAGGAGTGGGTAACAATGAAGCGATGGGGTGAGTTGTTTATCAATTAGAAGAGACAAACAAATAACGTCAGGGTAGCGCGTCTTTCTTTATAAATGGAGGGAATATCTTCCCTAGAGCATATGTTTTAATAATTATGATTGGCTTATAAAACAGACGCTAATGTTTGCGCGATTTAGTAACCAATAGCAGCTCTATTATAATGTTTAGGCATATCGGGGTGAGGGAGTATAAATTCTTGAGCCAAAAGCAAGTATCGCGCAGTTCTAAGAAATCTCTCTCGCGAGTTACACGTCAGGCAGTTCTAAGGAAGCATTCATGAGGTACAGATTACGCAATTCTACAGAATCTCTCGCGTCGCAAAGTTAGTTACAAAATGTGAAGTAAGCGTACGATAGTAATTATATTCGGAAATATAACAGTTTCAGTCAGGCGTGTATAAAGATTACAGATGTGAACTATTAATTAAGTGTGACGGCAATAAAAGTGTGAAAACAAATTCTTTTATCAGTGTTATCTTTTAGTAACAACTCCTTTCGGTTTACACGCCCTGATCGGAGATATTTGCTCGACTGAGTAATAATAGCTAGCCGGAGGACAAAGAACCCTAAATTCAAAATAGTAAAACAACAACAGGCGCTCAGCAAAAAAAAGGTAACACGAACAAGTTACTGCGACAACGGCTGCTGAAATGTACTACTGAATTATGTTTTGCGAATTACAAAACACAAAGCTTTTTTGCACGAGAGTTGCCGTGGTTTTTATTGTGTTACAATGGCTGCAAAACGGAACAGAATGTGCGTATGTAGAATGCAAACTTCCAGAGTTACTCTTCAATTTAAGTTGCGATTAAAAGTTATATTGCATACCGCAGAGAAATATAATTTTAAAATACCTATTATGATTTGTCTTCTTGTACTTATTGTCAGTCAGATAAAGATGTGTAGCATATTTCTCTTCGAAGAGGGGAAGGTGGAGTTGCTACATGTAGATGACGTTGTTGTTATGCCTGGTCTATCAGGGCTGTCGCTGATGTAGGCTCCAGGTTCAATCTCAAGGTCGACCCTTCTCTCCTCGGCTATTATCAGAGCTGTAAATGTGCGGTAATGTCCAAGGATATGGGATGCAGGTTAATGGTGCACCAAAAGAAATATGATGACTCGCTTTAGATGAGGCTGTCAGAATCTCTGTTACTTGCAAGTGTATTCATGCGGCACTAAAATATTTCCTGTGCTACTCTGCCGTTCTTTTGTTTTCCCGACAAATTCGCGCACTTAACTTAATCCTCGCGCGGCGATTTATTGCTTATCACTGTATTTCGACTCACCGTCATAAGTACCCACGCATAGTAGTTCGCTAGTTAAACTATTCACAGTTTACAATACTTTACTGCACGTCTATTTACAATGACATGTACTACGAGGAATTACAGATCTCGTCTAGCAAAATTTAACTGTTAAATGTTTGAGTAACGCGGCGACACAAATGCTGTACATAAAATTAGGCATCGATTTAAACGGAAACTACACTGAACTGAACTTGAGCTGCACTTGGACTGACTTGGACTGCAATGAAACTGCACTGAGTTAGACTTCAACCGACTTTTTTATTCCCCCTTAATCTATATATACTGTTACTAGCAAACCTTCCTGATTTCTGCAAGTAGTCAATCTTTATCACTTTCTCGTTAACTATATCTCTTTCTGCTAGCTCCTCGTGATCTTTCATTAGTGACTTTTAAACAACTGCCTTTTAAAAGAATGCCGTGTATCCCCTACAACTCGGTGAAGCAACTAACTAAATACAACAGACTACGTGTTACCCACGCTAACGTGTTTGAAATTAAACAAAGGACAAAACTAGTTGCCTAAACTTTATTTTATACGGGAAATACTGCATATAACACTGCATGATTACGGGCTCATTTATTAACTAATATTCACAAGGTTTATAACACATGGAATTTCTAATGGTGCTAATTTTAACTTTGTAATGTCAAAACTGTAGAATTATTCAATTTGGATGTTAATTAATGTCTAATAATTTCTTAATTCATGATATTTAATTATTTCTTTTCTAACCATCAGAATTATCACCTCAGATGCCGAGCTTATATATCAAAAGGCAAATATTGTGCCTAATAATGAGTACTGATAAGATTTTTTGTAGGTAACTGTACTTGGCCTCTTGAAACCATTCACCTGGAAAATAAATAGTAGCTTACGAAGTGATAAAGCTATAGATTGAAGTGCACCAGCATACGAGGAGAGAATAGAGGAGAATGACGTAAATTCAGCTTGCAGACTTTTTTCTTCGCACATATATTCCCTGGATTAAACAAATTAATGCGTTTCAATCAAAAATACAACACGGAGATTTCAAAGGATAAAATATTTAAAGGAATTGTAAATTTGAGAGGCAGAGAAAGAAAGAAAAGAAGAGCATAACAAACCCTCGAACATTTCAGAGCGTGTGTGTTTGAGAGAGAGATAGAGGGAGGAAAAGCGAGAGGGAGAGAGACAGAAAAAAGAATAGTTAACACAAACGTAAACACACATAAGTAGGAAATTTTACACCAAGCTAGACATTTTTCGAGTACGCAAGTCAAAGAGAGAATTTTTCGCATGGCGAGAGATCAAACGTCAAATCTTTCCTTACTTTCTCAAAACATCTCTAACAATTTCAATTAAAATATCATACGAGTATGCTTGAGACATTCGCGTGAAGAATAAAATACAAGTATATATTTCATTTTCTGTAAACAGTCTGAGATATACTCTTCACTTAGATTGTGAAAAATGCTAAGCTCATTAAAGCATATAATTTGGGGCAAATAATTTTTTTCGTAGTGTTAGTCATTTTCAAAATATTCTATTTTCTCAAATATAAGCGTGTCATCTTACGGAACGTGCTTTAAAGTTCGTGAATCCTTTCTTTTCTGTTGCACTAGCTCATTACTGCGAATTATTATATAAATATTTGGACATAGTTTTCGCGTGTTGTGTGTAACTAAGACCGCCAACATATGAAGGATATGAGAGGATATGCTAAGTATAGAAGCGTGCTGGTGTTGCAGATCAAGTTTTTTAAAATACCCTGTACTAGTATTATGTTATCCCAACCCGCTAGACAGTATCAAGTTCTGAAAATCTCTGGCCGTAAAATATTACGTCACGCGTAGTTGATGTGCTTCCATTGCAACCCGGCCGACAAATCATCTTCCCGTGGGAAATTCCTGAGCTACTGTACCAGAAGATTGAGGCAAAGATTTTGTATCGTAAGACAGGGGCCTCAGTGTTCCAGGATATGATTCCTGCACAGTCAGCACTCAGGAAATGCATGCGAACCTCTATTGACCATGTAGCATGTGGTTCGCGTACCAGGTAAAGCCCGCAATTATGTATTAGGTGCGGAAAACAATGTCAAAAAGTTGTAGAGTAGGATGAACAGTACCAAAATAAACAGTTTTACTTTCTCTACTACGTATAGTAAGTAGGGGAAGTATTGTATTCCACCCAAAAATTCGACACCGAGATTTCACCGAAATACATGTTTTGAGACCCCCTGAATCCAAAAAAAAAGCATTTTTGAAAACATGTCCGTGTGTGTGTCTGTCTGTGTGTCTGTCTGTGAACAGCATAACTCAAAAACGAACAGTCGGATAAACACAAAAATTGGTATTTAGGTTCAGTATCTTCCAGAGATGCGACACGAAGGTTTTCAAGAAAATTCCCCACCCCAGATTACCCTTTACATGGAACATTTTTCGAAAATGTTAATTTTCTCAAAAATGGCCAACGATTTTGATTAAAATATCATATGTTTAAGATATTTTCATGACAAATAAAATGTATATCTTGAATTTTCTGTGAATGTCTCCAAAAGTATTCTTCATTGTGAACGACTTTTGCATAACTGGTAAACCATAAGAGATAGACAAAATTTTACTACACAAAAAATGTAGATCGCGTTATAATACACCATTTATGTCATATACATTTGTTTGTTGAGTGAACTATTTTCGAGATAATGCTTGTTATTCTCTTAAATTTTTCAATACTTATTTTCTCAAATGGGAAATCATTATTCATTTTTTTGTCTTGGATATGCAAAGAGTATTAATCTGTGGCGAAGGGAATAGTGCTGCACCTAGCAACCAGCTATTAAGAGATATGTATGTGCTTAAAAGCTACTGTATTTCTATATTGCCTTGTAAATATATATTTCCCTTACAACTACAAGAAAATTAGCAATAATATAGAGTCTGCAAATGTTTATCTCGATTAACATGAAGTAGATGGAGAATAAGCGTTTGTAAAAATAATTTGTACAAGAGTAGGGAAAGTCATGTGATTGTAACACATCAGACTTTTTTATGTCCTGGACATGCAAAGAGAGTGGAATGCGCCACATAGCACGCAGTTCTTAAAACATTTGACTGTCGCTTAAATCCTACCATATTCCCCTTGCATCTACAAGAAAATTAGCAATCAGATTAACATCTCGATTAACATGAAGCATATGGAGAATAAGCGTTTGTAAAAGTAGTTGTACAGGAGTAGAGAAAGTCATGTAAGTGTAACACATCAGATTTTATAATAGGAACAATGAGTCACACAAGCTTTTTTACTGTGTTAAGTATGTCAACATTAAATCCTTCATGTTAGAATCTCCCATTGTGAAATCTGTTTATGTCGTGGGATGTAAACAAAACATACTCTTGTACAGTACTAGTCAGTGTCACTAGGTGTGTCTTGTATGAAGGCTACTGGATGGTATGGCAATGCCAAACGCTCGTATAGTTTAGTACAAGATGTACAGTACATTACACGCATGTAATGGTTGCATCTCATTGTCCACAGTACTCATTAATTGAGACAGTACGTACACACTTGTGTGAGTTACATTTCATTTTGACTGGCAAATGAGTGTATAAGTCCGATTTAAGCTGTGTTCATACAGCGCTCCTGTTATTATACTGCATCTGCGACCCCATGTTTCTAACCTCAAACTACTCAGTTTGATACTGTATTTCTACTCTACAATTTTATGCGCTTTGTTATTCCGCGCAATGAGTATTAGTCCTCTAAGGCCACTTCTTATTTTGTTATTTTAAAATGTAGCAAATCAACAATGACGCCTAATTGTATGTCGTTTGAAATCTCATTTCACATCCTCTATGGGAAATATCTCTTCAACATAGGTGTATACATGAAAGGAGGCGTGCGCGAGCATGTACGCACACGCAACGTGTCCCTCCACTTGCACGTAGTTCTAGTTCTAGTTTGAGAAGGGGTGGGTTTTATGCCCAAGCACTGCGACCTTAAGATCTATTGCGCATCCCCCCTTTCATCAGTTAAGTAGTCTGTTGCTCGATATGAACTTAACCAGACTGATAACTGAGACTTTCGATAGTTCATCTATCTTTGGAAAGTGACTGCCAAAAGTACTTGCTCTTTGATTCGCAAGAGCAGGGCAATCACATAGTAGATGAGTAAGTCTCATCTCCTTCTAGACATCTACTACAGATAGGGTTGTTAAACAATCCCATTCTGTATAGATTAAACTTTAGGGCACAGTGTCCTGTAATGAATCCTGTTGCCCATGCAAGTCTTCTTCTACTAAGACCGCGCAAGTATTTTGCCCGGCTGTTATCCAGGTCTGTAATGAACAACTTGGAATGTCTGCAACCCTCAATGGAGTTCCAGTAGTTCTTGTGTTCTGCTTGAGCCCAGCACTTAATAGCCTGTTTCACTGGTCTGTAGGACACTCCCAGTACAGGCTCCGGACCAAAAAATGGGATTTCACTGCCAATCTTGGCTGCTTCATCTGCTTTCTCATTGCCTGGTATACATATGTGTCCTGGCACCCACATAAATTGAACCTTATTGTGTTCAGCCAGTGTCATTAAGGATTCCCGGCATTCTGAGACGAACTTTGATTTTATTGATGGTGATTCAAGTGCTTTAAGGGCAGCTTGACTGTCTGAGAGGATAAGAACACTTCTATTCTTATATCTCCTTTTAATGCTTTCCATGACATTGGCTAGGATTGCATAAACCCCACTTGCACCTAACTCCAGGCAAACCATTAAGTAAATTAGGTCGCTATTTCTCTGCTCTACTCTGCTTTCTCAGCCTCCTGTTTGAATGAAAATAGATCTTAGAAATAGTAGCTGCCTATTTAAAAACTACGAGACTACTGCTGTAATATTTGTGTAATGTGGTGAATATTACAGGTTTTGCAACGCCGTCTACGTTAACAGAATGTTAAATTAGAGCAGGCGTCACCACTCACTTGATTTTGTGCTAGAGCAAGCATGCTTGCTCCGTGCGCGCTGCAGTGGCTAAACAAGTGATGTCAATTAGAGATGGGCTCCTGACAGCAGTGGAGGGTCTCTCGTTTGTTTGTAATGCAGCAATCATTAATTATTGAATTGCATTAGATACTAATTAATTACTAAGAGGCATGTTCATATTCACTGCTATAAATTTGAAAGCTTTTCATTACAATAGTATTGACCAAGTTATGGGGCTAGTTGTTTTATTGTGTTAATATTAATAATTGTCATTATTTTTTGTAATTGTTTATATTAGGAATACCAAACCTAAGAAAATATATAGATATATAAACATATAAATGTAAATACTAATGTAAGAGAAGAGCAATTATTCTACCGATCATAAACCTACTATAGATATATTAACCTATCAACGATGGATTACGTATTTCAAACGCAGAATGTTGCATACCGCCACTGCACTGAACGAATTATCTTACCTGCTTTCCGCGTAGTTGAGGGTCACGCAATGCACAGTAAGTGATTCAGCGGGAGCAACGAGTACGGTTACTCTCTCTGCTTTACTCAAAGAGCAACCAGTTGGTGATGCCTGAATTGGAGATTTAAAAAGAGGTTTGGACGGATGTGAATTCTAGATGAACACGTCTTATACACGTCTCTCTGCAGAAACTACATGTTATCCCCCTAGCTGAATGAATAGGTTCACATTCCCGTGTCTGCAGCAGATGGGTTAGTGATTCAATCTCGGAACATATTCCCATGTACATCTCTCGCGTTGATTCACTGATTAATCGTATAACCATTACAATAGGATACATTAAGCATGTGTGCTACATATGAATGTCTAAATAGGCATAGGAATTCTTAAGCAATTGCCTTCAAGTTGGCTGCACCCAAAGCATATAGCAACCCACAGAATGTAAACAACACAGACAAGCGTCACTGATGATTTGTTTTTAAGGGCGCTCAACTGCTAGGTCATTAGCGCCCTTGTAAAACGGATCATGACAAAGCCAAGAGATAAAAATCGGTTTAAAATATCATGGTAAAGGCCAGAGATAAACATGAATACACTCTAGCAACACATGACAGACCGACAGACCGTCGCCACAAAGCGGCAAATAAGTGCAGAGTCACCCTTAAAAAAATAACGGTGCGTAAAATTGCAGTGGCCAATATGCAACCGAGCCAAAATCACTTTCTCACGACGAGATATGCGAGAGGAAGTTTATCGGAATGTGCTTCACTACTCTAAGCTTATTTCCGCGGAGAGCTAACCCCACTCGCGCAAGGATCACTGACGACAGGTAAAACAGGTCTGGAATACTATTGACAAACTCCAACAAACTTCACGAGGGAAGAGAAACGATTTGTTACCCGAGACGTCATTGGATACAGTCCAGTAATAGTTCAACCTAATTTCCTTTTGTGCTGGCCTTAATGCTTAGAAGTTCCTATGTCAGTCATAAGTTACTATGCAGTCTTGTTTATTGTTACAAACACTGCCAATGCGTATACGTTGTTGTGAGGCCAGACTGGCGAGGAACACTTGTGGGCTAATTAGCGTTGTGAATATGCATCTGGCTAAGCGTAGGCAACAGTTTAGTTGTGATCAAGCTACCGAACAGTATACACGACGTAGGGTTTTGGCGCCGAAGGTGCCGCGCCCCGGTCTTGCTGGTGACTAGGGGATCACGATGTGAAACATGTAAAGTAAAGGAATAAATATTGTATGTTTTGTGTTTACATTAGTGTTATTTTCAATCTCCCTTTATAGGCAACTAGGTCCATACTGGTTTCCTATCCCGTCAAGCTAGAGGAAACATGGAGCTAAATGATAGAGTTTATTTCTAAGTGCAACGTAGATGTAGACATTTACAGGATTCACCAGTTCATGTGTTGGTGCTCAAATGCCCCGGAAGCCAACATCAAGCCTACAGAGAGAGGAAATTTCGCCCGTCTCCCAATCGCTCCAAGCAGCATTACAATTATGTCCCAATTACAGGTTTTATTATAGTAGTCACGCTACGTATGTTTAAGTCGCCGGCTTCATCTAACAATACACAATGCTACAATATCACAGGGCATTGTGAAAATATACTTCTTTAAAGGATAGCCCTCCTCTTTGTAGTACTTACGCCCCCAAGAACGTACAAGCCAATGCCTTAGGTCAGTAGCCTGTCGAGGAGCAACAAAACTCGGGATCATAACATATCAGGATGGATGATCAGTACAAAGCCTGGTATGGCGGTGAAGAAGAAGGAAATAAAATGATGTGGCGTATTAGTAGGTGTTGTCATACCAGACACATTATTGCGCCGCATTGTCGACAGTATTATTGGGGTGATTTATTATTTATTTCGGCTGAACGAGCCTTCTCTTTCGGCGCTGACTATGCCAGAGAGAGTAGGCTCTGTTGGAATCTCTGTCTGGTATGGCCAGCTCTGGATAGCGTGCCTAGCCAGGATAGATGAGGATAGAGTGTTAGCGTTACTTCTTTGTGTTTGAGCGTCACTTGGTGAGTAAGTTATAAGAAGTAGTAGAGTGTGGCTAGTACTCGACAGCGTGGCATCTCCCCTCAATCCTTTATTCTCCTGTGTGTAATGTAGGGCCACCACGAGTTTTATCAATAAATCACAGGTAATGTGTGCGATTTGAAATTTGTGTATTTTGTTAAAACAAATCCACGCCTTCATCGAAATGGTTCTCTTGCAGTTTTTGTGTTACGTCCCCCCATGCGCGTGTTGGGGTGATCAATATTTAATAATTTGTTGGAAACCTTTAAGCACTCACCCAGCGATGAAAGGAATGGTAGGAAATTTCGCGCAGCATTCGCCTAGGGACCGAGGGAAGCCACGAAAACTCGTTGAGTCAGGTTGGTTGGTCCTGGGGAACAACCAAATGTGGCCACAGGCATTGGTTAAAATACAGTTCTAAGGGATAAAAGAAAAGAAACCACATCTAAATATATATGCAATAGCGTCAACGTGTATAAATGGGGGAATTAAATTCATTAAATCACATTCGAGGCACTTTTTAAGTTCCTTTATACCCCGCTTTTAATTATATTGGTCTTATTGGAAGCCTTTCGTTTGGAACGTATTGGCAATGGTATTCTTTTGTCGTTAGGTTTCTTGCACCTTTTGGTTTTTAATCATTCTCACCCTCAGTCATACTTCCAGACTCAGGGGAAGATAGGGAATAGTCTTAGCAGCCGGGAATCGAACCCGGGAATCCTCGCACAGCAGGCAGGTGCTATACCGCTGAGCTACGGGGCCATATCGAGACTTATCTGGAAAGCAAGCTAGTTTAAGATGCCTTGCTCAGCAACACATAATAGGCGCAGAAGATGCTACCGCCAAGCTTACCACGTTTCCTTCAAGCTTAGGGTATCTGTGTAAATAAACTCTGTACTTCAGCCCGTCTATTTTTACTACGAAAATTAAATGATTCGAGTAATTACAAATCCAATTTTTTCGCAAACCGGCGAATTTTCCAGAAACGCAGCGTTTTCCACCTCTTAATTGAGATCATTCAGTAACTAGCGCAGTAATTTAATTAAAAGGAAAACGCTGGCGTTAACAAGCTTTATCTGCATTGCCAATGACGCACATCGGATCCGGGATTAAAGACAATACCGTACGAGAATCGCTCGCAAATTAAATACAAGCCTCAGAACACAAAACCCAGCCCGGTTAGCAGAGTGAACTTCGCAAATGCTTCATTCTCAGTTTTTTTTGTATAAAAACTGCACTCTCATACAACTCTCTCGCTTGTATTATTCGATATAACCTTTTATTATCACACAACAGTTTCGAGAACACTCTTGTGATTTACGTCCTAGTTAAAGCTAGTAAAAAAGGCAATTTAATATTTGTGTTTAGGTTTATACTTCACCTACAGTTTTGGGAAAAGTTAAAATTACTGGGCATAAACTTTATTGCATTGTCAAGGTAAAACTTATGAAGAAGTTTATCTATTGTACAAGTATCAGCTTCGAAATTGTGTTCGACTCACATCACCTTCTACACTCACTCTTCTACAAACTATTTCAATTTGAGGCAGTATTTTTAACACTTAAATGATTTCAGTCTAATTATAATATATATATATATATATATATATATATATATAATTCAATAACAGCCCGCCTTAAAGCAATATGTGTATGTGACAATATATAAAAAGTATGTTAGTCATTTTAAATGTTTATATTGTTGTATACATGTTCAATAATGTTATGTGAATGTATTACGTAATTTAATAATGTAGGAACTGTCAGAATAGGTTAAAAGTTGCTATCAATGAGGTAACCATGAGGTAACCTTGAGGCAATAATGAGTAAGAAAGTTTATATAAGGCTAAATAATGTAAATTTTGAGACAGTTTATAAAATAGCCAATCAACAACCAGAAAAAGCATAAGCTAAATGAAGGTATTCTATTGGACTAGGAATAGCCAATCAGAGACTTGAAATACAGAAATTTTACAAATTTAGGCGGTAGAAATCAGTTAAGTTGCTTGTAGACAGTGCTCAAAGCTGGACGCATTGGTTGTAGACAGTGTTTCTAACTGGACTCGAGATGCGTCCTCGAGAAATTTAATACGTATTTTGTGTGAGACGAAAATAGTTTACGTGTTAAAAAGTGCAAGTAATTAATAAAAACAATCTCACAGCTCTCTTTCTCTATATCAGTGAAATGTTATTTAAACAGTGTCAAGCATTAATAAAAGGAGTGTGAAGTAAAATTATAATTCTTCAGTCGCACCACCTCCGTGCTAAGATATTCATGTCTCTAAAAATATAAATACTGACGCAGCCAAGGCAAACATAAATATTTAATACTTAAAGAAACAGTCAAAATTATAAAGCTAATATTTTTAAACTTGGGGCAAAGGCCACCGGAAAGTACATTTGAGGTGATGGCTACCGGAAACTTTTTACCATACGTGCGGTTGCTACTACTTCAAGTTCGGCTCCCCAACAGTCGGAATATAATACATCTTCTTCAAACTGACTTTCCATATGTAGCAGCAACAAACATTCTTCAAATTTCATACTCTTTGCACGATCACGAGAAATAATTTCTGATGTGTTTCACTCACATAACTTTCTCTACTGTTGTACAAACTATTTTACAAACACTTATTCTCCATATACTTCCATTTTAATCGAGATAAACGTTTTCAGAGACTATATTATTGCTACTTTTCTTGTAGATGCTAATAACGAATTCCCAATTAAGAAAAAGTTTAATTATATTAAAAATTCAAACAAATTACGAGGAATATCTCGGGAACTTTTCACTGGACTAAAAACATTTATATGACGCAAATTGTGTTTTAAAGAGATCTACATTTTTGTGCAGTATTATTTTGTCTATCTCTTAGGGTTTAATAGTTATCGAAAGTCATTTGGAATGAAGAGGACTTTCGGAGAGATTTCCAGAAAATTCAAGATATACATTTCACTTACCATTAAAATATCTTGATGCTTTAATCAAACCTTTTACAGCCATTTTTGAGAAAATCAAAATGTTCGAAAAATGTTACATGTGAAGAGTAGCCTGGGGTTGGGGATTGTTTTTAAAATCTATGTGTCACATCCTTGGAAGATACTAAACTCAAATACCAAGTTTGGTATTTTTCCGACCATACGCTCTTGAGTTAAAATAATACAAAACATGTATTTTCGGTGAAACCTCGGTATCGAATTTTTGGGTGGAATGCAATACTTCCCCTACTTACTATACATAGCAGAGAACGTAAAAAAACGAATAACGTCTTATCACTTAAAAAATGTATATATACATATATATATATATTTGAACATTCGAAATAATAACATATAGTATCTCGGAAATGGTTAATGCCGCAACAAATTTTGACAAAATATGTGTTTTAACGTGTTCTACATTTGTTGTGTAATAAGATTTCATGTACCTCTTACAGTTTATTAGTTATGGGAGTTCTAAAATCAATCGAAATGAAAAGGACTTCATAGACTATTCCCAGAAAATACAGGATATAGAGTTGTCATGCAAATATTTAAATATATGGAACTTTAAACAAAATAATTAGTCATTCCCGAGAAAAACAAGAATAGTGAAATTTCTTAGACAAAGCATAGTTTCGGTTGAAAACTCTTGAAAGTCCTTGGATCGCATCCTTGGATGTTGAACACGAATACCAAGTTTGTTATTTAACCCACTTTTCGTTTTTGAGTTATGCTGTTCACAGACAGACAATCAGGCAGGCACTAAAGCGCAGGCACAAGCGCGCGCGCACGCACACATACACACACACACACATTTTTCTAAAAATGCGGGGTTTTTTTTAATTCAGGGAAACTCAAAACATATATTTTGGTGAAATCTCGAAATATTATTTTTTGTGGTATTTTGTGTGGCTTCCTCTGCAAGTATAGAGAAAGTAAAAAGTATATGAATATAGCTCAAAAAATCTGATGTGTTGTACTCACATGACTTTCTCTACTCTTGTACAAACTATTTTTACAAACGTTTTCTACAACTACTTCATGTTAACGAGATAAACATTTGAAGAAACTATCGTATTGCTAATTTTCCTGTAGATGCAAGGAGAAAATATGTGGCGCATTCCATTCTCTTTGCATGTCCAGGACATAAAAAACTAATAACGAATTTCCATTTGAGAAAAAGTATTAGTATTGGAAAACTGAAACAAATAACAAGTAATATTTCGAAAATGGCTCACTCGACAAAAAAAATGCACATGACATAAATTGTGTACTTTAACGATATCTACATTTTTGTGTTGTAAAATTTTGTCTATTTATTACGGTTTACCAGTTATACGAAAGTCATTCAGAATATAAGGATTTTTGGAGAGATTCCCAGAAACTTAAGATATACGTTTCATTTGCCATTAACTTTAAAGTTCATTGTGATGAATATAGTCTGGAAAATATGAATTGCAGTGTATTACATAAGCACGTAGGTCTACCTGATCCTTGCGATGTACGAGTTTGAATACGTAAAATGTTTAAGACCAATAAACACACCATTCCACTCTTGTAATAAATTACGAGATGCAGCAAACGTATCGAGACTCATCTAAATATACCAACAATTAGGGATAATTTATACTAAATTTTCGGCTGAATCAAAAAACGTTCTTTTTTAATTTTCGCAGAAAATATCCACAAACAACTTAGAATCAGGATCTTATTGCGTTTTTACCTTTTTGATTATTTAAATACCCAAACCCGACGTTTTAATAGATCTGCGTAAAGCCGTGCAAATAGATAATGTTTGGTGTGTGTTCTTTGTATGTGGATTCAGAAATAAACAGCCTTTTCAAACTTAATTGGGGATTTACTATTTAAATAATTTAATAATTGATTTTTAGAAAATTAAAAATGTTACGTATTTTATTTTTTTCAGGAAACAATTTCTAACTGTAAATACCATATTTTAAGTAATAAACCTAAATGTTCAAAAGTTTAAAATTGCCATTATGGAGGGCTTTGCGGTTCGCTTGATTTTCAGTTTTAGAAAACTATTTCCCAGAATTTAGGTACATAAGTCTAGGAAAATTAATGTTTTATTACAGTCCTATAGAAGAAGTCTGTGACCAAAATTCCAAATCATTAAATCCGTTGGAATTTGTAGAAATTAAGCGTTACAGTACAAATGATGAAAATTATTATACAAGGAATGCATTTTTCAGCATAGCTGAATATTTACATGTATCAGTTTTAACTCTTACAATAAAGAATATGTTATAAAATCTGATATAATAGGAACACAAAATTATAGTGATTACTCAACCGAAGAGTCCGAAGTTTGGTTTGGTAGAAGTTCTTACAAACTAAAATCAGCCAATCCGGCTTTTATAGACCATTTACTTAAAACCAAGCTTTAAAATTCTTCCCTGTTTTACACTTACCTTTTCGTCTCCACATACGAAGCACGCATCTTAATATTTTCTATCACCTGGCTTTTCTTATACGTTAAATCCTTTTATCAATCACTTACTTAGTGGGCTTACCCACTTCGTATATAGAGCTTACACTGCCGAGGGCTTACAACCGTGCTTAGGGTCAGAGGCCTGTGGAGGAGCAGAACAACATTGAAACATAGAATGAAGAACCCAAAACGCGGGATCGGCCCTTAGAGAGTGAGGGAAAAATGATATGAAATAAAGGCGAAATTATGAAAGGAAAGGTGATGGAGCAATTGGTGGAATTTGAAGTAGATATTATCTTTACGTTATTTGCCCCTCGTTTTGGGCGTCAGTGTGAAGTAGGTTTTATTGAAAGAGTTGTATTATATTTCAACTGTTGGAAGCCGAACTTTAAGTTCGTTGCAACGCATAGTACCCGCTTTCCGGTAGCCTTCGCCCCAAATGTACTTTCCGGTAGCCTTTACTCCCCCAAAAAATATTTTTAAACGTTAGCTTTGTAATTCGACTGTTTCTTTAAATATTATATATTCATGTTTGCCTCGGCTGCGTCAGTATTATTGTTAGAGACATGTTTCTCTTTGCAGGGTTGTGGTGCGACTGAAGAATATAGGCTTACACAGATTATAATTTTACTTCACTCCTTTTATTAATGTTTGACACAATTTAAATAATATTTCACTGATATAGAGAGCTGTGAGATTCTTTTATTAATTACTTGCACTTTTTAACACGTAAACTATTTTCGTCTCACACGAATACGTATTAAATTTCTTGAGGACGCATCTCGCGTCTGGTTAGGAAAACTGTCTGCAGCCAACGCGTCCAGTTATGAGCGCTGTCTACAAGCAACTATCTTGATTTCTACCGCCTAAATTTGTAAATTTCTGTATTTAGAGTCTCTGATTGGCTATTCCTAATCCAATAGAATACCTTCATTTAACTTAAGCTTTTTCTAGTTGTTGATTGGTTATTTTTATAAACTGTCACAAAAATTGCATTATTGTCGCTCTAAGAATGACTAGTAGCATTAATAAACCTTCTCACTCATTATTGCCTCAAGGTTACCTCATTGTTAGCAACCTTTAACCTATTATTCTCACAGCTCCTACATTATTAAATTACGTAATACATTCACATAACATTATTACACATGGATACAATAATATAAACATTTACAATGACTGTAATATACACTTTTTATGTTTTGTTACATACACATATTGCTTTAAGGCGGGCTGTTATTGAATTATACATTATATAATAAGACTGAAATCATTTTAGTGTTAAAAATACTGCCTCAAATGAATGCGGGGGAAACCGGAGAACCCGAATAAAAGCCGCCCAAATGCCGCTTCCTCCACCACAAATCCCACATACAATCCCTGAGATCGAACCCGAGCCGCCTTGGTGGAAGGCGAGCGGTCTGTCCATTCAGCCACGGTCGCTTTTCCCAATCACAATATGTTAAAGTTCATCTCCCGGAGTCAAATCTCCCAACCAATTTATTTTAATAAATACACCACTCTACTCTACCTCCTTTTCCCGACTGCTTTTAGCAGTGTTAAACTTCCTTTACCACCCCTCCTAAACAAGTTAGTTACTTAAATATGTCGATCTCTCTGTCCTCAAACCTAAATTGCCTATGTTTACAGTCCTTTTTCCTCGCTTTGTCGTCATGTAACATTTTCCGCAATGCGTAATACCACATTTTACAAAAGTACTTTGGCATCTCGTTCTTCAAGGATCCAAGATTGTTTGCTCTTCCATTAAACCTTCCTTTGCCATGACTATCCCGTCGATAACGGCTTATGCACTACTTGAGTTACATCTCAAACCTCTGTAGCTAGAGACTTTGAATATTAGCTCATCTCAAACATTTGTTTTTGGCTTTTCTTCGAATAACCAGCTTGTTCTGAGTATTTTTTATTTGTTCGATTTTTGTGCCAACTTTACATTTGACTTTGAAGCAATTGCACATTGATAATGATGTCCGCTTATTTTACATTTATTATTGTTAATTGTTGGAATTCTCTGTCACATTAAACATTAAACCACACGCACATCACCATTCTTACGCTTCCAGACTCTAGGAAGGTTAGAAAATAATCCCAAATAAAGAAAAGCTCCCACCCTCCTGTCGGGAATCGAACCAGTAAACTCTGGGTTGTATGCTCATTTGCCTATCACCAGATAATTTCTTAGTATTATTTCCTTTCTGTTAATACTACCGTATCATCGCATTTAATCCTCCATCGTCCTACCATCACTCTTCCTTGAAAAAAATTCTTCACCAAATCCTACAAGAAGTTATTGAACAAAGAGCACGCTTGTATGTTTTCCACTATTCCACTTCCCTCAAACTTAACTTCTACTATCCTAATATTGGTTAGCTCCCTGATACAGGGATTACTTGTGAGTGAGGCAGTATTATTAACACTAAAATGATTTCAGTCTAATTATATAATATGTACATTCAATAACGGCCCGCCTTAAAGTAATATGTGTATTTAACAATATATAAAAAGTTATATTACAGTAAGAGTATATATTTGTATTATTGTATCCATGTGTAATAATGTTATATGAATGTATTACGTAATTTAATAATGTAGGAGCTGTGAGAATAATAACTTAAAAGTTGCTAACAATGAGGTAACAATGAGGTAACCTTGAGTCAATAATGAGTAAGAAAGTTTAATAGTACTACTTGTGATTCTTGGAGTAACAATAATGTAATTTTAGTGACAGTTTATAAAATAGCCAATCAACAACCAGGAAAAGCTTCAGTTAAATGAAGGTATTCTATTGGAGTAGGATTAGCCAATCAAAAACTGAAAAGGAGCAAATTTTACAAATTTAGAGTTCAGTTGCCTGCAGACAGTGCACTAACCAGACGCAAAATGTGTCCTCAAGAGATTTAATACGTATTCGTGTGAGACGAAAAGTAGTTTACGTGTTAAAAAGTGCAAGTAATTAATTAAAAATAATCTCACAGCTCTCTCTATATCAGTGAAGTGTTATTTAAATCGTGTGAAGCAGTAATAAAAGGAGTGAAGTAAAATTATAATCTGTGTAAGCCTACATTCTTAGTCGCACCACAAACCTGCTAAGAGAAATGCGTCTCTAACAATAATACTGACGCAGCCGAGATAAACGTAAATATATAATATGTAAAGAAACAGTCAAATTACAAAGTTCATATTTTTTTAAACTTGGGGCAAAGGCCACCTGAAAGTACCTTTGGGGCGAAGGCTACAGGAAACTGTTTACTATACGTGCAGTTGCAGCCAACTTCAAATTCGGCTCCCCAACAGTTGAACTATAATACAACTCCTTCAATACAACCTAATTCAAATTGACGCCCAAAGCGTGGTGCAAATAACGTAAAGAAATCAAATTCTTCATGAGTTATCTCTCTTTCCAATCCATATGCATTTTCTTTAGTATCTCCATATTTTTGTTTCAGTTTACTTTGTCTCCCCCTTTTCTGATCCACAAATGCTACTTAAAATCCCTAAATCTTACTCTGTGTAACGTAGTAGTATCCATTTCTCCTTTATTCTTGTTCTTCTAATTCATCATTTTAGAGCATAGATCTCCATCCAGTCTTCTCTGTAGAAGCCGAAAGAGACATATTAATTGAACCGGACATTATTGTTCATTTTACCACGTACATTGTAGCTAGAGAAGGTACTGCATTTCACCCAAAAATTTGGTATCGAAATTTCACCGTATATGTTTTGAGGCCACCATAGAAAAGTGACGCTGCGAGCGTGTGCAAAACTTGGTATTTAAGTCCAGTATCTTCCAGTATGCGACAAAAATATTTTCAAGAAAATTCCCCAACCACAACTATCCTTTAAATGGAATATTATTCGAATTTATATTATTTTCTAAAAAAAAAAGCTCTAACGATTTTGATTAAAACATCATATATCAAACATATTTACATTAGAAATAAAATGTATATCTTGAATAGGCTGAAGCTCTCTTCGTTAGAGGAATTTTATATTATCTTGTATAACCGGTAAACTTTAAGTGAAACACGAAAACGCACTACACAAAAAAGCAAGCAAATCCTTTAAAACACATAATTTATTTCAAATAGTTTTTTACTTTCTCTACTGGGTATAGTAAGTAGGGGAATTATTGCATTCCATCCAAAAATTCGATACCGAGATTTCACCGGAAATATATGTTTTGAGACCCTGTGAATAAAAGAAAAGCATTTTTGGAAACATGTCCGTGTGTGTGTGTGTGTGTGTGTGCCTGTGTGTCTGAACAGCATAACTCAGAAACGAACAGTCGGATAAACACCAAACTTGGTATTTAGGTTCAGTATCTTCCAGAGATGCGACACGAAGGTTTTCGAGAAAATCTCCCCCACCCCAGATTACCCTTTATATGGAACATTTTAAGAAAATTTTAATTTTCTCAAAAATGGCTCTAACGATTTTGATTAAAATATCATATGTTTAAGACATTTTCATGGCAAATGAAATGTATATCTCGAATTTTCCGTGAATGTCTCCAAAAGTATTTTTCATTGTGAACGACTTTTGCATAACTGGTATACCATAAGAGATAGACAAAATTTTACCACACAGCAAATTTTGATCGCGTTAAAATACACAATTTATGCCATATACATTTTTTTTTGTTGAGTGAACCATTTTCGAGATAAAATTTTCCAATAGTATTTCTCAATTGGGAATTTGTTATTCATTTTTTTTATGACCTGGACATACAAAGAGAATGGAATGCGCCACATAGCAACCAGCTTTTAAAAGATTTGACTGTCGGTTAAAGTTTACCATATTCCCCTTGCACCTACAAGAAAATTAGCAATAAGATTAACATCTCGATTAACATGAAACATATGGAGAATAAGCGTTTGTAAAAAAAGTTTGTACAAGAGTAGAGAAAGTCATGTGAGTGTAACACATCAGATGTTTTATAGTATAAACCACCATTATTAATGGTTGGATTTGTTCAATACTTTGTCAATACTCTTAAAGTTAATGTCGATTTTCAGTTATTTCTACCGATTGCATGGAAAGTATATGGAATTTTCAGACCAACACATAGCGTCCAGTTCTTAAACATTTGAATATCGCTGTTCCCTTTGGATCTATAACGAAATGTGTAATGTAGCTATTTCTGCAAAGTTTTATCTCAATTAAAGTGAAGCAGATAGAGAAATACGCTTTGGTAAGAATAGCCACTAATAAGCGCTACAGGGTAAACTGTGATGTGAACCTAACACGTCAGGTTTTTTCTTTCAGTATTAGCAGCAAACTGTTTTTTATAATGCCCCAAGACCAGCCACAACTATCATATTTCACTATATAAAGAAAGCAGTTCCTTTATTTCCTTCAGCCACTAACAAGGCAATTTCAAGCACGAGAAGTGCAGATATTTTAAATTCAGTGCGTTTAACAGAACTGTGTAGCTATTCAGTTGTTTATTCTCAATACGGGTCCTAACCATAAATATTGCAATATTTTATGATTTTGATTTCGCAAAACTGTTACAGTACTATGTAGGGGAAGTACTGCATTCCACCCAAAAATATCCATATCGAAATTTCACCTTAAATACATGTTTTGAGGCCCCTTGGCTCCAAAAAGAACATTTTTATTTTCTCTATTACGTATAGTAAGTAGAAGTATTGCATTCCAAATAAAAATTCGATACCAAGATTTCACCGAAAATACAGGTTTTGAGATGCCCTAAATCCAAGTAAAGCATTTTTGGTACATGTCCGTGTGTTTGTGTCTGGCAGTCTGCGAGTAGCATAACTCAAAAACGAAAAGTCAGATAAATACCACACTTGGTATTTAGGTTCAGTATCTTTCGAAGATGTAACATGAAGATGTAAGAAAAACCTCCACACCAGACTGCTTCTCGTGGAATATTTTTCGAAAATTTTGATAATATAAATTTTCTGAAAAATAGCACTAAGAATTTTGATTAAAATTAAAAAATTTAAGATATTTTAATGATATTTGCAAGAAACGACAGAAAAGAAGAAAAAAGAACAACAAAACTCACACAAACAAAACAGAAGAAGACGAAGCAAATAGAAAAGAAAAAACTTGTTTTACAAGCACAGGCTATTAATTTATTGCTAATTGCACAAGTTAATCTGTCGCATAAACAATCAAACGGCTGCTCTTTTACTTTCTTTACTACTTGCCTATAGTAAAGGAAATATTGCGTTGCATCTAAATATTCGATGCCCAGATTTTACCGGAAGTACATGTTTAGCTTCTTCATGCATGGATTATCAAGGAACACGAGAAAAAATATTTAATACTTTAAAATTGTCCAATCTACGTTCAATAATATGATTTCAGGCTCATCAATGTATATTATTATTTTTTGAACAAATTATGAACATGATGTCATGTGTCAACATGACAATCCAATGCCTTTTCTTAGTCACGTTCCATAAGATAATAACATCTTCCATCGAATCTTAAGTTTGCAATCGCTGCAATTAAAACAGCTGTATGTTTCTTAGGTAGTGGATCGGCAACAGCATCATTTCATATTCATTATCAACCACAATAAATCTGAGTTTCACAAAATAACATTTATTGTCATTAAAGTATTAAGTCTATAAAGTATTTATGCATTCACTAGTATGATATTAACCAGGTGGAATACACTTCAAGTACCATTTTTTATTTTTTAACTAATGGGGCCAATGGGCAATTGAGGAGTATTTTTAACACCTAAATAATTTCAGTCTAATTATATAATATGCAAATTCAATAACTGCCCACCTTAAAGCAATTAGTGTATGTAACAATATATATAAAGTTTATATTACAATTG
Organism: Deroplatys truncata; assembly: GCA_030765065.1. NCBI lineage: Eukaryota > Metazoa > Arthropoda > Insecta > Mantodea > Mantidae > Deroplatys > Deroplatys truncata. Next base: position 143,339,817 of record CM060980.1, on the reverse strand, counting down.
CATAAGTTTATATTATTGTATACATGTTCAATAATGTTATATGAATGTAATACGTAATTCAATAATGTACGGAGCTTTGAGAATAATAGGCTAAAAGTTGCTAACAATGAGGTAACCTTGAGGCAATAATGAGTAACAAAGTGTAATAATGCTACTAGTCATTCTTGGAGCAACAATAATGTAATTTTTGAGACAGTTTATAAAATACCCAATCAAGAACCAAAAAAAAATCTTAAGTTAAATAAAAGTATTCTATTGGATTAGGATTAGCCAATCACAGACTTGAAATACAGAAATTTACAATTTTAGGCGCTAGAAATCAAGTCAGTTGCTTGTAGACACTGCTCATAACTGTACGTGTTGGTTGTAGATCAGTCCAGTGATCATAACTGGACGCGAGATGTGTCCTCGAGATATTTAATACGTATTCGTGTGAGACGAAAATAGTTTACGTGTTAAAAAGTGCAAGTAATTAACAAAAGAATCAGCTCCCTATATCAGTGAAGCGTTATTAAAATCGTGTCAAGAATTAATAAAAAGGAGTGATTTAAAAATTATAATCTGTGTAAGCCTACATTCTTCAGTTGCACCAACTTCCTGCTAAGAAAGCCATGTCTCTAACAATAATACTGACGCAGCCGAGGCAAACATAAATATATAATATTTAAACAAACAGTCGAAATAGAATACATCTTCTTCAAACTGGCTTTCCATACGTAGCAGCAACAAACCAAGTTCAGCTTCCAAAAGTCGAAATACAATACAACTCCTTAAAATCAAACCTTCTTCAATTTGGTTCCCAAAGCGTAGGGCAAATAATAATAACTCCTAAAAAAAAACAACTTCACAATCAACTTTAAGATCCATGTTGACTAAATAGACCAGAAATTGAAGTCATGCATTTTTCTTTTCTATTCCACCTTTTAGCTTCATTTACTTCTGCTTCTAATGTAGGTGGTACTTCTTGTACATCAGGAAGCAAAATTTCTTCTTCCTATTCCCTTATAACAGCTCTCAGAAGATACTTGCTTTCAGAATCTGAAGGTGGTAGTAATTTCTGAAGTAATTTCACAACCTCCTCCTTTGATAATTGATATTTCTGTCCTTTACTGAATTGAAAATTTGTAATAACGTACCTGAAAAACTGAAATAATTCCCATAAGCAAGAATACAAGATTATTAGGTCGAAATGCTTTGGTGTAAAATTACGAATGCTTACATAACCTCGAAATCTTCAGCACACATAAATCCGTAGTGTTATCATTTGTGTACATCACTATTTTCCGATATTATAATTAATTTCAAATTATTTATGCATAGTAACCAATAATAGATACGTACATTAGTAGCCTTATTAGGAGAGAACGGAAACACAAAGGATTTGCCGCCATCTGATAAGGTTCTTTGATCTATGCCGCTAGCCCCGCCCCCTCCCTTTGTGTTCTCACACGCCGGCCTGGTCGCGTGGCGCTAGCCCCGCCCCCTTCCCTTTGTGTGCTGATCTAATGCCGACAGGGTCTGTGCCGGCAGGTCCTCCCCCCTCCCCCTGTGGTCACGTGCCGGTGACCCGCCCCCTCCCTCCCCCATACGGGTGTCCTCCCTCCCCTTTGTGTTCTGGTTGGTTCCCTGTGGATAGGTGGGAGAGTGTGTATTGTTCCTATACGGTGACTACATTCCCGCCCCTCATTGTGACTTGTCTAAATCCCTGCCGTGTGATTGGCTTGGGGTAGGGGATGTGCCGCTCGGGTGATGGGGTATAAGGGAATGGGGTTCTCGGTGCGTGACGTTGGCGATGTGGGAATGCGATTCTCGATGCCTGCCGCACATCGGCAAATCGTTTGAGTACATAATTGTGTCAATCAATTAGGTAATGCGTGTTATTGAAAAAAGAATCGCCATCATATTACTACTAATGCAATTAAACGCTATTCTTCGAGCAATTAAGTATTTTTGATTGAATTCGCGCACACCTGTCCCTAAACCGCCATTTATAACCTACTATTGTCAATAAATTACACGTCTAATGAAACACGGCTAGTCTGTCGATGAAAACAATTAAGTATTTTTGAATGATTAATTGACTCGCGCGCAACTGTTCGTTATCGTATATGTGTGGTAGCATGTGTATAATTATTACGAGTAATAACATTTATTTAATTCTACTTTTGAGGGAAAATATATTTCGGATTTATATTACAACCCTTAGATGAAAGGACAGAGTTGACGTAACACTCGTTATCGCGTGATAATTGCGGTGGAACCTCGACCGCAACCTTCCACAGCGAGACGTTTCATTGGAATGACTGGCTCCCGATACTTGGACTGGCAAGTCGACTTCCGCACCCCCTCCACTCCCGCTTCAGTTCGCAACATACACTAGCGCGCCAAGTGGTAATATGAGTGAAACTCCAGTGAGTGTTCCCACACAGCGCCCCTGGTGGTCATACCCGAAAGTTGTGAATTCACCATATTTAAACTCATTATGGGCGCAAGACGGCCATCTTAACTCTATATAATTCTGCGAAATATGATTCCGGAAAAAAATAAAGGGGAATTAACATGCAAGGGGCGTTCATGTTGGCTCCGGAGGAATTGATTATGAAATAAATAAAAAATAAATAAGACTCTCGCTGATCGATGAATACAATTAAATATTTTTATTAATTAATGTAATTGACTCGCGCTCCTAGAGATATCTCACCCAATTATTCATCTACCATGAATATCTCACTTCTAATGAAACGACGCAGTCTATCGATTAAAAACAATTAAGTTTTTTTTGATTGATTAATGTAATTGACTCGCGCGCAACTGTTCGTTATCGTATATGCGCGATTATTACGCGTATATAACTATTACGACTAATAACGTGTGTTTAATTCTTCTTTTGACTGGAGGGTTTATAAAAAATATTACATTGCTTAGATGAATTAAAAAGCAACTTAAAGCGAAATTGCAAATAGCTTGTATGAGACGTTAACACGAGAACCCTTTACGAAAAAACAAGACGCAATGCGACAGCTGTACCTCGTCTAAATAGAAGCGGTTAAACCAGGACGCTTGGGTTTTCCCGCAGTACCTGCTCTTAATGGCTAGGGGTATCCAGCACATCGAGTACGCTTCAACTGACGTTAAAAATAAAAGCCCTCTATGTCTCTTCTCACACGAGAGAAGTATTAATTACAATTCAAAACAGGCGTACCTGTAAGTAACACGCACGAAGACTTCAAATATAAATTTTATATTCGTTTTAAATGTTCTTTCTAAAGACGTAGCGAACTTTGAGAAATTCAACGAATTATTCACTGCTTGAAAGAAATATGGTGTACACCCCTGAAGAATGCGTGTGTAGACGCATTAGCAGGCGACAGTCCCTTCCGTACCATTAAACCAAGGTCTTGTATAGAGCTCTTAGTGAACAATGAAGGGTGTTTCCAGTTCATTAAGCAGGCCAAGTGCTCTGAAAAACCACAGACCCTCGGGGTAAATAACTATTAGCGACACAAAAGATTTTCTTAAGAGCTTCCTCTGTCCAGAAATTCCATCATAGACAGGGCAAAAACAAGTCTAGACATGTTTTAAGCTTACCACAAAAAATGTTTCCCCGATAATTAATATAATTCTACATGAAGAATATTAATGATTAAGTTTTGAATTAAACGTATACTGTATAGATTCTGTACTTAAACATTCGATTGTATCTTTGTCATTATTTAAATACTCGCGTACAAGAAATGCAGACATGATATCAAAAAATTAAACTGATTTTTTTTCGGAATGTTAAACAGAGAAATATGATTTGGCGAGAGTAATATGAAGAATAAAAAGTATTCAGAATGATAGATATTACATACGTTATTAAAATAAATAAGGCTCTCGCTGATCGATGAAAACAATTAAATATTTTTTATTAATTAATTGTATATGAATTGACTTGCGCATCTGATTGGTAACGCATGTGCATGATTATTACGACTAATAGCATTTGTTTAATTCTAAATAAATAATGAAATATGGAGCCTAGCCTAAACAATCCTCGTTACTCTTAATTTATTCCATTTTTAAAAAGATTGGGCTTAGTAAACATAGGACGAGTACGATTTTAAATACCCCGTCCATCCGAGAGATATTTTTTCGAATATTCCAACATGTTAATATAAACTTAATACACACACACACAAATTCATTTCAAGTAATCTAACGATATTGAATAAAATATTAAATGTTTAAGATATTGTAATGAGAAATGAATTGTATATCTCGAATTTTCTGGGCCGCAGGCTGTAGGATCGCTCATCAAATACCGTAATGATTCAGACACCCGAACACCCGAATGGTAAGCATTCTTCAGAGTTTTTAAATAAGTAAGGTAACAATTCATATTAACTTCTTGTTCATATTCTTTATTATTATTTGTATTATTATTTCCAGGAAGTGGACTTTATTTTGGTATCGACCATCCATCGAGCGCTGCACAGGCACCGCCAGGCTTCCAAACCTTCCTGGTACCGAATCATCATGGAGGTGGCTCTGCCTCCGTACATGCAGCAACACTCGTAAGTTGAGAATTTACAGACGGGTGTTTGAGAATTTGTAAGTAAAAATTACATGATAGTAGACATACAATGTCGATTCTGGCACACAAAGGCATGCCTCCGACAGGATAGAGTTCTGGATTGTATAAGGAGAAAAGGCATATTTAAGGGGAGTTTCTCACCCATATGCAGTCACATAACTCTATCGATCTCCCAGAATGCTATGTATTTTTAACGCAGGTGTTTAAAACGTGTATTTTTTTTCACGTATAGAGTGTAGATTCTTTAGAACTCTATACTTAAACATGCTATACTATTATTATTATTTATTTTTTTCCAGGAAATGGACTTTATTTCGGAGGCGGTATCGGTCAACATGCGAGCGCTGCACCGGTACCATCAGGGCTTCGCGACCGTTGCACCAGTAGGCTTCGCGACCGATGCACCGCGACCCCCAGGCTTCCAGACCTACCTGGTACCAAATCAGCAGGGATGGGGGCCCTGCCCCATACATGCAGCAAGCACCGAACGGCAAGAATTTTTTTCAATATTTTACGAAGTTCTTTTACACATTCTATATTATTATTAATATTGTTATTATTTTCAGGAAGTGGACTTTATTTCGGAGGCGGGTTTTTTCTGGGAATGTCTCCAAAAGTATTCTTCATTCTGAACGACTTTTGCAAAATTGATAAACCATAAGAGATAGACAAAATTTTACTACACAAAAAATGGAGATCGCGTTAAAATACATAATTTATATCATATACATTCTTGTTGTTGAGTAAATCGTTTCGAGATATTGCTTGTTATTCCCTTTAAAATTTTCCAATACTTATACTTTTTCTCAATTCATTATTCTTGTTTTATGTCCTCGATATGCAAAGAGAATGGAATGCACCACATAGCAACCAGCGTTTAAAATATTTGACTATCGCCTAAAACCTACCATATTCACATTGTATCGCGATATGAAAATTACCAATAACATTGACATCTCGATATCTCGATTAACATGAAGCATATAGGGAATAAGTGCTTGTAAAAATAGTTTGTACAGAGAGTAGAAGTCATGTGAGTGTATCACATCAGATTTTTTTGACATTGGTTTAAATTTTCAAATACTTTTAACTTTTCTCAAGCGGTAACTCGCTATTCGTTTTTTCCCGTGGTAATGCATAGAGAATAGAATTATAAAGCCGTCATATAGCATCAGACGTTTTTTAAACATCTGTAACGTGTCTATTCACAATCGAGAGGTTGCTGGTTCGAGGAAAATTATATCTACAGAAACAATACATTATTTTCGCTCTGTGATTAATTTGGTAATGTAACAATAATTAACAATGAATTTGTAGCGGTAAATGTAAAAAATAAAATATATTTTTTATTTCCTAGCGTCATACGCAGAAGCATTCCCCTTAAGGAACGCTGTCGTGAGCGATGGTTTCCCCCATAACAGGTTTAGACTTGCTTACGAAATGTCCTTGTGCGAGGCTAGCATTTCCCTCTCCTTCTCGAATTTTTTGGAGTAGCCAATCAAAATTGCTGTATTATATACCATCACACCTCTCACCCCTTCAGATTTTTATCAGGCGAAGCGATATAAAAGCAGTAGCTTCCCCAGCGATTTCACTGTATTGTGACAACACAGTGAGCTAAGATCTCTACAAACTTTTCTCATTCAAAGTGAAATTTCAACGAACATCATGTCTGGTAAGTTGTAACAAAACACATCATTTACTTTAAAAGTTAAATTATTACTCTGTACATTTAACTTATATTCGCGTTCTTGTTTTTAATGCATGGCATTTATATGCGAATAGCTGAGCATTCTAAAAGTTAATAGCTAGACAAGTGAATTTTCTGAAATGTGAACAGTTTAGTTAAGTATTCATTTTAGGCAAGCTTATTCTACATTTAATAGCTAACTGCGCGAATTCTCAAAATGGGAACAATTTAGTTAAGTATTCACCTTGTTGAGTAATTATTATTCCAGATATTTAAATACAGGATTTCACAGAGTGAATTATATTCCTTTTGGAGAAAATACAATTATTTGAATACCTTATTAACGTTTTTGCTTTAGAATATTACAAAAAGTCTGTTGCGCGAATCATTCGCTCTAACAAAGTAAATATCTACATTATATTAAAACATTTAAATTGAAAAATACAGTACTTAATGAACTTCATTAGTGAATCAGAACCTCAATTATATTTACACATATTATCATTTTCAGAAAAAAGTTAATAAGTTTGTAACTTTCAAATAAACAAAATTTTGTTATGCAACACATTCTCTAATAGAGAATGATGTTTTTTTCTCTTCTAATGCAGAAAGTTTGACATCTCAACTTAACACATTGGCTGAGGGTAGCATTTACCCAACCGTTCAAAGACTACAAGATCTTCAGCCAGAGGAGCCTTATAATATAAAATCCTTAAGAAAAATTGATACTCGATACGGTGCTAGAGTCGTTGCACTTTTAGAGAATAAGCAAGTGTTTCTCCCGACAAGATATTCAACCCTAACAACCCAACAGCTGGAGGAATGCCTGGGGGAGGTTTCAAATGGTATATCATGGAGTAGTTCCAGCCGACAAGTTTAAGACATGTAAATTGTCTTTTCTTCCTATTAAGGTTTGTAGAAATAATTCAGCTATCCTTTCAAAGCCTCATTTAGAGTTACATTCGTTGAGTTTATAAATTCGCACTTCAGTAGGATAACATTTGTCTAAAGTATACATCAATATGTAAAAAAATAACGTCCAGGATGTAGTCTGAGCGAGGATCTGCAGAAAGAAGTTTAATAGTCTATTCACTGATTCTTTACCTCAAAGCAGATACCTACAGCAAGTTTCAAATAATTTCCAGCAGGATAGCAGTTGTCAAAAGCATGCATCACTGTATTAAAAAAATATGTGTAAATAATGTCTAGATTGTACTCTGTGTGATTTCGTGCAGAAAGAACTTTAATACCCCTTGCAGTGATTCTCCACATCGAAGTATATACCTACAAGAAGTTGCAAATAATGTGAATGTGTGTTACAGGAATGCCCAGCTGAATGTAAATGAAGAGGAAGAACGAGATAGCTTAAAGCATCATAAACAGAAATGTGATAGGAACATTCTCAACACCACCCTCAATCAATGAAGAATTGCACCAGCGCGGAACATTACATGGAAAAAACATCCGCGTGTGTAGAATATAACAATAATATATATAAATTATGTACTCATTATTACTGCTATACCAGCCTATACCATTGATTTCATAAATAATTTTCATAATTGTTTAAGGGGAGAATGCCTATCTTAAAAACATTGATGCTACATGAAATCTAAACAAAAAGATTATTGAACTATTACTGAAAGAGACTTGAATAAATGGGATCTAGAAGCCAGACCATCTTATATTGGGTGTTGTATGATATGAGGTGTATAAAACGATTAATAAAAAAATGAGGTCTATGTAATATAAACAAACATTTATTTTTTTATAAACATTTTCCTATTACATTCCTATACAAAAAAAATACATATTTCCTAAAGACAAAGGTGATATTCTAGACATTCTAAAACACTCAGTTTATATAATCATATACATCACACAGAAAGAGACCTGCATTATCCATAAAAACTAAACATTTCAAGAATGTCTGGATGATGTATTTTATAAGTACAAGGTTTTGATATTTCAAAGTTCCTGTTAACCATGACTGTAATTGATTAACACAATTTCTCGATCCTGTCATGCTATAACTTTAGAAGCTTTCAGCTTACTTATAATCTCCTCAATCTCTTGTGTGTGACTATTATTACCAGCATTCCTCGATGCAATTAGTAATCTCATTATATTTACTAGTCTATTTGGATTTTCAAGCGTAAATATCACTGAATCATCATATGAAGATTTCATATTCTCGCGACTCCCGCTGTATCCAGATTTTTCACCATCAGTAGTCTCCAGTGAAGGACAGAGGCTTGATCCGGTATAACATCCCCCTCTATACATCTTCGGATCTTCGAGTGTAGGAGAGAGAGTCGATCCAGTATAACATGTTGCTCTATGAAGCTTAATCTTGACAAAGAACGATTCTTAAAAATCCGCTCGCATATACAGCATCTAATGACGTGTTTTCCTCCATGTGTAATGTATGAAAAATTGAGTTTCTCATCCGCTAGTTGCACAGATTTTCTCCGGCAGGAGCTCATGCTAAAACTAAAAGAAATTAAATGAATACGGGGATGCTAACGCTCGAAGGAATTAAAAGCGAATGAATGAATTCATAACACGCAGCTATGTATATATTCAGTGTGAGGACGCCGGAGGGAATCGCAATCTTCGCATAGCAGCGGGAAAGGATGCTCTCTGGAAACATTTGTGGAGAAGGAGGCTCTCAACAGAACATGGCGAATGCGAGCATGGAAAAAGGATGCTCTCTGGGAACATTCGTGGAAAAAGGATGCTCTCAACAGAACATAACGAGTGCGAGCATGGAAAAAAAGGATGCTCTCTGGAAACGTTTGTGGAAAAGGCTGCGTAACAACCTGATTGCGCTATGTAACAAACTGATCAGGTTATGTAACAAAGGAATCACGTTATGTAACAAAGGAATCACGCCATGTAACAAAGGAATCACGCTAAGTAACAAAGGAATCACGCTATGTAACAAAGGAATCACGCTATGTAACAAAGGAATCACGGTATGTAACAAACTGATCACGCTATGTAACAAAGAAATCTCGCTATGTAACAAAGGAATCGCGCTATGTAACAAAGGAATCGCGCTATGTAACAAAGGAATCGCGCTATGTAACAAAGGAATCACGGTATGTAACAAAGGAATCGCGCTATGTAACAAAGGAATCGCGCCATGTAACAAAGGAATCGCGCCATGTAACAAAGCAATCGCGCCATATAACAAAGGAATCGCGCCATGTAACAAAGGAATCGCGCTATGTAACAAAGGAATCGCGCCATGTAACAAAGGAATCGCGCCATGTAACAAAGGAATCACGCCATGTAACAAAGGAATCGCGCCATGTAACAAAGGAATCGCGCCATGTAACAAAGGAATCGCGCCATGTAACAAAGGAATCGCGCCATGTAACAAAGGAATCGCGCCATGTAACAAAGGAATCACGGTATGTAACAAAGGAATCGCGCTATGTAACAATGGAATCGCGCTATGTAACAAAGGAATCGCGCTATGTAACAAAGGAATCGCGTTATGTAACAAAGGAATCACGCCATGAAACAAAGGAATCACGCCATGTAACAAAGGAATCACGCTATGTAACAAGCTCATCACGGTATGTAACAAACTGATCAGGCTATGTAACAAAGGAATCGCGCTATGTAACAAGCTCTTCACGCTATGTAACAAACTGAACACGCTATGTAACAAAGGAATCACGCTATGTAACGAAGGAATCGCGCTATGTAACAAAGGAATCGCGCTATGTAACAAAGGAATCACGGTATGTAACAAAGGAATCGCGCTATGTAACAAAGGAATCGCGCCATGTAACAAAGGAATCGCGCCATGTAACAAAGGAATCGCGCCATGTAACAAAGCAATCGCGCCATGTAACAAAGGAATCGCGCCATGTAACAAAGGAATCGCGCTATGTAACAAAGGAATCGCGCCATGTAACAAAGGAATCGCGCCATGTAACAAAGGAATCACGCCATGTAACAAAGGAATCGCGCCATGTAACAAAGGAATCGCGCCATGTAACAAAGGAATCGCGCCATGTAACAAAGGAATCGCGCCATGTAACAAAGGAATCGCGCCATGTAACAAAGGAATCGCGCCATGTAACAAAGGAATCGCGACATGTAACAAAGGAATCGCTCCATGTAACAAAGGAATCGCGCCATGTAACAAAGGAATCGCGCCATGTAACAAAGGAATCGCGCCATGTAACAAAGGAATCGCGCCATGTAACAAAGGAATCGCGCCATGTAACAAAGGAATCGCGCCATCTAACAAAGGAATCGCGCTATGTAACAAAGGAATCGCGCTATGTAACAAAGGAATCACGCCATGTAACAAAGGAATCGCGCCATGTAACAAAGGAATCGCGCCATGTAACAAAGGAATCGCGCCATGTAACAAAGGAATCGCGCCATGTAACAAAGGAATCGCGCCATGTAACAAAGGAATCGCGCCATGTAACAAAGGAATCGCGCCATGTAACAAAGGAATCACGCCATGTAACAAAGGAATCGCGCCATGTAACAAAGGAATCGCGCTATGTAACAATGTAACAAAGGAATCGCGCTATGTAACAAAGGAATCGCGCCATGTAACAAAGGAATCGCGCTATGTAACAAAGGAATCGCGCTATGTAACAAAGGAATCACGCCATGTAACAAAGGAATCGCGCCATGTAACAAAGGAATCGCGCCATGTAACAAAGGAATCGCGCTATGTAACAAAGGAATCGCGCCATGTAACAAAGGAATCGCGCTATGCAACAAAGGAATCGCGCCATGTAACAAAGGAATCGCGCCATGTAACAAAGGAATCGCGCCATGTAACAAAGGAATCACGCCATGTAACAAAGGAATCACGCTATGTAACAAAGGAATCACGCTATGTAACAAAGGAATCGCGCTATGTAACAAAGGAATCGCGGTATGTAACAAAGGAATCCCGCTATGTAACAAAGGAATCGCACTATGTAACAAAGGAATCACGGTATGTAACAAAGGAATCGTGCTATGTAACAATGGAATCGCGCTATGTAACAAAGGAATCGCGCTATGTAACAAAGGAATCACGCCATGTAACAAAGGAATCGCGCTATGTAACAAAGGAATCGCGCTATGTAACAAAGGAATCGCGCCATGTAACAAAGGAATCGCGCCATGTAACAAAGGAATCGCGACATGTAACAAAGGAATCGCTCCATGTAACAAAGGAATCGCGCTATGTAACAAAAGAATCGCGCTATGTAACAAAGGAATCGCGCCATGTAACAAAGGAATCGCTAACAAAGGAATCACGCCATGTAACAAAGGAATCGCGCCATGTAACAAAGGAATCGCGCCATGTAACAAAGGAATCGCGCTATGTAACAAAGGAATCGCGCCATGTAAAAAAGGAATCGCGCCATGTAACAAAGGAATCACGCCATGTAACAAAGGAATCACGCTATGTAACAAAGGAATCGCGCTATGTAACAAAGGAATCGCGGTATGTAACAAAGGAATCGCGGTATGTAACAAAGGAATCCCGCTATGTAACAAAGGAATCGCGCTATGTAACAAAGGAATCACGGTATGTAACAAAGGAATCACGGTATGTAACAAAGGAATCGCGCTATGTAACAAAGGAATCGCGCTATGTAACAAAGGAATCGCGTTATGTAACAAAGGAATCACGCCATGTAACAAAGGAATCGCGCCATGTAACAAAGGAATCGCGCCATGTAACAAAGGAATCGCGCCATGTAACAAAGGAATCGCGCCATGTAACAAAGGAATCGCGCCATGTAACAAAGGAATCGCGCCATGTAACAAAGGAATCACGCTATGTAACAAAGGAATCGCGCTATGTAACAAAGGAATCGCGGTATGTAACAAAGGAATCGCGGTATGTAACAAAGGAATCCCGCTATGTAACAAAGGAATCGCGCTATGTAACAAAGGAATCACGGTATGTAACAAAGGAATCGCGCTATGTAACAATGGTATCGCGCTATGTAACAAAGGAATCGCGCTATGTAACAAAGGAATCGCGTTATGTAACAAAGGAATCACGCCATGAAACAAAGGAATCACGCCATGTAACAAAGGAATCACGCTATGTAACAAGCTCATCACGGTATGTAACAAACTGATCAGGCTATGTAACAAAGGAATCGCGCTATGTAACAAGCTCTTCACGCTATGTAACAAACTAAACACGCTATGTAACAAAGGAATCACGCTATGTAACGAAGGAATCACGCTATGTAACAAAGGAATCACGCTATGTAACAAAGGAATCACGCTATGTAACAAAGGAATCACGCTATGTAACAATGGAATCACGCTATGTAACAAACTGGTCAGGTACATAGCGCAATCAGGTTGTTACGCAGCCTTTTCCACAAACGTTTCCAGAGAGCATCCTTTTCTTCCATGCTCGCACTCGTTATGTTCTGTTGAGAGCATCCTTTTTCCACGAATGTTCCCAGAGAGCATCCTTTTTCCATGCTCGCATTCGCCATGTTCTGTTGAGAGCCTCCTTCTCCACAAATGTTTCCAGAGAGCATCCTTTCCCGCTGCTATGCGAAGATTGCGATTCCCTCCGGCGTCCTCACACTGAATATATACATAGCTGCGTGTTATGAATTCATTCATTCGCTTTTAATTCCTTCGAGCGTTAGCATCCCCGTATTCATTTAATTTCTTTTAGTTTTAGCATGAGCTCCTGCCGGAGAAAATCTGTGCAACTAGCGGATGAGAAACTCAATTTTTCATACATTACACATGGAGGAAAACACGTCATTAGATGCTGTATATGCGAGCGGATTTTTAAGAATCGTTCTTTGTCAAGATTTAAGCTTCATAGAGCAACATGTTATACTGGATCGACTCTCTCTCCTACACTCGAAGATCCGAAGATGTATAGAGGGGGATGTTATACCGGATCAAGCCTCTGTCCTTCACTGGAGACTACTGATGGTGAAAAATCTGGATACAGCGGGAGTCGCGAGAATATGAAATCTTCATATGATGATGATTCAGTGATATCTACGCTTGAAAATCCAAATAGACTAGTAAATATATTGAGGTTACTAATTGCATCGAGGAATGCTGGTAATAATAGTCACACACAAGAGATTGAGGAGATTATAAGTAAGCTGAAAGCTTCTAAAGTTATAGCATGACAGGATCGAGAAATTGTGTTAATCAATTACAGTCATGGTTAACAGGAACTTTGAAATATCAAAACCTTGTACTTATAAAATACATCATCCAGACATTCTTGAGATGTTTAGTTTTTATGGATAATGCAGGTCTCTTTCTGTGTGATGTATATGATTATATAACTGAGTGTTTTAGAATGTCTAGAATATCACCTTTGTCTTTAGGAAATATGTATGTTTTTTTTGTATAGGAATGTAATAGGAAAATGTTTATAAAAAATAAATGTTGTTTATATTACATAGACCTCATTTTTTTATTAATCTTTTTATACACCTCATATCATACAACCCAATATTAAGAGGGTTCTGGCTTCTAGATTCCCATTTATTCAAGTCTCTTTCAGTAATAGTTCAATAATCTTTTTGTTTAGATTTCATGTAGCATCAATGTTTTTAAGATAGGCATTCTCCTTAAACAATTATGAAATTATTTATGAAATCAATGGTATAGGCTGGTATAGCAGTAATAATGAGTACATAATTTATATATATATTATTGTTATATTCTACACACGCGGATGTTTTTTCCATGTATGTTCCGCGCTGGTGCAATTCTTCATTGATTGAGGTTACTGGGTGGTGTTGAGAATGTTCCTATCACATTTCTGTTTATGATGCTTTAAGCTATCTCGTTCTTCCTCTTCATTTACATTCAGCTGGGCATTCCTGTAACACACATTCACATTATTTGCAACTTCTTGTAGGTATATACTTCGATGTGGAGAATCACTGCAAGGGGTATTAAAGTTCTTTCTGCACGAAATCACACAGAGTACAATCTAGACATTATTTACACATATTTTTTTAATACAGTGATGCATGCTTTTGACAACTGCTATCCTGCTGGAAATTATTTGAAACTTGCTGTAGGTATCTGCTTTGAGGTAAAGAATCAGTGAATAGACTATTAAACTTCTTTCTGCAGATCCTCGCTCAGACTACATCCTGGACGTTATTTTTTTACATATTGATGTATACTTTAGACAAATGTTATCCTACTGAAGTGCGAATTTATAAACTCAACGAATGTAACTCTAAATGAGGCTTTGAAAGGATAGCTGAATTATTTCTACAAACCTTAATAGGAAGAAAAGACAATTTACATGTCTTAAACTTGCCGGCTGGTACTACTCCATGATATACCATTTGAAACTTCCCAGGCATTTCCTCCAGCTGTTGGGTTGTTAGGGTTGAATATCTTGTCGGGAGAAACACTTGCTTATTCTCTAAAAGTGCAACGACTCTAGCACCGTATCGAGTATCAATTTTTCTTAAGGATTTTATATTATAAGGCTCCTCTGGCTGAAGATCTTGTAGTCTTTGATCGGTTGGGTAAATGCTACCCTCAGCCAATGTGTTAAGTTGAGATGTCAAACTTTCTGCATTAGGAAGAGAAAAAAACATATTCTTTATTAGAGAATGTGTTGCATAACAAAATTTTATTTATTTGAAAGTTACAAACCTATTAACTTTTTTCTGAAAATGATAATATGTGTAAATATAATTGAGGTTCTGATTCACTAATGAAGTTCATTAAGTACTGTATTTTTCAATTTAAATGTTTTAATATAATGTAGATATTTACTTTGTTAGAGCGAATGATTCGCGCAACAGACTTTTTGTAATATTCTAAAGCAAAAACGTTAATAAGGTATTCAAATAATTGTATTTTCTCCAAAAGGAATATAATTCACTCTGTGAAATCCTGTATTTAAATATCTGGAATAATAATTACTCAACAAGGTGAATACTTAACTAAATTGTTCCCATTTTGAGAATTCGCGCAGTTAGCTATTAAATGTAGAATAAGCTTGCCTAAAATGAATACTTAACTAAACTGTTCACATTTCAGAAAATTCACTTGTCTAGCTATTAACTTTTAGAATGCTCAGCTATTCGCATATAAATGCCATGCATTAAAAACAAGAACGCGAATATAAGTTAAATGTACAGAGTAATAATTTAACTTTTAAAGTAAATGATGTGTTTTGTTACAACTTACCAGACATGATGTTCGTTGAAATTTCACTTTGAATGAGAAAAGTTTGCAGAGATCTTAGCTCGCTGTGTTGTCACAATACAGTGAAATCGCTGGGGAAGCTACTGCTTTTATATCGCTTCGCCTGATAAAAATCTGAAGGGGTGAGAGGTGTGATGGTATATAATACAGCAATTTTGATTGGCTACTCCAAAAAATTCGAGAAGGAGAGGGAAATGCTAGCCTCGCACAAGGACATTTCGTAAGCAAGTCTAAACCTGTTATGGGGGAAACCATCGCTCACGACAGCGTTCCTTAAGGGGAATGCTTCTGCGTATGACGCTAGGAAATAAAAAATATATTTTATTTTTTACATTTACCGCTACAAATTCATTGTTAATTATTGTTACATTACCAAATTAATCACAGAGCGAAAATAATGTATTGTTTCTGTAGATATAATTTTCCTCGAACCAGCAACCTCTCGATTGTGAATAGACACGTTACAGATGTTTAAAAAACGTCTGATGCTATATGACGGCTTTATAATTCTATTCTCTATGCATTACCACGGGAAAAAACGAATAGCGAGTTACCGCTTGAGAAAAGTTAAAAGTATTTGAAAATTTAAACCAATGTCAAAAAATCTGATGTGATACACTCACATGACTTTCTCTACTCTTGTACAAACTATTTTTACAAGCACTTATTCCCTATATGCTTCATGTTAATCGAGATATCGAGATGTCAATGTTATTGGTAATTTTCATATCGATACAATGTGAATATGGTAGGTTTTAGGCGATAGTCAAATATTTTAACGCTGGTTGCTATGTGGTGCATTCCATTCTCTTTGCATATCGAGGACATAAAACAAGAATAATGAATTTGAGAAAAAGTATAAGTATTGGAAAATTTTAAAGGGAATAACAAGCAATATCTCGAAAACGATTTACTCAACAACAAGAATGTATATGATATAAATTATGTATTTTAACGCGATCTCCATTTTTTGTGTAGTAAAATTTTGTCTATCTCTTATGGTTTATCAATTTTGCAAAAGTCGTTCAGAATGAAGAATACTTTTGGAGACATTCCCAGAAAAAACCCGCCTCCGAAATAAAGTCCACTTCCTGAAAATAATAACAATATTAATAATAATATAGAATGTGTAAAAGAACTTCGTAAAATATTGAAAAAAATTCTTGCCGTTCGGTGCTTGCTGCATGTATGGGGCAGGGCCCCCATCCCTGCTGATTTGGTACCAGGTAGGTCTGGAAGCCTGGGGGTCGCGGTGCATCGGTCGCGAAGCCTACTGGTGCAACGGTCGCGAAGCCTGATGGTACCGGTGCAGCGCTCGCATGTTGACCGATACCGCCTCCGAAATAAAGTCCATTTCCTGGAAAAAAATAAATAATAATAATAGTATAGCATGTTTAAGTATAGAGTTCTAAAGAATCTACACTCTATACGTGAAAAAAAATACACGTTTTAAACACCTGCGTTAAAAATACATAGCATTCTGGGAGATCGATAGAGTTATGTGACTGCATATGGGTGAGAAACTCCCCTTAAATATGTCCTTTTCTCCTTATACAATCCAGAACTCTATCCTGTCGGAGGCATGCCTTTGTGTGCCAGAATCGACATTGTATGTCTACTATCATGTAATTTTTACTTACAAATTCTCAAACACCCGTCTGTAAATTCTCACCTTACGAGTGTTGCTGCATGTACGGAGGCAGAGCCACCTCCATGATGATTCGGTACCAGGAAGGTTTGGAAGCCTGGCGGTGCCTGTGCAGCGCTCGATGGATGGTCGATACCAAAATAAAGTCCACTTCCTGGAAATAATAATACAAATAATAATAAAGAATATGAACAAGAAGTTAATATGAATTGTTACATTACTTATTTAAAAACTCTGAAGAATGCTAACCATTCGGGTGTTCGGGTGTCTGAATCATTACGGTATTTGATGAGCGATCCTACAGCCTGCGGCCCAGAAAATTCGAGATATACAATTCATTTCTCATTACAATATCTTAAACATTTAATATTTTATTCAATATCGTTAGATTACTTGAAATGAATTTGTGTGTGTGTGTATTAAGTTTATATTAACATGTTGGAATATTCGAAAAAATATCTCTCGGATGGACGGGGTATTTAAAATCGTACTCGTCCTATGTTTACTAAGCCCAATCTTTTTAAAAATGGAATAAATTAAGAGTAACGAGGATTGTTTAGGCTAGGCTCCATATTTCATTATTTATTTAGAATTAAACAAATGCTATTAGTCGTAATAATCATGCACATGCGTTACCAATCAGATGCGCAAGTCAATTCATATACAATTAATTAATAAAAAAATATTTAATTGTTTTCATCGATCAGCGAGAGCCTTATTTATTTTAATAACGTATGTAATATCTATCATTCTGAATACTTTTTATTCTTCATATTACTCTCGCCAAATCATATTTCTCTGTTTAACATTCCGAAAAAAAAATCAGTTTAATTTTTTGATATCATGTCTGCATTTCTTGTACGCGAGTATTTAAATAATGACAAAGATACAATCGAATGTTTAAGTACAGAATCTATACAGTATACGTTTAATTCAAAACTTAATCATTAATATTCTTCATGTAGAATTATATTAATTATCGGGGAAACATTTTTTGTGGTAAGCTTAAAACATGTCTAGACTTGTTTTTGCCCTGTCTATGATGGAATTTCTGGACAGAGGAAGCTCTTAAGAAAATCTTTTGTGTCGCTAATAGTTATTTACCCCGAGGGTCTGTGGTTTTTCAGAGCACTTGGCCTGCTTAATGAACTGGAAACACCCTTCATTGTTCACTAAGAGCTCTATACAAGACCTTGGTTTAATGGTACGGAAGGGACTGTCGCCTGCTAATGCGTCTACACACGCATTCTTCAGGGGTGTACACCATATTTCTTTCAAGCAGTGAATAATTCGTTTAATTTCTCAAAGTTCGCTACGTCTTTAGAAAGAACATTTAAAACGAATATAAAATTTATATTTGAAGTCTTCGTGCGTGTTACTTACAGGTACGCCTGTTTTGAATTGTAATTATTACTTCTCTCGTGTGAGAAGAGACATAGAGGGCTTTTATTTTTAACGTCAGTTGAAGCGTACTCGATGTGCTGGATACCCCTAGCCATTAAGAGCAGGTACTGCGGGAAAACCCAAGCGTCCTGGTTTAACCGCTTCTATTTAGACGAGGTACAGCTGTCGCATTGCGTCTTGTTTTTTCGTAAAGGGTTCTCGTGTTAACGTCTCATACAAGCTATTTGCAATTTCGCTTTAAGTTGCTTTTTAATTCATCTAAGCAATGTAATATTTTTTATAAACCCTCCAGTCAAAAGAAGAATTAAACACACGTTATTAGTCGTAATAGTTATATACGCGTAATAATCGCGCATATACGATAACGAACAGTTGCGCGCGAGTCAATTACATTAATCAATCAAAAAAAACTTAATTGTTTTTAATCGATAGACTGCGTCGTTTCATTAGAAGTGAGATATTCATGGTAGATGAATAATTGGGTGAGATATCTCTAGGAGCGCGAGTCAATTACATTAATTAATAAAAATATTTAATTGTATTCATCGATCAGCGAGAGTCTTATTTATTTTTTATTTATTTCATAATCAATTCCTCCGGAGCCAACATGAACGCCCCTTGCATGTTAATTCCCCTTTATTTTTTTCCGGAATCATATTTCGCAGAATTATATAGAGTTAAGATGGCCGTCTTGCGCCCATAATGAGTTTAAATATGGTGAATTCACAACTTTCGGGTATGACCACCAGGGGCGCTGTGTGGGAACACTCACTGGAGTTTCACTCATATTACCACTTGGCGCGCTAGTGTATGTTGCGAACTGAAGCGGGAGTGGAGGGGGTGCGGAAGTCGACTTGCCAGTCCAAGTATCGGGAGCCAGTCATTCCAATGAAACGTCTCGCTGTGGAAGGTTGCGGTCGAGGTTCCACCGCAATTATCACGCGATAACGAGTGTTACGTCAACTCTGTCCTTTCATCTAAGGGTTGTAATATAAATCCGAAATATATTTTCCCTCAAAAGTAGAATTAAATAAATGTTATTACTCGTAATAATTATACACATGCTACCACACATATACGATAACGAACAGTTGCGCGCGAGTCAATTAATCATTCAAAAATACTTAATTGTTTTCATCGACAGACTAGCCGTGTTTCATTAGACGTGTAATTTATTGACAATAGTAGGTTATAAATGGCGGTTTAGGGACAGGTGTGCGCGAATTCAATCAAAAATACTTAATTGCTCGAAGAATAGCGTTTAATTGCATTAGTAGTAATATGATGGCGATTCTTTTTTCAATAACACGCATTACCTAATTGATTGACACAATTATGTACTCAAACGATTTGCCGATGTGCGGCAGGCATCGAGAGTCGCATTCCCACATCGCCAACGTCACGCACCGAGAACCCCATTCCCTTATACCCCATCACCCGAGCGGCACATCCCCTACCCCAAGCCAATCACAGGGCAGGGATTTAGACAAGTCACAATGAGGGGGGCGGGAATGTAGTCACCGTATAGGAACAATACACACTCTCCCACCTATCCACAGGGAACCAACCAGAACACAAAGGGGAGGGAGGACACCCGTATGGGGGAGGGAGGGGGCGGGTCACCGGCACGTGACCACAGGGGGGAGGGGGGAGGACCTGCCGGCACAGACACTGTCGGCATTAGATCAGCGCACAAAGGGAAGGGGGCGGGGCTAGCGGCACGCGACCGGGCGGCAAATAGTAGCGCACAAAGGGAGGGGGCGGGGCTAGCGGCATAGATCAAAGAACCTTATCAGATGGCGGCAAATCCTTTGTGTTTCCGTTCTCTCATAATAAGGCTACTTACATTTCAAATATTTTTTGCCCTTTTATAATATGAATTTTTATGTAAAACATGGTTCCAAACTTCTACAAACTAGTACTTATAAGGTGTTGCACACTGCTTCCTTCGAGATATATTGCTTCATCCAGAGACTGCTGCACTCTTGTGCACTTTTGTAGCAATACGCCCTGGTATCAACGTTACCTTCATGCAGTCATGTGTGGTCCTAATGCCATACTTGTGAAATAAAAGGAAATCAAATCATGTGTTATCATATGATACCTTCATGCATGAAGAGGTTAAGAGGCTCCCAAAATTAAAGAACATAATTTTTAGAAAAGGTCCTTGTGTATCTGTGTGGTAGGATGCGGGAAGCTAACTGAAAAAGGAAGAGTCGGTTAAATACCAAACATATTATTTTAGTTGGCCAGCCTCCAAAGATTAGAAACGGGAAAATCCCCACCTTAAGCTAAAATTCCACATTATACCATAAGATTAACGTACCATAACTTTAAAAATATTTGCATAACATATAAAGTTTATATCTTGAATTATCTAGGAATAACTTTTCATTCTGAATGCCTGTTGTATAAACGGCAGAAACAATACAGGGTTATTCAAAAGGAAGAAGTAGAGTTTAAATATTTATTTGTGATTAACGGCAATAGATACACACATATCATACATTAATGGACGAGGAGCTTCTAAGTTTTATTTTATGTATTCAACATAAGCATCATACTATACTAGGACGACCAGTGCTTTTCCTTTACATATGCAACTATCTTCTTGTGAAAATTGTAAATCTGTTTATAACAAGGCGGTTATTTGTTGAACTTACAACGAAATGCACGCTGCACTGAAACAATGTATCCCTCTTTGCATACTGCAGCACAAGAAACTACTTTTCCTGTAAACTACTACCTTTCTTGTAAACAAACCACAGCGCCCCTGCAGGCATTGAATGGAAGTAATAGGCAGCGGCTCGAAACTTTGAACCTTTCTCTTTCCGGTGATGTATCGTATGTATCGCTATCTATTGTCGTTCAGTAGAAATTAATATTTAAAATCTGCTCCTTCTTTTTGAATATTATTACTACATAGAAAATATAGATCTCGTTCAAAGCTCACAATTTATGTCAAATAAAATTATTTTAGCATTAACCGTTTCCGAAAGTTTCTTTGTTATTAGTTTGATTTTCAAATACCACTACTTTTTAAGCGGGAGGTCACTACACTCTCTCTCTCTCTCTCTCTGTATCTCTCATGGCCACGCAATGAGCATGGCATTTCTTTTCCTTTTTCGAGTGGAGGAGAAAAACAGTTATATGCTAACCACCGCTTCGATGGGAGTTGAAGACGGTGTCACCAATAGCTGGACATACCCACTAAAACGTTCCTCCACCGGAAGGAAAACAGAAGGAAAAAGAGGAATTCAATGGTGAAAATGAGGCATCGCTATTGCAACTGCGTATTGTTGAAAAGGATATATTGTCCGTCACAGAGAACCTAAGACAAGTAAAGGTAAGGTGTCACGACGCAAGCATGACCGCCCCTACTTGCGCCCATGGGAATTCGGAGTAGTGTAATGAGATAAGATTGTGAGGGAAGGAATGAGGTATGGGAAGGTAGGCTAATCAAAGCCCAGGTTACCACCTTGACGAATTCGATGTGATGGCTGCTATAAGTACCTTGGCTGCCGAGCGTAGCCTGAGTGTTGAGTCTGGCCACTCAGGAGATCCTGTAGCTGGCTGTCCGTCGAACTTCCTCAGGAAGAACTCGAGTTTCATCCTTGATGATTCTTTGGACTATGATTGAAATCCCGCATATGGTGGTGGTGGTGGTAGTAGTGGTAGTAGTAGTAGTAGTAGTAGTATTAGTAGTAGTAGTAGTAGTAGTATTTATTAAGTACTTAGTATTATATTAATTGCATAACACAGTTGCATGGGTCATAAGACCGTACATGATCTCTAGAAAAATACCTGATATGTATATGTGACTTGTAGAATCGACCAGAAACAACTATGTTTATAATCACCACATTATATACATACATATAACATTGAAAAACACTCTGAATCACACATGCAAACACACAAACACACACACATACAAGTGCTCAAGCACCACATATATTTAAAGAAAATTTACATAAACACCTTATCTCTTAGTACACGTACTTCCATTAAGTATGTGCCCAAGCTTGGCCAGTTTTGACTGTTTAGAATTAAGTCCCAGCATGCTGTCCTCCGTCTGTTGGAAGCCAAAAATACTTCCGGCAATAATTTTTTCCTAATACTCTCCGTCTGCACGCATGCTGCCAAATTATGCATCCAGTCTTCTCGTTCCCTGCATAATGGGCAAATCCTCCGGCCATCATCATCAGCAATCTTGCGAGCTTTTCACCCTCCCAACCTAAGCCATGCTATTCCCGTCCTCTGTTTTATACCTAATTCCAAAATATATCTTTCCTTACCCCACCTAGTTTTTATTTCCTTTTGTAGCTCCAATGTTGATCTTTGTCTACATTCTGACTCTATTTTCTGCCTGTTTATATCACATAGTCGTCTTTTCAGTCGTTAGTAGTTTGTATACCTGGATGGTTGGTGGAATGAAGTTTTTGGTGTACTGTGTTGTTCTCAGAAAAGTGCCTCATCCAAGGCTGCAGCCCTTTCTGAGAGGTGAAGTATCTCCTCTTGGAGGTCCTCCGAACTTCTAGAGGATCTCTGGTTGAGCTGATTGGAGTTCTGTGTTGTTGGCGATGAGGCCTTTGTATTGGTATCTTGGCACTGGACTGGAAATTGCGGAGATAGCGGTGACTGTCGTCGTCCGGGAATGGGGCCCTGCGCCTAGCCTGTATAATAGACAAAGCCGTTACAGGTGGTTGCTGCAATTTGTGATGGGAGCAGTCGGCGGCCAGACTAGGTGCGCCAAAATAGTGGAACCTCGGGTCGTTGGACCATGAGTCAGCTGTGTGACCGTACTGGCAACAGCGGCGACATGGAGCAGGGCGGATGCGCTGACTGACCTCTATCAGCAGGGTTTGCCCAAACTTGGGTACACTTGCCGAGTATCCCTCCCTGTCCATTAACTCCAAACTCATCAGCCGTGTCGGTCCCCGTGTATTCTGGTAGCTTTGACTGCTGAAGGACAGAATTCCTGTGCGGTGCGGCAGGGAGTTCCCTATAAACTCCCCTGACCACGGCGGAAGATGCGGGGCGGTAAGTGCTGGCATGAAGAGCTAGAGGCGGCGCAGATGTTGGCGCCTGAGTCGGCTTCATCGGTTGGCGACGGCAGAGAGTTGGCAGGTGAGGCGACGGCTGGGCAGAGTTTAGCATCTTCAACGCCGGTAGGCTTTGGAGCAGGTTGTTTGCCTTCTTCCTATCCATTTTGACGGGTCGAGATCTCGAAGCGAAGTGAGTCTAAAGCCGTCACATAACTGCTTTTAAAAAAATCTGACTATCGCTTTCGTCTACTATGTGCTTCTTATATCTACAAATAAATGTGTAGATATGTAATGAAAGTTTAATTGATCAACATGAAGTAGATGAAAGAATAGGATTTTTTTAAGAATATTTCTTAGTATTTGATCGATTATATAGGGTAGTTAAATTATATTCGAACCCAATCGCGGCCTCTCTCTACTGCGCAAGACAGCCGGCAGTCGCCGGGGAAATTACGCCGGCAGAGGCAGACTAAAATCCTTGCCTTATAATAGAGGCTTGAAATGCTGAACTTCTGCTTTCAAACAGGCAGCATATCTCGTGTAAATATTCTCGCTCACTCTTCGAAGCTCAGCAGCAGGAATTCTTGTGATTAGTGCTGCTTTAGAGCGTTCACCTCGGAAATCGCTGAAAACACTAGTGCAGCAAACAGGTTTATCTCAATCTTCTGCGAGAAATGCTATACGTCTGTTGAAACTGAAGCCCTATCGCTACACACGAGTGCAAGCGTTAAAGCCAAACGATCCCGCTAAACGTATGAATTATTGTAACTGGTTTTTCCAACCCATCGAAAGGGGCTTCATTGACACACAGCTTTTGTTTTTCATTTATGAATCTTGGTTTCATCTAAGTGGACGCGTGAATACTCACAACAGTCGATACTGGGCTTCAGAAGAACCTGTGCTACTAGATAAAACGCCTCATTATGATCATAAAATTGGAGTGTGGTGTGCGATAAGTGCTAGAACAATAATAGGGCCCATATTATTTGATGAAACAATAAATACAGAGCGATATCAAAGGTTAATTCTGAGGCCATTTTGCAATCACTTGACAAGAAGAGAAATCGTAGTGTTGGTTCCAGCAAGATTATGCAACAGCACATACAGCTGCCGAATCATTACATGCAATAAGAGCGGTGTTTGATGACAGAATAATTAGTGTTGATTTGTGGCCCCCTCATTCTCCTGACCCAACGAGTTGTGATTGTTATTTATGGGATTCTTTAAAAGACAAAGCGTATCTTCCAATCCTCGCACACTACAGGAACTTAGAGAAAACATTGTGCAAGAAATCACAAGAATTCACGCTGCTGAGCTTCGGAGAGTGAGCAAGAATATTTACGCGAGATATGCTGCCTGTTTGAGAGTAGAAGGTCAACA
Organism: Deroplatys truncata; assembly: GCA_030765065.1. NCBI lineage: Eukaryota > Metazoa > Arthropoda > Insecta > Mantodea > Mantidae > Deroplatys > Deroplatys truncata. The sequence goes on along the minus strand of CM060980.1, from coordinate 143,314,852 downwards.
TTTCCAGCATCTATTATAAGGTAAGGATTTCAGTCCACCTCTGCCGGCGTAATTCCCCCGGCGACTACCGGCTGTCTCGTGCAGTAGAGAGAGGTCGCGAGTGAGTTCGAATATAATTTAACTATCCTATATGTTTTTCTCTTTTATATCAATTTATTTTGCAATTGCAAAGATACTGTATTTTCTGAACAGTTTAATAATTTGTGGAAACCTGTAATGTTCACACACTGAATGAATAAAATGTCGAAATGTGTTTACAACAGTTCACCTTAAAGTTACAAAATCTCAATCAACCGAACTTAATTTTATAATAGTTTTAAACACATTTGAAAGGAGCTGACAAATTGTTTTTAATTTTATATGCATACGGAATGTCAATTCTCTATGTAGTGTAGTTCATGTGTTGTTTCATAGGTTAAGAAAGACACTTATATGTGCACTGCAGTAACGAACACACCTAGAAAATAATGTTGGCCAGAAAATGTAACGGGCATTCTCATAAATAATAGAACCTTCATACTGCATATAAAAACTCCTGCTCCTAGCCATGGACCTGGAAAATGTCTCATAAAGTACAATGGCAGATCCTTATCTTGCGCTTCATACAAAGCTCTCCTTGTTTAACGCATTCTGCACTTACATTTGAGTGGTACAAAAAACGTGACTGTTCCTACATTCACCCTCGGAAGTTGCTTTATCTGTGCGTCCTCACGCGAGAGAGGGACACCGTTATCGAATATCCTACCCATACCCTTCACTTAATTTACACCCTAGTGGAGGAAATCTTGTGTCATGCCGAAAAACTATCTCTATGGTAAAAAAAGGGAAATTTAATGTGAAAGGGTTGTAATAAGGTTGGCCGAACCAGTGTAGAAAAAGCTTGTCAGAGAGATTTAGGGGCGCCACTGGCGATAAATTGCAAAACTTGGTAATTATGAATTTCGCGTTGCATCTGGTGCATTCCAAATAAAACGGGAAAGAACAGCGGGAGGATGATTTATCACTTTATTGGTGGAAAGTGGTGGTATTTTATGCTACAGGATGTTGCGAACAAAAGTAATGTAAACGATCAAAAATTAAAGTAAGCCATTCGTTCTATGGAAATATAATAGAGGCAAGAAACGGCAAGATGTGGCAGAAAAAAATTACAAATACGTATAAATAAATGAAACAAAGGCGCCTTGCCAGGAGAAAATGTGCATCGTTTATATACCTATTTCTCGTGAAGAAATTCTATCCTTGCTGTCGGTTGCCGCTTGTTGCTTCCGGCGGGAGCACAAATCTTTCAGTTCGGGGTGCAGAAACAAATTCACGCACAGACAAAGCCGATGACTTCCTTGGTCATACGTTTTCTAGGAGAGCAGCAAACTTTTAAATAGCATTTCAGGTAAGTAGAGGTAATGCGAGAATATTTTATTATGATTTATTTATGCTTACTAGACATCTACATAAAAGGAAACACTTTTGGAGAAAATGGATATTTCAAGTATTATTGATAAACTTTGTCAATAGAAGCAAAGATGAGGGATGTTAAAATTCTTATTAAAAAGGTGATACATTTCTTTAATATTGTAATTCTATATTTTATAATCTTAAATTAATAAAAATTGTTACCGTTTACTTTTTCTTTTCTTCAATAGTAGCCCCTATTCACTAACACTCTTGTAAGAATGAATAAGAAAACATGAAAGGTAATGGATCGAAAGGGAGAACCAAAACGTGTTAAAGCATAAATTAAAAGTTCAGCGTCAGTTGAGAAAAATGCATATAGCGAGTGGAAAGGGTATGGATAGCCTCCTCTTATGATGTGATTTTGTGTATAGAGTGGAAAAGAATTACAATATCATTTTAGTCTGTGAAACCTTATTTAAGAAGAAAAGAATTGTTACGCTTAATAGTTTACTTGCAGATAATATTAAGGAAATGTTACTGAAGTATATGTTTATGGACGAAGGTGTACCCAGAGTTCACCTCCTATGATCAGGAAAGGCACCAACCGGTGTCACTCCTCTTTATGGGTGTTTTAATTAGGCCGATATCTGGTTTCCTAAAAGGCATCGTCATGACTTTGTTCGCGACGTAAGGTCATGCGTTGTCATGATGAAGTCTCCACACAACCCGATGAACTTGTGGTCGTTTCTTCGCGATGTGCTTCCTCAATTTAGTAAATACGGAATTGTAGTATGCTGCTGTAACACTTGTGTGACGGGGAACTGCATACTGGTAAATCAATCCCTTATAGTCCAAAATGTAATCATCTTCATCATCACCTTCCCCGCAGATAGAGTAACTTTTGCCTTTTTTGGTATTGGAGAACCTGGTGATTTCCACACCGTGCTGGTTTGTTTTCCTTCAGGATCATAATAATGCAACCAGGGCTCATCACTGATAATTATCTATGAACGCATTCCCTCCATCAGCAAAGAGACGGAGCACTTCACGTCATGTTTCCATTCGCACAGCCTTTTGTTCAGGAGTCAATAAACGCGGCATCCAAAGCGCACAAACACGGGTCGTATGCAGATGTTCATGCATAACTTTCTTCTAATAACACTACCATTTGACATCCTCAACACTTCATTGGGGTTGCATAATGTGATCCGTCAATCCTCACAGACGAATGAAACAGTTTAATTGATGTTGACTCACAGAAGAGGCCGAAACGCTAGGCCCATCTTGCTTAACTCAGAGAGCTCAGCCTGAACCAGCTAAACACTGTTGCACGAGGTAGTGCATCTTCAAGTAAGCTTGCTATAGCTTTTTACGAGTTTCAGAGGCTGTATGCTTTAACTTAAAACGCTCCGTACTGCTCCTCTCGCCTCACCATTTTGTGTTAAGCGAAACTCAAGTAGGGTCTACAACATGTAGCATTACTACCAACGTACCAATACCAGAGTACAATCACCTATGGACATGATACATGAAATCCCGCTCTTTTAAAATAGTCATGATTAGTTTTGTGTTCTGAAATTGCCCGGCTGTTTTTCCGTGGTCTGTAAGTTAAAACACTTCCTGACGTTTTGTCCCTGTCTGTGAAGGACATCTTCAGAGATCTCGATACCATCGCTTCTATCTCATGCTAAAATAGAGTTAGTACATATACTCTTGGCTCGGTGGGCGTAGTCAAAGGAAAGGGTTATGTTGTTACTTTGCTGTATTGAGGTTACGGAGTTGAGAAAGTATAGCAATCCAGTTTTGGTCAAGTTTAAATCCTTCGTCTTTAATAAAGTTATTACCATGTTTATAAGTTTCTATAGCCTCTCTGTAAAAACGGGGAGAATATTGTTCAGTGTAGCTAAAACCTCTACTTTATCATGTCGTTCCTCCGTGGTGTAGTCGTTACCAAGCTAGCCTATAGTTCTCGAGGTCGCTCGTTCAAACCTGGCGGAGGGCGATGGATATTTTCGGGCGTAAAATTCTTAGCATGGGAAGTAAAGCCAGTGGTTCCGCGTAGTAGAGTTACGGCACGTAAAAGAACTTCAAGCCTGAGCGAAATTACCGGTCTTTCACGCTCTATATAGAATGGGACGCTAAAGACCATAGCATAAAGAGCGTCCATAAATAAAAGTCAATTTAATTTTTTAGTTTATCGTACTCCATACGGTGGTCGTCCAGGAACAAAACATGCAGTACTACGGATCACTTCTCTGTTTGTCCTAGGCAGTTTATTTTGTGTTTGGTTATACATGCGTTTATACTTCCTTTTGTTGTGCCAATATATACTTGTCCGCATGAGCAAGGAATCTTGTAAACACCGGAATTAAAAAATGCGTCAAGCGGATCTTTAGCTGATTTGAGAATCTTGCTTATTTTCGTTGTTGGCATACATACGGGTTTTTGTTTGTCATTTTTCTAAAATGTTTCCAATGCAATCTGTTATACTGTTTATGTTGGGCAATAAGACTGTGCTGTATAATTAGAGGCGTCCGTTATTCGATGTTTATTCTTTCTAGGACGGGATGTCCAATCAATATCTTTCTTCGAGTACCCATTGTACTGAAACGTCTTGCATAAGTATCTTAATTCCTGATGGAGATATTTCCATTAAATATTCTTTTAGCACGTTCTACTAACGTTTTAAATACGTTTCCTTTTTGTTTGGGGTGATGATTGAAATGTTCACTATGGTAACACTCATGTGCTGTTTTCTGTACACAGTATATGAGATTCCCGCTGTTACTAATTACTAGTGTGTCTAGGAAGGCAATTTGGTCATTCGACTCTAACTCCGGGGTGAATTTAATTTTTGTATTTGGCTTTTTAGTGACCTAAGAATTTCTGAAGTTATATTTTACCATGTGGTCATACAGCGAAAACGTGTCCATATAACGTAACCAACAAATCGGATTTTAGTCACTGTTGCCAGTGCATGTTTTTCGAACCACTACACGTAAAATTAGCTACCTTGGGTCGGAGAGGATTTCCCTGGCAGTCCCATCTTTTTTGTTCATAGCATGTGTTATTCCATTGGAAATACGTCGTAGTTAGACAATTTCTGAAGAAATTGCTGTGGCAATACCTCATTGATGAGTTCTAAGGCGTCATTGACTGGTGCCATAGTAAACAGTTACTTAATGTCAAAGCTTACAAGAATATTTGACAGATCATATGTCAAGTTGCGTAATTTCTGTGTAAAATGGGCGAGTTCCTAACATAACTTTCAAAGCTACCGGTATGTTGTAACAGTGGAGTGAAGTAGCGAGCGATCGCATATGTGGACAATCCAATGGCATTAGTTTAAGGCAATATTTTATATCATAACATGCTGTGAATGCCAAAGTGATTGTAGTGTAAATTAATATTATTGTATGTACAGGATTTTAAATGTTTGTTAGCCATAAGTATTGTTAGGAAATAAGTTTACACGGTCTCACTGAAACTGTCAATAGAAGTGGGTAACAATAAACAGAGGGGGTGAGTTGTTTATCACTAAGAAGAGATAAACAAATTACGTCAGGGTAGCGTGCCTTTTTTAGAAATGGAGGGAATATCTTCCCTAGAGTATATATGTTAGTAGTAGTGATTGGCTGAGCAAAACAGACGCTAAAGCGGGCGCGATTCGGTTTACCAATAGCAACTCCATTATAATGTTTAGGCAATTCGAGGTGAAGGAGTATATATTCTCGAGCCATAAGCAAGTTTCGCACAGTCCTGAAGAATCTCTCACGAGGTGCACCTCGCAGAATTAGTTACAAAAATGTAAAGTACGCGAAGTAATTGGTGCGCGGCAACTATAACGACTGTGGTTACATTCAGAAATATCAGTGTTTCAGTCAGGCGTATATAAAGATTAAATATGTGAATTATTAATTAAGTGTCACGGCAATAAAAGTGTAGAAACAATTTTTTTGTTAGTGTTATCTTTTAGCAACAACTCCTTTCCGTTTACACGCCCTGCTTAGAGATACTAGCTCGACCGAGTTATAATAGCTAGCCGGAGGACAAAGAACCCAAATTAAAAAATAATAAACAAGAGGCGCCCAGTAAATAAGATAACACGAGCCATGAGAATTGCGACAAGCTATGGGACGTAATGATACATTCTGTTTGTGTAGTTTAGGCAATCTATACAACCTAGGTGAGGTGGCTGCTGAGTGTAATAAACTTTTCTTGATACCCTGTGGTATGGTAGGCGAATTCTTGGTCATTTTATTTCTTTTACTCAAAGTAATGGAGCTAGGGTATCGTGATACCTTGTTGTGAATCATAGGGTCCAATAGTTCATACTTTCTGGTGATAATCTGAAATATTCATAACGACAGTAGCACTACCTTTACCTGCTGGTAAATGCCAACCATTGCTTTCTGTTTATATTGGTTCCGGATGGTTTGGTTTTCCCCAGAATGCTGATCGCTTCAATGCGTATTTCTTCTGTTATTTCCCGTGGCAATGACTGAATGTTAGCTTCAGTAGTAACAATTGTCTTCAAAGTACACATTTTGGAGTAAAAGCAAAATTCTACCCTTTTGCTGAAACACATGCTACATTTCTTCTGATAGGACTCGGTCAGAGTGATTGATAAACAGTGCAATGCGTGTTGTCAATTGTTAGATGAAGATCCATAGATGTTAGTCACTGAATGAAACCTAAAATGATCTATTTTGTCGCAGTCATTATTATTCAAATGATTGCTGATGTACGGTTGAGTCTTCAATTAGCGAACGTTGGTCTCAAGGTCTTTATGCCTTTAGTGTATGCAGTTACACAATAGAGCTCGTTCAGTACGATTGTAGAGCCTATGGACTTGTGCAGTGTAAAATTTTCTCTTTACTTTTAAAATACTTGGAATTACAGGTTCATCCCTGCAATGTAATAAAATGCAAGAGATGATAATAGACGGCTTTCTTCTTTCGCAAATCTTCCAGGCGACATGACTTCTTAGATATATCCTCCCTGTAGAGGTTTATTAAATATATACGTAAGCTTTCACGACCAGTGCTTATAGCTTTATGTTCTAAAATTTCCGGGTTGTTTTGTCGTGGTCTAGACGTACTGGTAACTAGACAAAACAAGGGAAGCCTCACATATACTGTGCACAGAAAACCAACATATATGAAATGCTACTTTAGTAAACGTTCCGATCATTATCCTAAACAAAAAATGTATTAAAACGTTAGTATAACGTGCAAAAAATAATCTGTGACTCTAAATATCTCCATCGGGAAATAAAGACACTTATACAAGACGCTCCAGTACAATGGGGGGCTCGAAGAATTATATTGATCGGGCATCCTGTCCTACAAGGAATAAAAGTCGAATAACGGACACCTCTACTTATAAAAACAGTCCTTTTGCCCTACATAAATAATATAACAGAAAATGTTTTAAAAAAACGATAAATCAAACCCATACACATGCCAACAACAAAAATAACCAAGATTCTCAAATTAGCTAATGATCCACTTGACCCATTTTCTAAATTCGGTGTTTACAAGATCCCTTGCACATGCAGACAAGTATATATTGGCACAACAAAACGAAGTATAAACACAAGTATAACCGAACACAAAAGAAACTGCCGCCTGGGACAAACAGAGAAGTCAGCCGTAGCACTACATGTTTTATTCCTGAACGATCACCGTATGGAATACAATAAAGTAGAAGTTTTAGCTACAACCAAGCAGTATTTTTCCCGTTCGTACACAGACGTTATAGAAATTTATAAACACACCACTGACTTAAATAAAGACGAATAATTTAATCTTAACCAAACCTGGATTACCATACCCCATAACCCCCATACAGCCAAGAAACAATAACATAACTCTTTCCTTTGACTCCGTCCACCGGGCCACGAGTATACATACTGGCTGTATTTTAGCATTGTTTTTAATCCAGAGATAGAAGCGACGATGAAAGATATCTCTGAAGATGTCCCTCACAGTCAGGGACAAAACGTTAGGAACTAATTTGAAGTAGGTTTTTATTGTATTGTTATTATTTGCCCCACGCTTTGGGACCCAATTTGAGAAAGGTTTGGTTTTTCAGGTATGGAAAAGCCGATTTTGAAGTAGGAGTTATATTATATTTCAACTGTTGGTGAGCCGAACATGACGTAGTTGCAACCGCCCGTATGGTAAACAGTTTCCGGTAACCTTCGCCCTAAGTTTAAACATATTAACTTTGTAATTTGACTGTTTCTTTAAGTATTAAATATTTATGTTTGACTCGGCTGCGTCAGTATTATTGTTAGAGGCATGGAAGTCTTAGCAGGGTTGTGGTACGACAGAAGAACGTAGGCTTACACAGATTTTAAGTTTAAATTCACTCCATTTTATTAATCCTTGACGCAAATTAAATAGCACTTCACTGATATAGAGAGCTGTGAGATTCTTTTATTTAATACGTGCACTTTTTAACACGTAAACTTATGTTTCGTCTCACACGAATACGTATTAAATCTCTCGAGGACACATCTAGCATCCGGTTAAAATCACTGTCTGCAGGCAACTGAACTGATTTCAAGCGCCTAAACTTTGTAAATTTATGTATTTCAAGTCTCTGATTGGCTAATCCTACTCCAATAGAGTACCTTCATTTTACTAAAGCTTTTTTTGGTTTTTGATTGGCTACTCTATAAACTGTCACTAAAATTGCATTATTGCTTCCAGGAATCACAAGTAGTATTATTAAGCTCTCAAACTCATTATTGCCTCAAGGTTACCTCATTGTTGCCTCATTGTTAGCAACTTTTAACTTATTATTCTCACAGCTCCTTCATTATTAAATTACGTAATACATTCACATAACATTATTGAACATGTATACAATAATATAAGCATATGCAATGACTGTTACATAATTTTTACAAATTATTACATACACATATTGCTTCAAGGCGGGCTGTTATTGAATTTACATATTATATAATTTGACTGAAATCATTTAAGTGTTAAAAATACTGACTCAATTTTAACCTGTAGACCACGACAAAACAGCCCGAAAATTTTAGAGCCCAAAGGTATAGACACCGGCCGTGAAAGCTTACGTATATAAGTAACTATCAAATAAACCACAGAGGAAAAAATCAGTCTCTGTCTTTGTTGAGATCAGCCTTCGTATGTATTGAATCATGCAATCATTCTTTTGGCAGAGCACAACCCACACGATCACAAAATTAAAGTACAACTGAAGAGCTTAATTCCAAAAGCTAGCTTAGAGTCAAACTTCCAGATACACAATGAAATGTGAGATAAATCAGGCAGCAAAACTATCATCTTGTAAGGACTCGATGGGCCGAACTTAAGTTTAGCATTTAGTCCTATGTTTAGTGTCTTGCAATTGCACAAACAGACTAATACAAAAACGAATTGTACATTTAAACGGCACTTAGCAGTGCTTTGGGTTACACACGCAAATCTTTTTAATTCAGTGTATCCGCCAGTTTCATTCTAGTAGAGTTATGGATTTTGTATACGCATGCATTTTTAGATAACTGGAAGTTTCAATTTGCAGCAAATAACTTAAGTACAACACAGTGTTGTTAGTAACGCGGCCTTGTTCATTATGCTCGTTATATACTGCTCCTGTACATTTTATGTATCACTCTGCTTAAGTTTTCCCTACTGAAGCTTCAAAATCCAGCCTGTAGTGCCATTTTACTTTCTCTACTACGTATAGTAAGTAGGGGAAGTATTGTATTCCACCCAAAAATTCGATACCGAGATTTCACCGGAAATACATGTTTTGAGACCCCCTGAATCCAAAAAAAGCATTTTTGGAAACATGTCTGTGTGTGTGTCTGTGAACAGCATAACTCAGAAACGAACAGTCGGATAAACATCAAACTTGGTATTTAGGTTTAGTACCTTCCAGAGATGCGACACGACGGTTTTCAAGAAAATCCCCCCACCCCAGGTTACCCTTTACATGGAACATTTTTCGAAAATTTTAATTTTCTCAAAAATGGCTAACGATTTTGATTAAAATACCATATGTTTAATATATTTTCATGATAAATGAAATGTATATCTCGAATTTTCTGGGAATGTCTCCAAAAGTGTTCTTCATTGTGACCCACTTTTGCATAACTAGTAAACCATAAGAGATAGACAACATGTTACCACACAAAAAATGTAGATCGCGTTAAAATACACAATTTATGTAGTATACATTTTTATTGTTGAGTAAACAATTTTCGAGATAGTGCTTGTTATTCCCTTAAATTTTCCAATACTTATACCTTTTCTCAAATTTGTTATTCATTTTCTTTTTGTCCTGGTATGGAATGTCCTTTTTGAATGGAATACTCCACATAGCAACCACCTCTTAAAACATTTGACTATCGTTTAAAGCCTACCAATTCCCCTTGCATCTACAAGAAAGTTAGCAATAAGGTTAACATCTCGATTAACATGAAGCATATGGAGAATAAGCGTTTGTAAAATAGTTTGTACAAGAGTAGAGAAAGTCATGTGAGTGTAACACATCAGATTTTTTCCATATCGTATGTAAGTACCAATTTCGTATATTGTGAGAAAACTCTCAGGCTCGTCTTTACAATGTGAAGTTAGGAGTAAATGTTAACTGACAGTTTTCTTTACGGTCAGAGTTAAGTTCCAGTAAAAATTTCTTAGTTTTTATCTCCAGGTTAAGATTTACTACCGGTTAACACAATCATGTTAAATTTTCAGAACTGATAGAAACGTTTCTCATACGTTTTAATCACTGCTGCGTTAATGTCCCATGTAAAGATGAGAATCAAGTATGCAGTTGTGTGTGTTTTGTTCACACTGTTATTGTGAATTTATGTCTGAGAAAAAGAAGCGAATGCGTAATTTCTCGTTAAAGGAAGAAATTCTTCTGAAAATAGTAGAAAAAATACTCAACATAACAGAAAATAAAAAATCAAATGCTGCTACATGACAGGTAAAAAGTAGCGCCTGGGATGAAATCGGTGAAATTTTTTAAACAGTGAGTAATTCGAAAAGACCTGTAAAGAACCTTAGTGATAAATATGATAACGTGTCAGGCGACCTTTCTAGCCTTGGCTAGTACTTGCGCATTTATAGAAAAATAGTCCTTTCTGTTCCTAAACACTTCAGCATCATCACCTCCAGACAACTTAATTCTTACATTGGCACAATCTAATGCCCCTAAAACTTTAGGAACTTCTGCTACACAAAATAAATTATTATTTTCAGTTTCTGGAAGCGTAATGTAATCTTTGGCTAATGCTGCAATAGCCATGCTAAACTTTACACTATTTGTGATGCTGATGCTCTACTGGCGCTTATAAAATCACTATTTGCAATTATATACTTCCAAGAGCATGGAGTCGTAGAGCCAGCAGTAGCTGATTCGTTGGTGACACCACATTATTTCTGAAAATGACTTTTTACTATGCGAGCATCAGGAAAAATACGGATGTAATACTAATAATATAGTAATTATTCGGAAATGCGAACTAACGTTTCAGTAGAATAGAAACTTGTTCACTAGAATTAAAAGAACTCGTCATCCAAATAGTTTGTCTTCATTTTCGCTATTTTACGCTTTCTTACACGTATCTCCAACTATTGATGATTATTATCAGTATCACTTTCGTAGAAATTAAAATAGTTACCGTTAGCGGTTTCATGCACCTGTTAGTTAGAGCGTACTTTACTCTCTCATAATGTCTTAATCATATATTGTAAAATCGAACTGCTGGTAAAGTGAGCTAAAAGTAATCGCATATATCTTTACTGGATGTGGTAATGGTCCTTGTTCTTAAAAAACAATGTTTCGAATGTATATTCGCCGTGAAAGATTAGTAGAAGATAGTTAATTTTTATGGCATAAGTTCTATAAAATTGCCATGGAAATACCGTGCGTTCGTAAATCGGTCGGACCCTTCCGCGGCGGCATTGAACTGGGTGAGGAGTGGCGCGCCTGCCGCCAGAGAGTTGCGCTGCAGCTACCGCTGAGGTGTCAGTCGAGTTGAATCTGTCGTGAGGGAGACCCGTAAGGGTGGGGTTCCGATCCCTTCAACTGCCGTGGTGCGGGCGCTGCGGACCCTTAGCACTCGTGGTACTTCTGACGTTACTAGAAGTACGCCGAGCCGAACATTCGAGCCCCTCCCGAAAGGGAGTTGTTCGGATTGGGTTGGATTCGGCGGGGCAGTGGTTCCCGATACCCATGGGAGATTGGGTACGCTTGGCTGGTTTATCCGCCCAGGCGGGGTTGTGAGACGCCTTGAAATTCTCCGGCACCAGCCATGAGGGACAGCTGGTAGACGGTAGCTAGAAACTGTCGGCCCCACCGAGGGTGTTCGGTAGTCTCCCGGCCTGACGCGCGTAAGTAGCGTATCCACTTCCGTCCCTGTTTGGAAGGGTGGGCAAGACGAGTCCTAGCCTAAACTCGACCAGATAGGGGGGGGCAGTATATATAATAGGCACCGTCACTAATGGAAAGAGCCATGAGCAATCCTGGGTAAAGCGAGGGTGTTGGCTCTGCGTAGGCGGACCCGGTCCCGTGTTTATAGATGTCGTGAGGGAGAGACATTTGTGCGCGTGTTTAGAGTAAAATTGTGTGGTATCTTGGCGGTACATTGTCCATCAGTAATGGTTGAATGCTCTTTAGAACAGCGTATTTTTCTGTATGATGCGTATGTGAACTACTCACCTGCAAGAAGGTGTCATAGAGAATTTAAACGTCGGTTTGCAGGTATTTGAATTCCTAGCAGGTCAATTATTCATGACCTTATCAATAAAGTCAGGCATACAGGATGTTTTTGAACAAGAAACCGGTCCAACAACACCATGTGCTGACAGAAGAGGAGCTTGATGAAGTAGGCTCGGTTAGAGCACTCACCCCAAAAATTACTGAGACGTTAAGTACAAGAGGTTAACATTTTTAAGACGTCAGTTTTTGTGGCAACAAAACTTCTGAAACTTAAGCCGTACAAGGTAACTGCAATTCATGCTTTATAACCACAAGATCCTTTAAGTGGGGTTAATTATTGCAATTGGTTTTTGCAGTCCGTTCATAATAGCGACGTGGACCCACTTTTAACGTTCTTCACTGCTGAAGCGTGGTTTTATCTTCAAGGTCACGTTTCTACTCAGAACAATAGATACTGGGCTACTGAAAATCCCCATATTATTCATGAAGTTCATCACGCTGCAAAAGTTGAGGTTTGGTGCGCAGTAAGTGCGCGTAGAATTATAGGTCCCATGTTTTTTGACACAACAGTTGATTCACACGTTAATGTAAACTCAACTTGAAATAATCTGTTCCACAACTAACAAGAAATAAAAGATTGTGAGGCTGGCTTCAGCAGGATTCAGCTACAGCGCACACTGTTGCGAATTGTATGCGTGAACTGCGAGTAATTAGTCGAGAATTTTGACCACCTTCTTCCCCTGACTATCTCCATGCGATTTTTATTTATGGGGAACGTTAAGGAATAAAGTGTACACATCAAATCCGCACAGTTACCAGAATTGAAGGACAACATCACGAGAGAAATACAGGCAATCAATCAACATGAACTTTTGCAAGTAAACCAGAAATATTTCGGAAATATAGGGAATGTGTCCGCGTTGAAGAGCATCAATTCAACATCTGTTTAGTTTAACTGGCGGAAGCCGCGCCAATCCTCACCCAGTCCAAGGCCGCCGCGGAACGGTCCGGCCGATCTACGAAAGCAATGTAGTTATACAATTACAAATAGCAAATATCACTAAGCCTTACTGTGAATATTTGTATAAGCAAAATACAAAATCATATTAGCGTCAATAAAACTAACAATTCTTCATTCTTAATTGCCTATTCATAAAATGCGGTCATCATTTGACTAAAATGTTACATAATAGAGGACGACATCTTTAAAATTTTGTGGTTTAAGAATTTTTATTTATTTAAATTAACAAATACATGAGATTAATACCAATAATATGCTATTTTATGTCACGCAGTAAAATACTTCATTTCTTGAAAATTATGTCACACAAATAGCTTCCATTTCTGATACTATGCTCTCCTACATTATGATGCACATTGCCAAATTATGTTAGTTAACTTGAGGCAGTGTTTTTAACACAAATGATTTTCAGTCTAATATAATATATATAAATTCAATAACAGCCCGCCTTAAAGCAATATGTGTATGTAACAATATATAAAAAGTGTATATTACAGTCATTGTATACGTTTATATTATTGTATACATGTTCAATAATGTTATGTGAATGCATTAAGTAATTTAATAATGTAGGAGCTGAGAGAATAATAGGTTAAAAGTTGCTAACAATCAGGTAACAGTGAGGCAATAATGCGTAAGAATGTTTAATAATACTACTGGTCATTATTGGAGCAACAATAATGTAATTTTAGTGACAGTTTATAAAATACCCAATCAACAAGCAGAAAAAGCTTTAGTTACATGAAGGTATTCTATTGGAGTAGGATTAGCCCATCAGAAACTGAAAAGGAAAACAATTTACAAATTTAGAGTTCATTTGCCTGCAAACAGTGTTCCTAACCAGACGCAAAAAGTGTCCTCAAGAAACATAATATGTATTCGTGTGAGACGAAAAATAAGTTTGTGTTAAAAAGTGTAATTGATTAAAAAAAAGAATCTCAAAGCTCTCTGTATCAGTGAAGTGTTATTTAAATTGTGTCAAAGATTAATAAATGTAGTGAAGTAAAATTATAATCTGTGTAAGCCTACATTCTTATCACATCACAACCCTGCTAAAAGAAACGTGTCTCTAACAAATACTGACGCAGCCGAGGCAATCATAAATATATAATATTTAAAGAAACAGTCAAATTACAAAGTTAATATTTTCTAAACTTGGGGCAAAGGCTACCTGAAAGTACATTTGGGGCAAAGGCTACCGGAAACTGTTTACTATACGTGCGGTTGCAACTACTACAAGTTCGACTCCCCAACAGTTGAAATATAATACAACTCCTACAACAAAATACGTACTTCAAATTGGCGTCCATACGTGTAGCTAAATAAATAAACAATGTAAAGGCAATATCTTCTTCAAACTTCAAAAGGAATAGTATCAACTTTTCTTTAAAAATGGTCTTTAAGGGAGTAACCTTCAGAAATATGCTGTCACAATACACACCGCTAGAATTTCCTTGATAGCTGTGTGTCAGCTATTTGGGAATCAAGACCTCTCAAATACAATTGAGACATTTTATTTCCAAGACCTCCAGATTTCTCTCACTACTTTTTCTGAGGGTATTTGAAGAACAGGCTTTATTAACATGGTTTACAAGCCCTTGTATTAGGCTTAATATGTTGATTATAACTCTGTTAAAACACATCATATGAAACTCTTGTAATAGCATACAATTGTGATACTTGTGAGTATTATAAAATTGGTTTCTTATTATTTATTTTGCGATTGATTTAATATTAAGCTATAGTTACCTTTATATGTCATTAAAAATGTGCATCTATGTCGAGTAGATTTTGTACTGCACAGAAGTTTATCCTTACCTGAAACAAATAGAACGGAATAAAATTTGGGATCATTATTTCATGTGTAAATAAAAATGCCAATATTAATACAAACATTAATAACATGTATATAAATTAATTAACTCAAAATTTGCAGCTAAGAAAACGTTAACATCAATTTAATCAGTTTAATTAATGCGAGACAGATTTGGGACGTTTCTTGGTTACGGTAGTGCTGACTGTTGCGTTTATCCCGTATCAGCAAAATAGTACGTTGTAATACCAATTTCGAAGCATTTCTGCAATATATCCACAACTCCACCTAATATGTCAGTATGAGCGAGTCCTTCCAAACACACAAACAACTAATTATAATTACACTTTCGTCAAGTAAAACAGATTTCACTTTCTCTACTACGCACGTTGTAGGTAGAGGAGATATTGCATTCCACCGAAAAATTCAATACCGAGATTTCACCGGAAATACACTTTCGAGGTTGAAAGGGAATACATGATACATATACAGGAATTGTACATATGAAAGGGGAACCATACATATAAGAATAGTACAGTAATAACTTAAGTCACTAAAATGTTAAAATATTCAACATCTAACATTTGTACAGAGCTGATTGTAAGAAACGGGTGAGCTAGCAAAAATTCCAGGAAAACATAAAGAGCCAACCTTTCACCAAGCTAACAGGCAGGGAACCGGTAACGGTCCGGAGAAATAGAAAGAGACAGATAGAGAAAAGGAGACGGAGATATGGAACTAGCTTCACAAAGCTCCAAGATGGCGCTTAACTGCACGGATCTGAAGCCGCACATTCTCATATATGTTGAGGTAACGCGATCCGAGGGCCAATAGGAAACGTCGTTGCGTTTTTAAACTGAGAGATGAGCGTCACTAGGCTCCCGTATATAAGGGCAGACAAGCCCTCAGAACCCACTCTCTTTCTCTATCACTGATCTTCAAGAATTCACGTCGACACGAGCTGCTACAGATGCACAAAGGTTGGAATACGTGTGCAAATAGCTAGGCTCCTAACTAATTTAAAGTGGTGGGATTATAATTATGGGAAAAGCTAGCCGCCCATAATTATTTCAACAGTGAATAAACTTCATTTATTAAGAGAAAATTGCAGTGTATTTTTTAAACTTGCCTCACCCACTATAACCTGAGAATTAATAATTAGATATAGTTAGGAATGGAATACGCAACAACCGACGAGCACGAGCTATTATTACTCAGTCGAGCAAATATCTCTTGAGCAGGGCGTGTAGGCAGAAAGGAGTTGTTACTAAAAGATAACACTGATAAAAGAATTTGTTTTCACACTTTTATTAGCGTCACACTTAATTAATAGTTCACATCTGTAATCTTTATACACGCCTGAATGAAACTGTTATATTTCCGAATGTAATTACTGTCTTAATTGTTGTCGCGTCTTCACATTTTGTAACTAACTTTACGACGCGAGAGATTCTGTAGAATTGCGTAATGTGTACCTCATGAATGCTTCCTTAGAACTGCCTGACGTGTAACTCGCGAGAGAGATTTCTTAGAACTGCGCGACGTTTACCTTGTGAGTGATTCTGTAGAACTGCACGATACTTGCCTTTGGCTCAAGAATTTATACTCCCTCACCCTGATATGCCTAAACATTATAATAGAGCTGCTATTGGTTAATAAATCGCGCCAACATTAGCGTCTGTTTTATAAGCCAATCATAATTACTAAAACATATGCTCTAGGGAAGATATTCCCTCCATTTTTAAAGAAAGGCGCGCTACCCTGACGTCATTTGTTTGTCTGTTCTAATTGATAAACAACTCACCCCATCGCCTCATTGTTACCCACTCCTATTGTCAGTTTCAGTGAGGCCGTGTAAACTTATTTCCTAACAATGCTTATAACTAACAAACATCTAAAATGATTGTCATACAATAATGTTAATTTACACTACAATCACTCAGGCATTCACAGTGCTGTGATATAAAATACTGCCTCAGTTTATAACTAAATATCTAACGCAGGTATTTTTAAAGCTTTATCTCGATTAGAATTAATTAGATAGGAAAACACGTTTTCGTAAGAATAATTCGTATATCCATTCTTAAGCAATACAGGGTAGAGAAGGTCATGGGAATGTGATATCGGATTTTTTTCCACCGTCATCATCATCACCGCATGGTATAGGCAATCAAGTACCTGTTCCACCTTCAAGGTCCTCCATCCATCGTTTCCTGGGTCTGCCCACAGATCTCCTTCCTTTAGGACTGTATTTCATTATTTGTTTTATAAGTCTTGTGTCAGGCATTCTTTCGACGTATTCTTTCCAATCTTGTTTAAGATCCTTTTCCATTATTCATATTAAAACTCCCAGTTCTTCTCTTGTACCCTCGTTTGTTATATAATCATCTTCTGTGCATACTTTTATATTTCTTAAAAATTTCTGTATTTTACTTTCTTGCTTCTTAGTTAATGTCCAGGCTTCGTGATTCCGTGAGAGAACGGGTGCAGCCATAACGTTGGAAAGCTTCAATTTTGTTTCTAAATGTTCAACTAATTGTTCCATTAATTCTCTGAAATTAACATACTTTTTTACCACACCATACTCTCTATCATATCTAGTGTCATTACTTAAGTAATTAAAGTTATATATTAAATTGAATTTTATTTATGGACGCTCTTTAACTATGATGGTTCTTAGCGTCCGATTCTATACTGGGTGTGAAAGACGGATAATTTTGCTCAAAGGCTTCCATCAGGTTTGAGGTTCATTTACGTGCCGTAAATCTACTACACAGGAGCACCGACTTTACTTCCCTTCCGAAGGAAACCATGTTAAGGCTTTTTCTGCCCGAAAAAAAATCCATCGCCCTCCGCCGGGTTTGAACCCGCGACCTGGGAAACTAGACGGGGTACCCGGACGACTGGGACAACTAATTAAAGTGGCTCACCTATTCTATACAACGGTTATTAATGATTAGTTTCGTTATAATTGACTCTTCCCCTTTGAATGCCATTACTTTTGTTTTTGTAATTGAAGTTTCATATAATATTGACAGACTTCAAAGTTAAAAAATAGACTTTTATAAGCAGAATCATCTCCAAATTAAAGTATATTTAAATGCTTCTCCTTTGATTCTTAAAACCCACATTCACCAGCTGTTTCCTTCTCTCAATAGATCGTTAATATAAATATTAAAAAGCATAACCGATTTTTTGTCCACTTACTTCACGAATTCTTTTTCACGCGCTTCCGGTTTGCCGAAGTTATTGTAAGAGAAAAATAATAAAATTTACAGGCTTCTATTTTGCTTATTATGGGAATTATGTTGCATTAGCTTGTGTTTTGAAGCTTCCAATAATTCTTTAAGGTTTTAAAATGTTGGGTGTGTTTAGTTATTTCGAACTAAAACGAATGTTATTGTAATAATTATACCGTTGCTGTATTTGCATAAAAAGCAGAACTACATCTCACTTATTATTAACATTAATAGTGTTAATAATGCCAACCTCTGTATTATAAGAGGTAGGGTCTGTGCGCAGTACGGAAGAGATAAAAGTTATGTGATGATTACGTAGCAATTGTCCATACCACAGCATCTCTCGCTAGCGATTTAATTTAGAGGGGTATGTATTTTGTACATCCCTAAGTCTCGGGAAGGATTAGACATAAGTTTATATTTCGAATTCAGTTGCCTAAAAAAAAAAAGTACTGATTACTCCCAAATGGACTTCTGACGTCATTGCGGATTTCAAGCACACAGACTACTGCGATGACCATGGAGTGCTGCCTATATTTCAGGGGTTTCAGAAAAGAAACTAGATATGGAGCATCAGTGGAGTCAACAACCCGCGAGCTATTCTCAGCATTATCAAGCAATAAAGGTATTTTGTTAGACAGAAAACTCGCTTGCAGAATGGCTCAGTTAACTTCTGTGGCCCGTATTCACAAGTTCCCAGGTTGATACCTCCGGGGCGGACCAATCTGACCGAAGGTATTTTTTGCCATTTTCCTCGGCCACTAGGCGAATGTTGAGTTGAATAATTTGATCCTTAAATGCTTATAGTAACCTCTTTCATTCCCTTCTTCTTCAGCACCATACCAGACATTGGATTGTCACTCATCCTGGATTTGCTATGATCCAGAGTTTGCTTGCTCCTTGACAGGCTACTGACCCAAGGCATTGGCTTGTAAGTCCTTGGGGATGTAAGCCCTACAAAGAGGAAGATAATCCGTTAAAGAAGAAGAAGAAAACTCGCTTAGCAAGTAAATTTTATCTTGGACTACTTCTTTAATGCTATTTATTCAGTGCGTCAACGTTATGATTTAAATATTTGTATAAATCCTGTGTTTTCACTAAGTTCAAAATTTACCAAACTAAGTTTATATCTTGTAGTATTTTGTTTATATTGAGCGGTTTCTAATGTTGAATTGCTAAACCCAAAATGCTAAACCCTAATGTAAACACACAAACACACACGAAACTTTTGCACGCATTACTATTTCAGAGGTATCCTTTGTATGTCCAGCAGCCGTCGATGAGCAATCTAGTTATCTCCTAACAATCCCCCTACCTCATCCACGCCCGCCACCCTGCAGCCCTCATCCTATCCATTGTACGTTATACAGAGAAAGCCAAAAAACTACGAACCGGCTGCACGGTTTTTTTCCTGTCCGCGTCCTCGGCGCTCGTTGCAGTCTCCGCTATCATAGAAAGGCGCGGATGAAACCATACAACACTTTTTAAAATTACTTTTAAAAGCTTCGCTTAGCAACTATATGAAAGAAGATGCTGAAACTGGCCACCGTCGTTGTCCTTGTTTTAATTCCTCCAGGGTGTGTGGGTTTGTCTTGTACACTTTATATTTTAAGTTACTCCAGAGATAGAAATTGCAGGAGGTTAGATCAGGGAATCGAGGGGGCCACAAATCTGTACTAGCAATTCTGTCATCAAACGCACTTTCAATTGTTCTTATCGAAATATTGGCCGTATAAGCTGTTGCAGAGTCTTGTTGAAAAAAGGCAAAATAACTCTATTTGGCTGTTAATTCTCTAAAAGAAGGGGGGGCCAAATTGCATTCACATATGTACGGGCGTCAACTATTGACTCGAATTAAAAATGACCCTGGAGGAATTAAAACAAAATATCCGCCAGGAAATTGCCAGCATTTCTCAACTTGAACTACGGCGAATGATGGATAGCTTCCTAAAGAGGTGCCAAAAACAACGACGGTTGCCAGTTTCAGCATCTTCTTTCATAAAATTGGCAAGTAAAACCTTTAAAAAGTAGGTTTAAAATGTTTCAACCGCGCTTTTCTATGATAACGGCAGACGGCAACGAGCGCCTAGGACGCGGACAGAAAAAACACCACCCGCAGCCGGTTCTTAGTTTTTTGGCTCTCCCTGTACTATCCATATAAACAGTAAAAGCATGTTCACATATTCTGTATTTAGAATCTTTTGAGACAGTGGAAGAGGGAAATAAGGACGTCGTGCAGCCGATGCGGAAGCTATCACAAAGAACCACCACACGAACCCGACTTTTGCACGAGGAACCGGTTTTCAACCTTCCCCTATCCATTGTCTCAAAAGACTCTGTACAAAAAACAGAAACGTTAATGCAAATGTAGCACGAAACATAGGTTAATAAATGGAGCTAATCACAATGAGTTTCATCAACTTGTTCGTAAACGCTACTGCAATACGCTAACGTCAAACGTTAAATTTTTCAACCTTTCATGTTCGCGTTAATGGTATTTAATAGAAACAAATAACACTATCCCATGCACAAAAACAAATAAAAGAAAATAAGTGGAAACATTTAATGAGTAGTTAATTATTTCATTTGAAAACCATGGTTATTTTTATGACAAAAAGTGAAAGTTTTGTTAAAACAAAATATATGGAAATATATTGGAAATGAACTGATATGAAGGTATATTCTATTATTATTATTATTATTATTATTATTATTATTATTATTATTATTATTATTTTTATTATTATTATTATTATTATTATTATTATTATTATTATTATTACACCGGTATGTTTCGACACTTTGTGAAACTTTATACGTTATAAAGTATTCCGTTTTCATGTGTGGTCAAATATAATATATACTATAATACAAACATAAGCTAATGAGCTTGTAGCAACATAAAATGTACTGCTGCATCATCGTCAATCATCGCAGCCTTCGTTTTTAATCGCTTTCACACATTTTGTTTCGCGTTTATGTTAATGTTTTTGTGTGAATGGATCTTAACCCTACTAGTCGCTTGTTAGTAAGAATAAATTCTTATCTATGAGTATTTCAAATTATTTGCAAGATACAAATCCAAAACAGGCCTGTTTATATTGCAAGTCGAATTTTGTTACTAATGATGCGGGGTGAAAGAAGAATCAGATTTTTTATGATTCTTTATAGTTGTCACTCATTAACCTGGGAAAACTTAAATGTGACTACGAATATTTGCTACTGCGAGGAAAATTATTTAACAAATTGTATTGTGGCTGCGCACGCGATTTACCTACGGACGGCCATGTGAACGCACCCGACTCGCTTATCTGGCCAGCTGGGTGGGCTAGTGATCGATCCTTTCAAAATAAATAGTCACGTAACACGCTCATTATGTGCCACTTCCCTACAGTTTAGGTAATAATTGCTTCAGAAGATTCCTTTGGGCCGGTTCTAGTAACCTCCTTTTCTAGAACTTTCCGCTTTGTACGCGGGTCATAAATAAGGGGGTGTTCTTGCCCGGACAGGGCAGTTCTGTTAGGCAACAAGTTACGAAGGGGACAGTGCCAGTGTAGTTCAGTTGTGAGTGGACTCAGCAGTTCAGTTGTGTTCCGAATGTGTCCCGAAAGTGACTTAAGTGTAACGTTTGTGCTATTCTGACTACTTAAGCGATAAATAAAGTGTGCTCTGAGTAACTGGTGTTCTCATTTATTACAACATAAATGAATAAGTTCTACACTTTTGTTACAGTTTTTATACCATGTCTTGTGGTTACAAAAAATATAAATAATTCAGTGAGAATGAGAAAATTTCACAGGCTATTGACATAAAATTCAAAATGTGCATATTATTCTTTATACTTATATTTCTTAAACATTTTAAATATTAATAAAAATCATTAATAGTCGTTTTTGAGAAGATAACAAAAAAGAATTTTGCAATATAAAGGTAAGTTTAGGATGGGAGGATGTTCTTTACTATTTAACACATGTACCAAAAGCCAATGGAGTGTTAACGATGGTATAAACTTCACCCAACCACATCAATCTATCAGTGAAATGTTGTCGGTATGATCTTTTTTAAGTTTATAGTGTTTTCGCTTTCTCTACTACGTAGAGTAAGTAGAGGAGGTATTGCATTCCTCCCAAAAATTTGATACCGAGATTTAAACGGAAATATATGTTTTTAGGTGCCCTGAATCCAAATAAAGCATTTTTGGAAGTATGTCCGTGTGTGTGTGTGTGTGTGTGTGTGTGTGTGTGTGTGTGGTGTGAACAGCATAACTGAAAAACGAAAAGTCGGATAAACTTGATATTTTAGTTTAGCATCTTCCAAGGTTGCGACATGGAGATTTCCCAGAAACCCCCCCCACCTCACATACACTTTACATGGAACACCTTTCGAAAATTGTGATGTTCTCAAAAATTACTAATGAATTCCAAGAAATTTCGGCATTTGCCGTTGCACGGTGCTGATTACCGATAGTATTTCTATTAGACACCGTAAGCGGCGTGTCGGTTTCTGGGCTTGGTCGCCCTTCACCTGGCCTGGGAGTTCGATTCTGCCAGTATGAATGGACACATCTCTTCCTTGTCGAGATTTTTGTATGGCTTAGTAAGCCGAATATTTGAATCGCCAGTAGGCGTAATGACTTAATTATTTACTCAGGTTTTTTGTTGTCATTTTTCAATAAGCAGATGTTTCGGCATTAAAATTTAGTTAGCTTGAGGAGCCGTAGATGCAATTTACATATGCTAACTTTGTATCATTAATTTTGTTCCGGGCTAGTCATTTGATTTTTATATGTAGTGTGCGAGTTCCCTTAGGTTTCCAGGCAATATTTAATTGTTTTAATTCTTGTGAATTTTCTTAATCTTTATTTAAATTGTTAATTTGTCTAGCTTTTACCAAAGTTGTTACTTTGTAAAGAGTTTATTTAAATTGTTCAGAGTTTATCTATCTATATTTTGTGAAGGAATTATTTCTTAGTGGTGTTGATTTGTTTAGTGGCCAGGTAAGCGTGAGGTAAAGTGGTCGAGCTAAATACATAACGGATTTGCCCCCATTTATGTCAAGATAATTACCTTATCTCTCCCTCTGCAATAATTACGTGATTTGTGTGAACTCATGTATTAAGGTAATGGTTTCTGAAAATTTATGAGTATGAGAATGATGTGTGCTTAGGTTATACATGATGTAGATTGCCCTGTGGCAAACATTTGTTAATTAAACCTATAATACCTGAAATTGACTGTTGTGAACAAATGCTTAGGAAACAGTCCTGTACCTACTTTGTACACTCCATTTTAATAATGGGTGTAAGAGGCAAAATTAAGAGTGTAATGGGCTATACAAATAAAACAAAAAAATCGGATTTTGAGTCAGGGGTACTTTCCGTGTATTTAAGGTGAAATCTCCATATCGAATGCTGGTCTATTATACAAAACTATCTCCACTTACTCCAAGTAAACAACATTAAAGGGGATATAGCATGCGCACACATATAGACGTATAAATAAATATCAAACAAGAATTTTACATAATAATATAATTCAGCAAGAAAGATGTTAGAATATCAAACAGCCAAGAGATGTACAAAGCAGATTGAAACTTAGATAAGTAAGGGACGGGCGAGCTAGCTAATTCCAGGTAAAAAGTAATTCTAGGTAGAGCCCACCACCTTTCACCAAGCTAATTAGCAAGAAACTTTAAGGAATAAGGAGAAATAGAAAGAGACAGATATAGAAAGGAGAGAGACAGGGCCATTGAGTTTGTTTCCGGGCGCGTCACCGGGACGTGTGTGCGAAAAGTTTTGGAGCAGAATAGTTTCATACATAACAAGGTAGCGCGGTCTAAGGACCAATTATAAATGTCGTTATATGTTAAGGCGCGAAGGTGAGCGTCCTAGGCTTAGGTATAAAAGGGGGAAGCAGGCCCCAGATTTTCACTCTTATAGAATCTCAGTGATACTCTGTGGACGACGAATGCACGTGTGTGCATATGGGTGGGGAAGCGTGTGCAGTTATATTAGGTTCCTAATTAATTTATTATGGTGGGAATTGTTAAAGATGGGAAAAGCTAACCGCCCATCTGTATTTTATTGATAATAATTCACACTTTAAGAGAAATGCAGTGCATTTTAATTTGCCTCAGGTACGAAAACCATGAGATCACCGAAATTAGTTATATGGATCATTTATTAGGAATGGAGAAATCATCAGCCGCTGAGCAGAGATAGCCGGAGACCAGAACACTGCAACAGAGGGCATCAACAAAGAGGACCAACGATTTCCCGCTACAAGCAGAAAAATCTGATGTGTTGTACTCACATGACTTTCTCTACTCTTGTACAAACCATTTCTACAAACTCTTATTCTCCTTATATTTCACATTAATCGAGATAAACATTTGCAGAAACGATCTTTTGACATGCAAAGAGAATTACATTTTACACATAGCGACCAGTTCTAAAAATATTTGACTATCGCTTAAGGCCTACTATGTTCACCTTGTTTTGTATTTGCAAGGGCAATATAGAAATACAGTAGCCTTTAAGTATAGACATATCTCTTAATAGCTGCTTGCTAGGTGCAGCACCATTCTCTTTGCCAAAGATTAATACTCTTTGCACATCCAAGACAAAAAAATGAATAACGAATTCGCAATTGAGTAAATTATTGAAAAATTTATGGGAATAACAAGCAATATCTCGAAAATGGTTCACTCAACAACAAAAATGCATATGACATAAATTGTGTATTTTAACGCGATCTACATTTTTTGTGTAGTAAAATTTTGTCTATCTCTTATGGTTTACCAGTTATGTAAAAGTCGTTCACAATGAAGAATAATTTTGCGAGACATTCCCAGAAAATTTAAGATATACATTTTATTTGCCATAAAAATATCTTAAACATATAATATTTTAATCCAAATCGTTAAAGCAATTTTCGAGAAAATTAAAATTTTCGAAAAATGTTCCATGTAAAGGGTAATCTGGGGTGGAAGGATTTTCTTAAAAACCTTCTTGTCGCATCTCTGGAAGATACTGAACCTAAATACCAAGTTTGGTGTTTATCTGACTGTTCGTTTCTGAGTTATGCTGTTCACACAGACAGACAGACAGACGCGCGCGCACACACACACACACACACACACACACACAGACATGTTTCCAAAAATGTTTTTCTTTTTTTGATTCAGGGTTCTCAAAACATATATTTCCGGTGAAATCTCGGTATCGAATTTTTGGATGGAATACAATACTTCCCCTACTTGCTATACGTAGTAGAGAAGGTAAAAAGTAATAACGATATCACGGTTGTCACCTGGTAACAGTAGAATTATAAATGCTGATGTAATAAAACGATTTGTTCATTTAGCTGAACTAATAATCAATGTGTGTCCCGTCTTTAATCGTATGTTACAATCCAGTAACAATGCAAATCTCGTATGTACACAGTGGAATCAATTTGATCGCGATAAGGGACTCCATTAATTGCAATCGCGTAATTCACTTACTCTAATGGCATCGTTTCCACAATGCTGATAAAGTCTCGCGTACGTAACAATTGTTTCTCATCGATTTCACCGCCAATCTACGTGACAGGGAAGCCCTTCAGTTTTAATATTACATCTATTAATTAACTCGACTGGGTAAAAATTTATTGAAATATTGAAATGGGTGCTACTGCCACTTTTACCGCTAAAACCAAAACACCAGGTATAAATTATAACACAGATATTTGAATTTATTGCTTGAATAGAAAATTACAGATTTTTTTCTCTCAGAAGTTCCCACCAAAGTTATTGCTTCCTCAACCCTACTATTTCATGAGGTTAATTCATTCCCCACTTATAATATGCAGCTAATTTTGCGAAGCTTACGATAAAATTAATAACTGAATTGAAATAGTTACATGTCGGTAAAATCTATAATACCTATGTGGGCACTTAAGCTATTTTGTATTGTTAAATTGTCCCTTTCATTAACATAAGCGACGAAGGCAGTCCCAGAAGTACCCCACCTGATGTATAGATAGTGGTTGTTGTTTCAAACAAATGACTGTGGTAGAAAGTACCAACTTATAAAGCTTAAGTCTGAAGTTTGGTGATGCTACTTCGTTTAGTGATTATTTGGCAGTCATTAATAGTGAACTCTCTCCGCGAATTTGTAAACATGGATAAACTGGCCATCGTTATGTGATACAATACTTTCATTTGCAAGGTCTTTGTCCAACTAATATTAAAGCTGAGCTGGATTCTACTCTGGGGGAGTCTGCTTCTTCGTTTACAACATTAAAATATTGGGTGGCAGAGTTTAAGCGAGGCCGTACGCGCTGTCAAGACGAACATCGCCAGTGGTCGACCAAATGAGGTGACCACGCCGGAAATTGTGAGGAAAATCCACAAAATGTATTGGCTGACCATTGACTGAATGTGCGAGCTAGCAAACATCGTATGACTTTCAAAAAGTACTGTACATCGCATACTGACTGAAAATTTAGACATGAGAAAGCTATGCGCAAGATGGGTGTCGCGTTTACTCACAAAGGAACAAAAGTAGCATCGTGAAGATGTTTCAGTCGAGTGTTTGGCGATGTTTTGCTGCAATGAAACCGAGTTTTTATGTCGATTCGTAACCATGGATGAAACATGGTTCCATCACTTCACACCCGAGACGAAGGAACAATCAAAACAGTCTATTGAAAGGGCAGAATCGCCCCAAAGAAGGCATCGAGCAATGTTATGGCATCAGTTTTTTGGAATGTGTGTGGAATAATTTTCATTGATTATCTTCAAAAAGGAAAAGCAATCAATGGCGAGTATTATGCAAACTTATTGCAGTATTTGAATGATGAAATCAAGCAAAAACGGCCGCATTTAGTGGAAAAGAAACTTTTGATTCATTAATACAACGCACCAGTTCACAAATCCATTATCGCCATAGCCAAAATCAATGAGTTGCTTCCTCATGCAACCTATTCGACAGATTTAGCCCCCCCCTGATTTTCTATTTCCAAAGTTGAATAAATAGCTTGGTGCTAAAAGGTTTGCCAACAGTGAAGAGTTGAAGTCTGCAGTAGATGGCTACTTTGTAGAACTCCATGGTTCTCAGTATAGACAGGGTATTGAAGCTAATGAACACCGCTAGGAAAAGTGTATCGAGCTGAAAGAAGGCTATGTAGAGAAATAAAGATGTTTTTTTTTCAAAATGTTTGTGTTTTCTTTGTTAGGTCGGGTACTTCTGGGACAGCCCTCGTAAGTGTACTTTCTAATATACATGCACATCTAGATTTCGATAGCATAACATTTCTTATACATAACGAAAAAATAAAACTTGACCGCACTTCTCAAAAATATGATTCTATACGAAGTGAAAATACATCCCGATTGTTCTCGTTTACTTTATTTACCTTTGGAAGTTAAGAAAGTAAGTCAGGTGACCCACTGAAAGAAGAGAGCGATTGGGTGGAAAAGTTTCCCAAATTGTTTAAGTAACGACGATATCAAGTACAGTGCGGACCATTTCAATCCTGCCGGTGTGCTATTGCACCGTAAGGCGCACGTTGACCGGGCAAGCGTATGCGCGCCCTCGCACAATATGAAAATCCATGTGCGGCGAATGATGAAGCTTAGGCCTACCGTACCATATAAATAATGCTCCAGTAGGAGATAAGAAAAAAACGTAACGTTTATCTTACCTTTCATCAAAGTGTATGTTAAAAATGATTTAATTAAATTTTAAAAAAAGTCAACACAAATTTTTCTATCTCGCATTAAGTAATAGAACATAAGGATTTTGTTTGCATATTCTATGAGCCTCATTATAAATTTTATGTATACGCAGTAAATCAATAACTATTTCAATACAAAAATAAGTTTATGGAATTAAGAAATAGAATAGTTTTGTTGTGCGATGAGTTAAATTAGCTGTGATTTTTAATACTTAAGTGTTGAGGCAGTATTTTTAACATTTAAATGATTCCAGTCTACTTATATAATATAAAAAATAACAGCCCGCCTTAAAGCAACATGTGTATAATATAATATATAAAATGTATGTAACAGTCATTGTATTATGTTTATTTTTATTATGTACATGTATAATAATGTTATGTGAATGTATTAAGTAATTTAATAATGTAGAAGCTGTGAAAATAGAGGCCGAAAGTTGCTAACAATGTGGTAATAATGAGGCAATAATGAATTGGAAAGTTTAATAATGCTACTACTAATTCTTGGAGCAATAATAATGTAATATTTAAAACAGCTTATAAATAGCCAATCAACAACTAGAGAAACCTTAGTTAAATAAAAGTATCCTATTGGCGTAGGATAAGCCAATCAGGGACTTGAAATGGAAAAATTTACAAATTTAAGCGGTAAATGGCAGTCGACAGACGGCTGCGTACCTGAGCAGTTCATTCGCTCCGTACGTATCCAGTGTGAGATGAAAATTCATTACGGCGAGAATATTATAAACTTTACGTGTTTAAAAGTGCAGGTAATTAATAAATAATCTCACAGCTCTCTATATCAGTGAAGTATTTTTAATTGTGTGAAGGATTAATAAATGGGGTGAAGTAAAAACTATAATCTGTGCAAGCCTACATTCTTTAGCCGCATCGCCTCCTGATAAGACAAACATGTTTCTATAAATTAATGACGTAGCCGAGGCAAACATAAATATATATATTATATATATAAAATATTTAAAGAAACATTAAAATACAAAGTTGATTCCTAAACGTTGGGGCGAAGGCCACCGGAAACTTTGTATCGTAGTGGGGCAGTTACTTCATCAAGTTTGGTTCCCCAAAAGTCGAACTATAATACAACTTCTTCAAATTGACGGCCAAAGCGTGGTGCAAATAATGTAACAATAAAACTCTTCCCGAAAAATAATACTCCTTCAGTGTTAAAATTGTAACAAAAATTATTAATATATTTAATTAGCTTGTATGTGAAATATTGAAGAAATTTAAACAATTTTAGTCCTAGTATTTCCAATCAACTCTATCATGTGGATGCAAAATTTCAAGCCGATTGATGAACCCAGATCTGACAAAAAGGAACACTTCCATCACAAAAATCTGATGTGTTACACTCACATGACTTTCTCTACTCTTGTAAAACTATTTTTACAAACGCTTATTCTCCATATGCTTCATGTTAATCGAGATAACGAGATGTTAATCTTATTGCTAATTTTCTTGTAGATGCAAGGGGAATTGGTAGGCTTTAAGCGATAGTCAAATATTTTAAGAGCTGGTTGCTATGTGGAGAATTCCATTCTCTTTGCATTACCAGGACCAAAAAAATGAATGACGAATTCCCATTTGAGAAAAAGAATTGGAAAATTTAAGGGAATAACAAGCAATATCTCGAAAACGGTTCACTCAACAAAAAAATGTATATGACATAAATTGTATATTTTAACGCGATCTACATTTTTTGTGTAGTAAAATTTTGTCTATCTCTAATGGATTACCAGTTATGCAAACGTCGTTCACAATGAAGAATACTTTTGGAGACATTCCCAGAAAATTCGAGATATACATTTCATTTGTTATGAAAATATCTTAAACATATGATATTTTAATCAAAATCGTCAGAGCCGTTTTTGAGAAAATTAAAATTTTCGAAAAATGTTCTATGTAAAGGGTAATACATGTTTTCAGACTCCCTGAATCCAAAATGCTTTTTTTTTGGATTCAGGGAGTCTGAATACATGTATTTCCGGTGAAATCTCGGTATTGAATTTTTGGGTGGAATGCAATACTACCCCTACTTACTATACGTAGTAGAGAAAGTAAAAATAATTTTATGGAGAAATGTGAACAAAGTAACAGCAATTTAACTGAATAATCTTAATACACTCCAGGTCAATAATCATCCAGTGCATCATATCCTGCCACTATAATGTTGTTTTTAAGCCCTAAATCGATTAACAAACTACTTGGCGAGAGTTGTAGGGTTTTTAGATCTAAAATTTAAAAATTCAACTTTTAATCATTTTACACTTCCTAGTTACCATAAGACAGGTCAATTTACGCGAGACCGCAACGATAAGCACACGCGGTTCTACTTGCGTAGTCAAAGTCGCGGCCTGAGAGGACCAATGCTCTGTTATAAAGATATTTACTTGCTACCAAACTGTGAGAAGTCCCGACAGCCACAGAGATAACAAGATTTAGAAGTCGTTGCGACAATGTACAGCGACATTTACCTCACGTTTTTCACAGATTAATTATATAAAATATGATTGAATTCTGGCTCGAGATTGTTTCGTCTTTATTTCTTTTTCTGGTTTTAAGTTATGCAAATTGTGGTTTCATTTATATTATATCTAGCTGCATTTAGTAGACAGAGAAGGTATTGCATTTCACCCAAAAATTCGATACCGAGATTTTACGAGAAATACTTGTTTTGAGGATCCCTATATTTAAAAGGGCATTTTTAGTAAAAGGTCCAATGTGTTTGAGTATGTGGGAACACCATAACTCAAAATGGAAATATCAGACAAATACTAAACTTGATATTTAAATTCAGTATGTTCCAAAGTTGTGACACGAAGATTTTCAAAAAATGTAGATCTCTTTAAAACAAACAATTTATTCCAAATAACCTTTTATGTGGTAATAAACATTTCCGAGATATCTGTTATTAATGGTTCGAATTGATCAATGTTTTCGTTATTATTTTGAAGTTCTGTCGACATTCAGTTGTCTCTCGCCGTTGCATGTTAAGAGATGGAATTTTAAGGCCAGTATACAGTGTCCAGATCTTAAACATTTGACTATTTCCTTTTGCATTTATAAAGAAATGTGTAATGAAGCTATTTCTGCAAAATAAAATAAATCAGATAAAAATAAGCTTTAGTAAGAATGTTTTGTATAGCCACTAATAAACAAAGAGGGTAAAGAAAGTCATGTGAATGCAACACATCAGATATTTCTTTTCTAAAGCAGCCTTTCAAGATTACGGCTACAACGAGAAACGTCGTACGAGTGAAATTGAAGGACTGTAGACACTAGCCTTTTGGTAGTTATGATTTGAATGAGTATAGGTTTCTAAGTGTATATTAAAGGATATACAGGGTTATTCAAAAAGAAAGAACAGACTTTAAATATTTATTTATAATTGAAGTAGTTATTGTTCAACTTGTAGTTTATTGTTGAAGTTTTACTCCTGTTGTTAGCCACACGCTTGGTAAGCCAACTTGAAGTAGTTATTGTCTTCGAGTTTATTTATTTAATCAGCTCCATCTATCAACTTCAATTTTGAAGTGGATTGTTTATTACGTATTATGCTGCTACGTATGAGAAGCCGATTTTCGAAGATGTATTTTTGTTGTTACGCTTCAAGTTTTAAATATTATATTAACTTTGTTATTACACTGCTCCTATAGATATTATTTATGTTTGTTTTTGCCTCGGCTACGTCAGTATTGTTTTAGAGACACGTTTCTCTTAGGCAGGGTGTGGTGCAACAAGAATGTAGACTTACACACATTTTAAGTTTAAATTCACTTCTGTTTATTAATCCTTGACACAAATTAAATAGCACTACACTGATATCAAGAGCTGTGAGATTCTTTTAATTTAATACTTGCATTTTGTTAATGCGTATACTTAAATTCGATTCACATGAATACGTAATATTTCTTTAGAGAACACATCTTCCATCCGGTCACTACCAAGGTCTGCAGCCAAGGGAACATATTTTCAACCGTCCAAATCCGTAAGCTTCTGTATTTCAAATCTCAATAGAACAGGTAGTCCAATAGAATACCTGCATTTTACTAAAGCTTTCTCTAGCTGTTGATTGGCTATTTTTAAACTGTTACAAAATTTGCATTATCGTTGCTCTAATCATGACTAGTAACATTCAAACTCTCAAACTCATTATTGCCTCAAGGTTACCTCATTGTTAGCAACTTTAAACTTATTATTCTCACAACTCTTAAACTCTTACATTATTAAATTACCTAATGCATTCGCATAATATAAGCATATGCAATGACTGTTAAATACATTTTTTACAAATTATTACATACATATTGCTTCAAGGCGGGATGTTATTGAAATTACATATTATATAATTCAAGTGTTAAAAATACTGTCTCATAATGAACGATAATGGATGGCGACATATATGCGATACATAACTGAATAGAGAAAAGTTCAAAATTTTATTTTGTGTGTTCAAAATGAGCACCATTTGTTATACAAGGATGATTCAGTGCTTTTCCGTTTACATACACAACCATCTTCTACGAATTTATTGTATCAATTGTAAACTCTTTATGACGGGGCGGCTCGTTGTTGAACTTACAACGAAATGCACGCTGCAATGAAACAATGGATTCACTCTTTGCATACTGCAGCACACAAAACTACTTTTCCTGTGGCGTTGCCATTTTCTGTAAACAAACCCAGCGCCGCTGTAGGCACTGAATGTAACTAATAGGTGGGGGCTTAAAACTTTGAACTTTCCTCTATTCAGTGATGTGTCGTATGTCTATTGTCATTGATTATAAATAAATATTAAGTTTGTTCCTTCTTTTTGAGTAACTATATGATAGAAGATTTAAAGATGACACGTATTGCCCCTTGAACTTTGTAATGCATTGTCAATGCTTACACTCTCATCCTAACCATTATACTATACACTATTTTCACTATAGACGTAAATAGAGTATTCTTTAATCTCTAAGGACTACATTTCTCGAGTTATATCTTTGTAGCCACGGGGTAATTAGGAGGATAGAAAAGTATGTGGTAAACAATATCGCTCATTATAAACACAGTTCAATAACAATCCAGTAATGTATTGATTAATTCACACCCAATAGTTTTCATGTTGCCTTTTTTTCCCAAGTTTTTCTGGTGTTTAGGAAAGAAGTGTGTGTTTACAGTACACACTTCTGTGACTATAGCATTCAACAAAACAGGACATGGCTTCATAGACAGGAATTCCAGATTTCCTGTCTACCTAGGAAAGTCTCTCTTTCGGGCGGAGAGGTAACTGGTTACAAAATCATTTTGGTAATAATAATAATAATAATAATAACAATAATAATTAGGTATTATCATCGCCAACTTAAAATTCCTCACTTAGTCTATACACAATCCATATATTTCCTTTACGTTTATACTGTTGTATTCCGGATATTCAATTTAATTACGAAGTTCTACTTGTAAACACTTTGGTAAGAAAGCTTACAAGCATATGAAGTAATCATAGCAGCAACTTTTCTTTGTACTATTACGAAGGCCGATCAATAAAGACAGACTGATTTTTTTTCACAGATATTTACTACTCCATTTCAATGTTGGCTTGTTATTTTTCAAAGTAGTCCCCTCCTAGTTGAATGCACTTTTTATAGCGTCTCTGCCAGTCCTCGAACACGTGGTGCAGGCCATCTTTATCAGGTCTTTGAGAATCGCCTCACTTTTCTTCAGCACTGCTTCATTGCTCTCAAATCGAATGTTCCGGATCTCTGCCTATAGTGATGGAATCAAGATCGGGGCTATAAGGCGGATGCGGCACATAGGTAATGTTAAATTTAGGCAAACATTCATGGACTTGATTTGCGACGTGAGGCCGCGCGTTGTCGTGATAAAGTCACCACCCATTCCGATGAAGTTCTGGACGTTTCCTTGCAATGTGCTTCCCCAGTGTAGCCAATAGTAACGTTTAGTACGCTGCTGTAACAGTAGTGTGAGAGGGAACTGCATGATGGTAAACCATTCCATTACACCATTCCATTCCAAAACACCAAGCCCACCTTTCTTAGCACAGAGGATCCGCCTGTGAACCACCTAAACACTGTTGCACGAGGTAGTGCATCTTCACCGTATGTTTGCTTCAGTTTTTCAAAAGTTTCAGAGGCTGTATAATTTAAACGAAAACAAAATTTTATTGCGTTCTATTGCTCCTCTCGTATCACCTCCATTTTGTGATATGTGAAGCTCAAGTAGTGTCAACAATATACAGCATTACTGCCAATCTACCGATACGAGAGTGCTGCCGCCTATGAACATTATACATGAAACTCAGCTCTTTTCAAATATTCATGATAGAGACAGGAAACTATCAGGAAGCTACAGGAAAAAATCTGATGTGTTACACTCACATGACTTTCTCTACTCTTGTACAAACTATTTTTACAAACTCTTATTCTCCATCTATTTCATATTAATCGAGATAAACATTTGCAGAAACGATCTTTTGACATGCAAAGAGAATTACATTTTACACATAGCGACCAGTTATAAAAATATTTGACTATCGCTTAAGGCCTACTACGTTCCCCTTGTTTTGTATTTGCAAGAGCAATATAGAAATACAGTAGCCTTTAAGCATAGACATATCCCTTAATAGCTGGTTGCTATTTGGAGCACCATTCTCTTTGCCACAGATTAATACTCTTTGCATATCCAAGACAAAGCTATGAATAACGAATTCCCATTTGAGAAAATAAGTATTGACAAATTTAAGGGAATAACAAGCAATAGCTTGAAAATGGTTCACTCAACAAAAAAAATGTATATGACATAAATTGTGGATTTTATCGCGATCTACATTTCTTGTGTAGTAAAACTTTGTCTATCTCTTATGGTGTACCAGTTATGCAAAAGTCGTTCACAATGAAGAATACTTTTGGAGACATTCCCAGAAAATTCAAGATATACATTTTATTTGTCATTAAAATATCTTAAACATATGATAAATCAAAATCATTACAGCCATTTTTGAGAAGATTAAAATTTTCGAAAAATGTTCAATGTAAAGGGTAATCTGGTGTGGGGGGGATTTTCTTGAAAACCTTCGTGTCGCATCTCTGGAAGATACTGAACCTAAATACCAAGTTTGGTGTTTATCCGACTGTACGTTTCTGAGTTATGCTGTTCACAGACAAATACATAGACACACACGGACATGTTTCCAAAAATGCTTTTTTGGATTCAGGCGGTCTCAAAACATGTATTTCCGGTGAAATCTCGGTATCGAATTTTTGGGTGGAATGCAATACTTCCCCTACTTACTATACGTAGTAGAGAAAGTAAAAATCAGTCTTTATTAATCAGCCCTCGTATAATGTATAATTATTAAGAGCAACTACGAAGTAGGCTTACATGAGACACAACAGAAAAACAATATTTACAATGTGAAATGAAGCATTAAGTAATATTCTGTTGCAAAAACAAATGTATGACATATGCATCATAACTAAGAACAAAAACCTGTCTTGATGCAGCACAGTATATTTTATACAGCACGAATGCTAAGTGCAGCTGCAAGTATAAGGGTTTCAAATCACTCAAGTATGTTGACACAAACAGCAAGTAGTTCAACAGGTGCCCGAGGATCCTTGTATAATAACCAGGACTAAAATTATGTAATACAGTGTAACGTATGCAGTACTACTGTTAGCCTGAGTGCTAGAAGGAGCTACGAGTACAAGAAACAAGACTGAAGTAAAACATGCAGATACTAAAATAAGATAAGAGTTAAATATATAAGACAAGATACAGCATAAAGCATAATTTTCAGCAGACGATAAAATCAAGGAATATCAAGAAAAAAAATCTGGTTTGTTACACTCACATGACTTTCTCTACTCTTGTACAAACTATTTTTACAAACGCTTATTCTCCATCTACTTCATGTTAATCGAGATAAACATTTGCAGACCCTATCTTATTGCTAATTTTCTTGTAGATGTAAGGGGAATATATATTTACAAGGGCAATATAGAAATACAGTAGCCTTTAAGCACATACATATCTCTTAATAGCTGGTTGCTAGGTGCAGCACCATTCCTTTTGCCACAGATTAATACTCTTTGCATATCCAAGACAAAAAAATCTGATGTGTTACACTCACATGACTTTCTCTACTCTTGTACAATCTAATTTTACAAACGCCTATTCTCCATATGCTTCATGTTAATCGACATATCGAGATGTCAATCTTATTGCTAATTTTCATGTAGATGCAAGGGGAATATGGTAGCTTTTAAGAGATAGTCAAATATTTTAACGCTGGTTGCTATGTGGCGCATTCCATTCTCTTTGCATGTCCAGGACATAAAAAAATGAATAACGAATTTGAGAAAAAGTATAAGTATTGGAAAATTTAAGGAAATAACAAGCAATATCTCGAAAACGGTTCACTCAACAAAAGAAATGTATATGACATAAGTTGTGTATTTTAACGCGATCTACATTTTTTGTGTAGTAACATTTTGTCTATCTCTTATGGTTTACCAGTTATGCAAAAGTCGTTCACAATGAAGAATACTTTTGGAGACATTCCCAGAAAATTCGAGATATACATTTCAGTTCTCATGACATTATCTTAAACATATGATATTTTCATCAAAATCGTTAGAGCCATTTTTGAGAAAATTAAAATTTTCGAAAAATCTTCCATGTAAAGGGTAGTCTGGGGTGGGGGGATTTTCTTGAAAACCTTCGTGTCGCATCTCTGGAAGACACTGAACCTAAATACCAAGTTTGGTGCTTATCCGACTGTTCGTTTTTGAGTTATGCTGTTCACAGACACACAGACACACACACACACACACACACACAGACACACACACAGACACACACACACACAGACACACACACGGACATGTTTCCAAAAATGCTTTTTTTGGATTCAGGAGGTCTCAAAACATGTATTTCCGGTGAAATCTCGGTATCGAATTTTTGGGTGGAATGCAATACTTCCCCTACTTACTATACGTAGTAGAGAAAGTAAAAATGAATGACGAATTGAGAAAGTAAGTAGTGAAAAATTTGAGAGAATAACAAGCAATATCTCGAAAATGGTTCACTCAACAACAAAAAATGTATAGGACATAAATTGTGGATTTTAACGCGATCTACATTGTTTGTGTAGTAAAATTTTATCTATCTCTTATGGTTTACCAGTTATGCAAAAGTCGTTCACAATGAAGAATACTTTTGGAGACATTCCCAGAAAATTAAAGATATACATTTTATTTGTCATCAAAATATCTTGAACATATGATATTTTAATCAAAAACGTTAGAGCCATTTTTGAGAAAATTAAAATTTTCGAAAAATCTTCCATGTAAAAGGTAATCTGGGGTAGGGGGATTTTCTTGAAAACCTTCGTGTCGCAACTCTGAAAGATACTGAACCTAAATACCAAGTTTGGTGTTTATCCGACTGTTCGTTTCTGAGTTATGCTGTTCACAGACAGACACACAGACAGACAGACAGACAGACACGCGGACATGTTTCCAAAAATGCTTTTTTTTGGATTCAGGGGATCTCAAAACATGTATATCCGGTGAAATCTCGGTATCGAATGTTTGGGTGGAATACAATACTTCTACTTACTATAGGCAGTAGGGAAAGTAAAAAAGGAAGCAACATCTGGAAATAATGAAACCAACCAGACTACCTAAAACAGTATATGATTATTTATAAACCAAATGGTAAAAGGCATTTAAGACAACTGTGAACGCGGAACAGACAATTTGCCTAATCCATGACGTAGAGAATGAGGAAAAGAAGACTATCAGAAAATTGTCATAGGAACTCTAATATAAAAGTTTTAATGCCTACTATACACAAGTCAATACCCAAGAAGTTGACTTTCCATATTTAGGTTTGTATCATAACTTATCTATGAGCTGGGATATGCATGTTGAGAAAGCTGTAAAAAAAAAAGTAATCCCACCATACGCATGTTATCTATATCAAGATCTACAAATCTTTCTTCTTTTATTTTAGAAAATGTCTACTATACGTTTATACATTCACACTAGTTATACTTACATTATATGGTAGAGTTGTCCAAATAACAAATATTTCAAATTGTTTGTATGTTACTTGTGCCTCCAAGAATGTGGTTTATACAAGGTGGACCATTTAGCTTTAAACTGTACAGTATCTCCAAAACTAAGCATTGTAGAAAGAAATTTCTTGAATAAAAGTTGCTTGATATTGTGGGGGAACGTAAATGACATCAGTCGTGTTTTATTTGGAGGACGTTGTAATGGTTATTTTAGGGTCAATTTAATTAGACCCTAATTTAGGTTCCCATTTTAAAAACTTAAATTAACCTAAATTGGCCATAAAGTCCTCCAAAAAATACGAATAATGCATATCAAGCAACTTTTATTAAAAATCGCTTAGTTTTGAGATATTGTACAGTCTCAACTTAAATGGTCCACCCTGTGTGTTTAACTGTAAAAACTCTGATGTATTACATTCAGATAGCTTTCTCTCCCCTCTATTGCTTATTAGTAGGTATACAAATTATTCTTACGAAAGTTTGTTTTTCCATCTACTTCATTTTAATCCAGATAAATATTTGCAGAAATGATTAAGCCTTGGAGGCTATATGCCAACCTTAAAATTCCATACTGTTTCCCCGAAATCGCCAAAAACAACTGGAAATCATGGGACTTGAAAGAATGACAATGTATTGAACAAATAGAACCGTTAATAACGGATATCTCAGAAATGGCTTATGCCACAATAAATTGCCTGCTTTAAATAGATCTACATTTTTGTATAGTACGTTTTCGTCTATCACTTAACGTTTAACACTTATACAAGATTATACAAAGTTCCTTCCGAATAAAGAGGACCTCACCGGTTATTCCCAGAAAATTTAATATATACAGTATATTTGTCATGTAAGTGTCTTTAACATATGCTAGTTTAATCAAAACCATTAGAACAAGTTTTTATATCAAGAATTTCCAAAAATGTTCCCTGTAAAGGGTATTTGGGCTGGGGGATTTTCTTGAAAATATTCATGTCGCATCTTTGGAAGGTACTGGATCTAAGCACCAACCTTGGTATTTATTCGACATTTCGTTTTTGAGTTCATACACACACACATACATACACGCATAGACAAACACACGACCTTTTCTTCTAAAAAATGTTTTTTTTTTATTCAGGGGTCCTCAAAACATATATTTCCGTTTAAATCTCAGAATCCAAATTTTTGGATGGAATGCAATACCCTCACTACCTACTATATACGTGGTAGAGAAAGTAAAAAGTCGATGCCTTTTACATTTGATTAATTTTATCTATAATCTTAATTATGAATAAACATAAACAAATTAAATTGACAAATTTATCTTTATGCGAAATACCTTTTTAGCAGGTTTGTATTCAAAGGATATAATTTCAGAGATGATTTCTTTAAGAAATTTAAATGTTTTTATGTATGTTTTGTATTTTTGTTCTATTGGCTTAACAGTATGGTATTCTTTTCGTTTATTTTATTATGTTTTGTGAGTTTTATTTATGGAGTTCTTTAACTGACGTGGTCCTTAGCGTCCCATTCTATATTAGGTGTGAAAGACAAGTAATTTTGCTCAGAGGCCTCTTTATCAGGCTTGAGGTTCTTTTATGTGCCGGTTTTACTTCCCTTCCGAAGGAAGCCAGGCTAAGGATCTTTACTCCCGAAAATATCCATCGCCTTCTGCCGGGATTGAACCCGCAACCTCGGGAAGTAGAGGCTAGCATGATACCTTGGAGGACGACTGAATAAACACAAATGATCAGTCGAAATCTTGTCATCATTAGCCGGTTACTCAACTAGCACTTATGCACTATGTGTAGCACTATGCTTCCCATAATGTGGTGAGAGGAACAAATGTGGAAGAGATTTTGGAAAAAGAGATAGAGAGTGGGAAACAATTGAAGAGAGGAAAAGGCAAAGTAAGAGA
This sequence comes from Deroplatys truncata, assembly GCA_030765065.1. Classification (NCBI taxonomy): domain Eukaryota; kingdom Metazoa; phylum Arthropoda; class Insecta; order Mantodea; family Mantidae; genus Deroplatys; species Deroplatys truncata. The sequence goes on along the minus strand of CM060980.1, from coordinate 143,274,947 downwards.
CAGAGAGAGAGGGAGAATAATCTCCGTATTTAACGCAGTAATACAGGACATTTGCAGGTTCTGCCAGTATCTAATGCAACGGTGGTCAATTCTGGAATCTCTTCGTACAGCCACATAACAGGATGATGCAGGGAGTGTGTAATGAAAGAGGATTAGTGCACGTATTTGAATTTCATGACAAAAGCAGAGTGGGTAGAATTCATCTTGCACTGATTACACGTATAGTATACAGCCCACGCGATATTTGATAGCCGAAAGAACGTTACGATAACACGGGGTGTAGGAGGCATTTGTCGTTAGATAGTGGGCGTATTGGTGAGCTTTTGGCAATGTCGATCATGTTTCGAAGCATACATGGTTAGCAGTTACTAGTAATAGGTTGGCCGTTTCCCGCTACTGCAGAACAGGAGAGGAAGAGAAAAAATCTGATGTGTTACACTCACGTGACTTTCTCTAATCTTGTGCAAACTATTTTTACAAACGTTTATTCTCCATATGCTTCATGTTAATCGAGATGTTAATCTTATTGCTAATTTTCTTGTAGATGCAAGGGGAATTGGTAGGCTTTAAGTTATAGTCAAATATTTTAAGAGCTGGTTGCTATGTGGAGTATTCCATTTTCTTTGCATTACCAGGACAAAAAAATGAATAACGAATTTGAGAAAAAGTATAAGTATTGGAAAATTTAAGGAAATAACAAGCAATATCTCGAAAATGGTTCACTCAACAAAAAAATGTATATGACATAAATTGTGTATTTTAACGCGATCTACATTTTTTGTGTAGTAAAATTTTGTCTATCTCTTATGGTTTACCAGTTATGCAAAAGCCGTTCACAATGAAGAATACTTTTGGAGACATTCCCAGAAAATTCGAGATATACATTTCATTTGTCATAAAAATATCTTAAACTTATGATATTTTAATCAAAATCGTTAGAGCCGTTTTTGAGAAAATTAAAATTGTTGAAAAATGTTTCATGTAAAGGGTAATATGGGGTGGGGGGATTTTCTTGAAAACCTTTGTGTCTCATCTCTGGAAGATACTGAACCTAAATACCAAGTTTGGTGTTTATCCGACTGTTCGTTTCTGAGTTACGCTGTTCAAAGACAAGACAGACACACACACGGACATGTTTCCAAAAATGCTTTTTTTGTATTCAGGGGATTTCAAAACATATATTTCCGGTGAAATCTCCGTATCGAATTTTTGGGTGGAATACAGTACTTCCCCTACTTACTATACGCAGTAGAGAAAGTAAAAAGCACGCCATAATGGGATGGAACTGTTCATAGAACATGTAGTAAAGGTCATCATACCGAGAGAGATCGCTCCGCCGTCACGTGAGAGACTCGCATTTGGGAGGTACCGGGTTCGACTCCCGGCGACCGCCCACTTTGAGTATGCCTTTATCGTGGTTTTCTCGGATTGATAGGCGAATGCTGGGGTGATTGTTCTTCTGCCACGACTTTTGTGTTCCTCATTTCCTGTACCCATAATATTCATCAACATCTGTTTCAGAGTTAAAGGACCAGGCGATGTGGAGGTGCGCTTTAGGAACGTTTCTCTCTGGCATCCGTCGGACTGTTCACGGACCCGCCTCCGGGTGCTCTCAAAGCAGGCTCTTCTACAGGGGACCCCCGGGAGTTATGGGCTTATGAGTGGGCTTGAGCGGCGTAGATGCGTTCAATCTGGAAAAGTTAGGGAGCCCATCCACGCTTGTCTCTCGGATCTAGTCGCCTTTCGGGTCTCTCCCCTCGTCCTCTCTCATCTCTTCCTCCCAGGGACCACGTTAGCACAAATGACCACATGGCCCACGTGCGGTGCTCTGCCGCGGTTTCGGTGGCCCTTCTGCAATATGTAGACTCGTGGACAAAAAAAAAAGCCATTCCCAGATTCCATGTGGCGATCGAAGGGCTTTGTGTGCTTTCGTAATAGCTGTGTTCAGAACGCAAATGCAAGAATTTTAGAATTATCTGTGCTTGTGAGCGCAATGGTCTCCTTATAACGGTGTTTCTCGGTGGTAGTCCTATAAGGAACTGAAAACACAGCGCAAACCGTTTCGTTGGCCGAGAGGTTACGAAAACACCACTTGCACTATGAGCTCCTCGGTTAAAATCTCGCATTATTATTGCTATTTTATATTAATTTTATGATAGGATGTATAGAACATAATCTTGCATTAAAATAACTAGCATTTTTAAGTTCTAGACATATCTATGCGCACAAAAATATAATTCTACTATAACACTCGTTTTAAATAACTAAAGAAATAAATACAAATAAACTGTTATCTTCTAAAGTAAACATACATAAAAATAAACAGAATTAATATCGGGTGTATTAACCCTGAGCACGTATAATTGCCCTCAATTTTCATGTTATAGATGAAATTAAATCCTTGTAGTAACGTGGACGAGAAGCTACAACATCCCGGGTTTCTTGAATTTGTGTCCAGAAGCCATCTTTTGTCCTTCGCGGATATGCAGGGAAATTCGAACACAGCTCCCTTTTCACTTCAGCCTATACATTTTCAATAGGGTTAAAATTTGGTGAACAGGGAAGCCAGTCTATTACACTGATACCCTGCCTCTCTAAAATTAAATTGAGTTTTATTTATGGACGCTCTTTAACTGCTGAGGCCATTAGCATCCCATTCTATATTGGACGTGAACTACTGGTAATTTTGCTCACAGGTCTCTGTATCAGGTTTGTGGTTCTTTTACTGCCGTAAATCTACGACACAGGAGCACTGGCTTTACTTCCCTCTAAAAGGATGCCATACTAAGGATTTTTACGCCCGAAAAAAATCTATCGCCCGGTTTGAACCCGCGACCTCGGGAACTAGAGTCTAGCGTGGTAACTACTACACCACGGAGGACGACATCCTACCTCTCTGAGTACCAATTTGTAACCTTTCGACATATGTGGACAGGATTATCCTGTACAAATTCAACAATTTCATCAGGATATCTCATCCTCACACAGAGAATCAAAACATTCTCAAGTATTGCCGTGTATTGCGGGCGTCAAGCTGCCGTAACACACCTAGACCGTCTCCTGATATCCAATAAGTTTCAGATATGCGACCATGATGAAATTGTGAAGCCACATATTCTGCATCGTAGTAGCTATTATATAATTAACTTTATCAAAATCTGTCTATGAAATACAGTATATCAAAATAAGTTGTCAGTATGTGGTGTTTAAACATTATTAACTAAAGAAAAAGAAGTATTTGCTCCATGCGAAAAGCGAACCGGCGGTCTTAACTACAGAAGTATCCTACACTTGCCACAGCACTACAAAGACACATGTAAGGCAGCACATTTAGTAACCCATACGACAACTTGTTGCAGCGATTACACAATTGTATTGCGTATGGTGAACAGGGCACTATGCCGTATACGACGTGTCGGCGTTCGAGACGTGACTTTTTTTTTGTCCACTGGTGTACCTTTACTTGTAGTTTTTTACTTTCTCTAATACGTATAGCAAGTAGGGGAAGTATTGTATTCCACCCAAAAATTCGATACCGAGATTTCACCGGAAATATATGTTTTGAGGCCCCCTGAATCCAAAAAAAGCATTTTTGGAAACATGTCCGTGTGTGTGTGTGTCTGTCAACAGCATAACTCTGAAACGAATAGTCGGATAAACACCAAACTTGGTATTTAGGTTCAGTATCTTCCATAAATGCGACACGAAGGTTTTCAAGAAAATCTCCCCACCCCAGATTACCCTTTACATGGAACATTTTCCAAAAATTTTAATTTTCTCGAAAATGGATCTAACGATTTTGATTAAAATATCATATGCTTAAGATATTTTCATGACAAATAAAATGTATGTCTCGAATTTTCTGGGAATGTCTCCAAAAGTATTCTTCATTGTGAACGACTTTTGCATAACTGGAAAACCATAAGAGATAGATAAACACAAAAAATGTAGATCGCATTAAAATATACAATTTATGTCATACACATTTTTGTTGTTGAGTGAATCATTTTCGAGATGTTGCTCGTTATTCCCTTAAATTTTCCAATACTTATATTTTTTCTCAAATTTGTTATTCACTTTTTTGGTCCTGGACATACAAAGAGAATGCAATGCTCCACGTAGCAACCACCTCTTAAAATATTTGACTATCGCTTAAAACCTACCAATTCCCCTTGCATCTACAAGAAAATTAGCAATAAGGTTAACATCTCGATATCTCAATTAACATGAAGCATATGTAGAATAAGCGTTTGTAAAAATAGTTTGTACAAGAGTAGAGAAAGTCATGTGAATGTAACACATCAGAATTTTTAAGATCCTTTTGCCCATCTTTAATCTAATAGTACATTTTCAAATTCAAATAAGGGGCATTCTTACTAGATACACTGGGTACGGAAAAAATTATCAGCAGAAAACTGTAGAGTAGCAAGGCAGTACAGGAACAAGGGGTCGCAGAAGCTTTCTTACTGCGCTACATGTATCAACATTAAATCCATCATGCTAGTGTCTCCGATTGTGAAACCGTTTGTGGCGTGTCATATGCAAACAAAACGCACTATTGTACAGCACTAGTCACTGTCACTAGGTGTGTCCGATGTGAAGCCCACTGCATCTTTCGCTAATACCGAACCTCGTCTTGTTCAATACAAAGAGTGCACTGCGCTCATGTAATACTTTCTCATTGTGTTCCAGTACGCATTAGTTGAAACAGTACGTACTGTAGGGCTCTGACGAGAAAACGTTTGCGGGGTGTTGTGCTCTCCGCAGGAGTGAGGGGGATAGTACCACGTTGCTGCTCACGATGATGTCATAAGTAGATCTACTATCTATATGACAAACATCATGCTGAGGCAGTACTTTTAACACTTAAATGATTTCAGTCAAATTATATAATATATAAATTCAATAACAGCCCGCCTTAACGCAAAATGTGTATGTAACAATATATAAAAAGTGTATATTACAGTCATTATATATATATTTATATTATTGTATACATGTGTAATAATGTTATGTGAAAGTATTACATAATTTAATAATGTAGGAGCTGTGAGAATAATAGCTTAAAAGTTGCTAAGAATGGGGTAACAATGAGGTAACCTTGAGGAAATCATGAATTTGAAAGTTTAACAACATTAGTTGTAATTCTTGGAAGCAATAATGTAATTTTTGTGACAGTTTATAAAATAGCCAATCAACAACCAGCAAAAGCTTTAGTTAAATGAAGGTATTCTATTGGACTAGGATTAGCCAAGCATAAACTAAAATGAAGCAAAATTTCAAATTCAGAAGTCAGTTGGTTGTAGACAATGTTCCTAACCGGACGCGAGTTATGTCCTTGAGAAATTTAATACGTATTCAGTGTGAGACGAAAAATAGTTGACGTGTTAGAAAAAAAATCTCACAGCTCTCTCTCCCTAGGTATATATCAGTGAAGTGTTATTTAAATCGTGTCAAGCATTAATAAAAGGAGTGAAGTAAAATTATAATCTGTGTAAGCCTCATTGTTCAGTCGCATCACTCCCTGCTAAGACATTCATGTCTCTAAAAATAAATACTGACGCAGCCGAGGCAAACATAAATATATAATATTTGAAGAAACAGTCAAAATTACAAAGTTAATATTTTTAAACTTGGGGCAAAGGCCACCGGAAAGTACATTTTTGGGCGCGAAGGCTACCGGAAACTTTTTACCATACGTGCGGTTGCAACTACTTCAAGTTCGCTTCCCCAACCATCGAACTACAATGCAGCTCCTCCTAAAAATAAGAATTACTTCAATGCAACGTTAGTATTCCAGCATGTTTCACTTGGAGCAGTGTGCAAGTTTTTTCTAATGATTTATAAAGCTTTTTCGAATGCCCAGTAAGAAAGAAAGAACCTAAACAGTCAAGCCCGAGAAATAATTGCTAACGTTGTTAAAACTCGTGACGAGAAATAAAACAAAAGCACTGCTAGCAGAAGAGTGTATGTTTTCTAAGGGGCCTTAAGTCTTGTTGATGTGTTAAAAGTAGAGCAGTAATCTTTCTTAGATAGGGATAGAACTGTTGCTGTCAACATATTCCTTACAGACGATTGAGAGGAACACAGTACACGCTTGTCTTGAGAGTTGCATTTCATTTTGAATGGCAAATGAAGATGTTCCAAAAAGTCAGATTTCAATTATGTCCATGCATCGCTCCTGTTATTATACTGCATGTGCGACCCTATCTTCCTATCCCCAAATGTGTCGCAGTGCTCTGGCTCGTGTTATCTTATTTACTGAGCGCCTCTTGTTTTATTATTTTAAATTTTGAGTTCTTTGTCCTCCGGCTAGCTATTACAACTCAGTCGAGCAAGTGTCTCAAAGCAGGGCGTGTAAACGGAAAGGAGTTGCTGAAAGGTAACACAGATAAAATAATTTGTTTCTACACCTTTATTGCCGTCACACTTAATTAATAATTCACATATTTAATCTTTATACACGCCTGATTGAAACTGTGATAATTCCAAATTTAACTACAGTCGTTTTAGTTGCCGCACACCAATTACTTCGCGTGCTTCACATTTTTGTAACTAACACTGCGACGTGCACCTCGTGAGAGATTCTTCAGAGCTGTGTCACGTGTACCTCGTGAGAGATTCTTCAGAACTGTGCGACGTGTACCTCGTGAGAGACTCTGCCGAACTGCGCGAAACTTGCTTATGGCTCGAGAATATATACTCCTTCACCTCGAATTGCCTAAATATTATAATAGAACTGCTATTGGTTACCAAATCGCGCCCACTTTAGCGTCTGTACATCTAAAATCATGTACATACAATAATATTAATTTACACTACAATCACTCTTGCATTCACAGCATGTTATGATATAAAATACTGCCTTAAATGTTTAGTTTGATACTGCCTTGCTACTCTTATAAGTTCTGCACATTGGTTTTTCACAGCCTGTATAAAGAACTTAAGGTCAGAAATGGGACATATGCACTAATTTGACGTTTCAAATTAATACTCTCAAGTGCCCTAATAAGGCGTGACTTCTTCATAAAGGGTATCTCAACACATGATAAGACAGTCCTAACATCAGAATAGTTAATTATGGCAGCAGCATAAATAATCCTTCTTTAACGCATTACGCTCCCCGTTGTAGATCCTACACCCTAAGTACGTACAAGCCAATGACTTGGGCAAGAAACCTGCTGATGAGCAAGCAAACTCTGGATCATTGCATATCCGAGATGGGTGATGCCCAATGCCTGGTATGGTGGTGAAGAAGGAAAGTAAACGTAGGGATGAAAGGAATGATAGGAAAATTTGCGCATCAAATTATCCAGCCCAGAATTCGCCTAGCGACCGAGGAAAACCGCGAACAAAAACCACAGAAATAATCCAAATAATAAAATTCCTGAAAGCGTATGCTACTTGTCAAGAGCTTAATGTGAGAATATATATTGTTTACGTTGGAGTTGTTTATTTATTTCTCTCCACGTATGAACGTCAATTTGAAGAAGGTGTTTGTTGTTGAAGTTTGCACCACGCTTTGGGCGTCAATTTGAAGTGGTTTGTTACGTAATATGCTGCTACGTATGAAAAGCCGATTTGAAGATGTATTTTTGTTCTTACACTCCAAGTTTAAAAATATTATATTAACTTTGTTATTAAACTGCTTCTATAGATATTATTTATATTTAATGTTTGCCTCGGCTGCGTCAGTATTGTTTTGGAGACACGTTTCTATTAGGCAGGGTGTGGTGCGACAAGAATGTAGGCTTACACAGATTTCAAGTTTAAATTTACTTCTTTTTATTAATCCTTGACACAAATTAAATAGCACTTCACTGATATTAAGAGCCGTGAGATTCTTTAATTTAAAAAATTGCAATTTGTTAACGCGTATATATAATTTTCGTTTCAAACGAAAACGTAATATTTCTTTAGAGAACACATCTTCCATCCGGTCACTACCAAGGTCTGCAGGCAACTGAACATATTTCAACCGTCCAAACCCGTAAATTTCTGTATTTCAAGTCTCTGATTGGTTAATCCTAGTCCAATAGAATACCTGCATTTTATTAAAGCTTTTTCCGGCTGTTGATTGGCTATTTTTTAAACTGCCACAAAATTTACATTATTGCTGCCCTAGTCATGACTAGTAGCATTCAAACTCTCAAACTCATTATTGCCTCAAGGTTACCTCATTGTTACCTCATTGTTAGCAACTTTAAACTTATTATTCTCACAGCTCTTACATTATTAAATTACGGAATGCATTCACATAACATTATTGAACATGTTTACAATAATATAAGCGTTTGCAATGACTGTTACATACATTTTTACAAATTATTACATACATATTGCTTCAAGGCGGGCTGTTATTGAATTTACATATTATATAATTTAATTTAAATTATTCAAGTGTTTAAAATACTGCCTCAAATGGAACCTGTTTTTATCATTTGTTATGGAACATGTTCCACTGAATAACGCTCTGTATTTATTTATTTATTTATTTTAACGTAGTTTACTGCGGTGTTATGCACTCGACAATTCCCAAATAGGTTTATTATCCTTAAAATTAACGTCTCATACTTAAATGATCGAAAACATTTGTTCCTAACCTGGAAGTATCAGTTTGATTACCATCCTTACTTTAAACTGTTGCATACTGTTTTATAATATTCTAAGTTACAAAAGGAGGATTCTCTTAGGGCTGCGGAAGCTTCGTTCCCTGCTATGTAAGAGAACTAAGGGAAATCGAATTCAATCCCCACTTATGGTAGAGGACTTTTCTCATATCGGGCTGACTGGTAAGGAGTACGTCCTCCTCGTGAGAGACTTGAAGAGCTAGTTATTTGAGAAGTATGATGTAATTAATGTAACCTATTCTCTAAGCGAGACCAAATTTTATTCAAATAAAGATAAACAAAATTATGTTCGTTATATGATGTCGCAATCTTAAGCTTGCCGTGTCTGCTTTGATGGCACTGCATTCATTGATCAAAATTAATATAAAATTCCTAAACAAAATTAAGCTATTACTTCCAAACTCTTCAAAAATCTTCATTTATAAAGTACAGTAAGAAATACAACCTGCTAAAACAAATCAATAAGTAATACACCACTATCTACGTCAAACTTAGAAACTGTAAATATGAACCTTCAGATAAAGAAACGAATGAATGCTCCGCCAAATAAATAAAAACAAAATTTCACTTCTAAAATCACAATCCAGCCTTATAGATTGCTAGACCAAAAGCAGAGTATAAATCCAGTTTAAGATCATAATATATTCTATCATTTTGAGCATAGGTTTTCGTGACCAATATTCATGATTAAAACTGCTCTCGGCTAGTGCCGAGCCTCCCTGAAGAAGGGTGGTTTTTCGGACGTTACCAGAAGTACGTCAGGCCGAACATCTGAGCAGCTTCCAGGAAGAGGTTGTTCGAATTGTGTTGGACTCGGCGGGGTAGTGGTTCCCACCCATGGGGATTGAGTACGTCCGGACGAAGCCTACGCGGGATTGGAGACGCTTTAATACCTTCCGGTACCACCAACCTGGAGGGCTGGTAGACGGTGACTAGACACTGTCGCCCCCACCGAGTTTGTTCAGTAGTTTTCTCGGTGTTGACGCGCGTAAGTGGCATATCCATTTCTGTGACTGTGAAAGCAGGGGGCGAGCAATGAAATAGACACCCTCCTAATGGAAAGACCAACGGAGGTTCGCCTTACTGGCTGATAGTGGAGCTGTGTCTCCGGATCTTACTCGTTGTAGCATCCACCTTGATATTCCCTGTGCTACTGATTCTATAAGGCAACCTTGATATATCTATGTAATGTCTTCAAAGTTTTATCGTGATCGTAAGTGTAAATTGAGTTTCATAGAAATCGATTCAGTCATTCTTGAGCCAAAGTAACACGCGCACGAAAGCATAATTTTTAAAATTGGAATTCTTAGTTTCAACTTAACCCACTCCATGTTAACGTATCTAAAACCCAGCACTACCAAGACATGTGTTACAGTTTTGCTCTGTGTAGTACACATACATTCATTCGCTGTTTACCCTCATCTTATGTAGGACTTACACCCCCAGGACTTACAGGCGGGTGCCTGGGGTCAGAGGCCCGTCGAGGAGCAGACACTCATGGATCAGACATGGGTTATCAGCCCGATGCCTGGTATGGGATGAAGTAAGTAGATGAAACGAAATGACGGCGAAATGGATGATAGGAAATGTGAGGATGGAGCAGTTGGTGGAATGAATGGCGGGGAAACCGGAGAAAATCCGCCCAGACGCCGCTTTGTCCATCACAAATCCCACTTGCGGTTCCCTGGGATTGAACCTCGGTGAGAGGCGAGCGGTCTAACCACTCGGCCACGGTGTAGTACACAGTGTATCAATATGTTACATTTTATTCGTACGTTTTCCATTTACCTTTTATCAAAGAAACACTTGGATCTCACAAATCTGTATCAGTAACAAGGTCGGTTTTCTCAGTACGGTTCCTATATGTAAGTGCTTTACAAATCCTGATAGGGCATTTCAAGTATTTAATGTTCACGACCTCTATCAATACAAGGCAGAGGCTGTGCTTGAACTCTTTATAATAGGCGTTAACATGGCGCCGGAGGCTTAGCACCAGCTGCCAAGTGGCCCTCGTCCAACACTTTACCCCAGAATGTTTGGAGACGTACAACACTGCACTCGAAACACGATCTTTTATGTCTGGCTTCAATCACTTGAAGGTCCAACAGTGACTAGCTCCCCAGTCTCGCAGTAGGAACACCGCCTGTTTCCAATCTCTTTGGGAAAAAGAATTTTCTTTTCTGTTTCGGTCAGTGTAGAGGCTGACAACCATTCAGCTTCGACATACGAAAAAGAATAGCATGTACAACAGCCGTCAAGCTCCGTTCCCCGGGCACATCATACATATCATTAATTATTTATTTTCTCTTCTATTCAATTCATATACCGCATATTTGACTCTGACCAATAACGTTTAGCAATGCCTTGGATATCGATCGTTTAGCTTATAATATGCTTGCAAGAATGCGATTTTATCGAATAGAACGTAGTAGTATCAGTGTGCAGAGATTAATACGCTACGTCATCCTTCCGTGTTTTAATTCATCCACATTCAAATAGTGTCGATTTCCAAATAAATTATGCTCTTGAAAAAAATGTCTTATTTTAAGATTTTAGAATTGACCTCAGAGGCTGTTTTGGATACTTTAATTTAAAACTGTTCACTACTTTCGACTGTATGACTTCGTAATTTTAGAATATGCTCAACTTAAGCATGAGGTTTCAACTTTGAGTTACGCTATACACATAACATATCCTAAAAAGTTATCATGTGGCCTCAATTTCGATTTCTAGATGATATTATTCCTACAATGAATACTGATGAAATCGTTTTTTGAAATCCCCTGACTGTGCGTGGTGTGTGTACAACACCAAGAAGTTTCACGAAATTTCAACTATTCAACACTGTCTTTAACTTGGAGAAAACGCCTTTTTACTTTCTCTATTACGTATAGTAAGTAGGGGAAGTATTGTATTCCACCCAAAAATTCGATACCGAGATTTCACCAGAAATACATAATTTGAGGCCCCCTGAATCCATAAAAAGCATTTTTGAAAACATGTCAGTGTGTGTGTCTGTGTCTATGAACAGCATAACTCAGAAACGAACAGTTGAATAAACACCAAACTTGGTATTTAGGTTCAGTATCTTCCAGAGATGCGACACGAAGGTTTCCGACAAAATCCCCCCACCTCAGATTACCCTTTACATGGAACATTTTTCGAAAATTTTAATTTTCTCAAAAATGGCTCTAACGATTTTGCTTAAAATATCTCATGTTTAAGATATTTTCATGACAAAATGTATATCTTGAATTTTCTGGGAATGTCTTCAAAAGTATTCTTCATTGTGAATGACTTTTGCATAACTGGTAAACCATAAGAAATAGACAAAATTTTACTACACAAAAATGTAGATCGCGTTAAAATACACAATTTATATCCTATACATTTTCTTTTGGTTGAGTGAACCATTTTCGAGATATTGTTTATTATTCCCTTAAATTTTCCAATACTTTTTCTCAAATGGGAATTCGTTATTCATTTTTTACGTCCTGGACATACAAAGAGAATGTTATGCTCCACATAGTAACCAGCTCTTAAAATATTTGACTGTCGTTTAAAGCCTACCACATTCCCCTTGCACCTACAAGAAAATTAGTAATAAGATTAACATGTCGATTAACATGAAGCATATGGAGAATAAGCGTTTGTAAAAATAGTTTGTACAAGAGTAGAGAAAGTCATGCGAGTGTAACACATCTGATTTTTGTAATGTGTTGTTTAACCGGGAAGCCCGAGAGAGAGAGAGAGAGAGAGAGAGAGGTGGAGGGAGAGAACAGAAGAGAAACTTACTGCAGAAAAACTGTAGACCTCATTCGGATAAACAATTTCTGCCAAATAATTTTTACGAATAGTAGGTAAAGGAAATATATTAGTCCACCCAAAAATTCAATATTTGTGTGAGTGTGCGTGCGCGCGCGCACAACATACTTTCATGACTAATGAAAGATATGCCCTAAGTCTAATTTTCAGTATGTATTTTCATTTAAATACACAATACAACGATTTCTGTAGCATTAGTGGTTTTCGAAATATTCATTGTGAGCTCCCCTGGTTTGAACTGTTATGCAATTTCTATAAAGCATCTTATTCAATCCATAGTTTTTCTCGCATGGGTTCGTTAGTAACAAAAATTGAAAAAACAAATTTGAAACAGTTGGTCTTGTTTTATGTATAATGCACGTTAGCAAGTTCGTATTGTTTTATTTAAGTTTATTTATAGCAACTTTTATCGTGTGTAACAATACGTAAATACTACAAGCACCTTTTTGTATTAATATTATAATATAAGGTAGAATAAGTCATCTGAGCGTTTTCGAAAATTCCATTTTATATCAACGATTATATTTACACGTTTTCTTGGCTCAAGTACATCATCCAACGCAACTGTTCAAAACGTTGCGATTATTCTTTTCACTTTCTCCTCATATACATAGTAGGTATAGAAGGCATTGCATTCCACCCAAAAGTTTGGTGCTGGGATTTCACCGGAAATACGTGTTTTGAGGCCCCCTGAATCCAGAACAGACGTTTTCAGAAAAAGGTCTGTGTGTTTGTCTGTGTGTGCGCCTCTCGGTGCGTATCTGCGAACAGCGTAACTCAAAATCGAAACGAGAATAAATACCGAACTTAGTATTTAGACTCAATACTTTCCAAAAAGTGAGAATATTTTCAAGAAAAACCCCGCATTCCAAACTACCCTTTACATGGAACATTTTTCGAAATGTTTGATTTTCTATAAAATGGCTCTAACGATTTTGATTATAATATTAAAGTTATTTACATAACAAATAAAATTAAAACTTGAATTTTGTGGTAATAGCATGCATACTCGTAATTTGGAAGAAATGTTATACAATCTTTTATAACTGAAGAACGTTAAACGATAGACCAAAACATACTATACAAAAAATTCAGACTACTTTAAAACATACAATTTATTTCAAATAACTTTTTTTGTGGCATCAGTCATTCCCGAGACATCCATTATTAATAGTTCGTATTGTTCAGTACTTTGTCATTCTTTTAAAGCGCTGTTGACATTCAGTTGTTTCTCGCGATGGTATGGAAACATATGAAATTTTAAGGCCAGCATACAGCGTCCAGTTCTTAAACATTTGACTATCACAGTTCTCTTTGTATCTATAACGAAATGTGTAATGTAGCTATTTCTACATAGGTTTATCTCCATTAAAATAAAGTAGATAGGAAAACAGCCTTTTGTAAGGATACTTTGTATACTCGCCAATGAACGATAGAGGCTAGAGTAAGTCATGTGAATGTAACAATTTTTTTTCTTTTCCTACATACGGCCTCGTAACTCCACTTAAGATATAAAGAACTGAATTTTTCAGCATGTTCTATATAATTAATTCAATATTGATAGTTTTAAGTCATTCAAAATACCTTAACATGAGGCAGTATTTTACACACTTAAATAATTTCAGTCTAATTATATAATATAAAAATATATTAACAGCCGGCCTTAAAGCAATATGTATATGTAACAATATATAAAAAGTGTATATTACAGCCATTGTATATGTTTATATTATTGTATACATGTGTAATAATGTTATGTGAATTTATTACGTAATTTAATAATTAGGAGCTGTGAGAATAATAGTCTAAAAGTTGCTAACAATGAGGTAACCTTGAGGCAATAATGAATTTGAAAGTTTAACAATATTACTTGTAATTCTTGGAAGCAATAACGTAATTTTTGTGACAATTTATAAAATAGTCAATCAACAACCAGAAAAACTATAGTTAAATGACGGTATTCTATTGGACTAGGATTAGGCAAGCAGAGACTTGAAATACAAATTTAGGCCTTTACAAATTTAGGCGGTAGAAATCAAGTCAGTTGCTTGTAGACGGCGCTCATAACTGGATGCGTTAGTTGTAGACAGTGTTCCTAACCGGACGCGAGATGTGTGTCGAGAAATTTAATATGTATTCGTGCGAGACAAAAATAGTTTACGTGTTAAAAAAGTGCAAGTAATTAATAAAAAAATCTCACAGCTCTCTCTCTCTCTCTCTCTCTCTCTCTCTCTCTCTCTCTCTATATCAGTGAAGTGTTATTTAAATCGTGTCAAGTAGTAATAAATGGAGTGAAGAAAAACTTAAAATCTATGTAAGCCTACATTCTTAAGTCGCACCACTCACTGCTAAGACATTTATGTCTCGAGGCAAACATAAATATATAATATTTAAAGAAACAGTCAAAATTACAAAATTAATATTTTTAAAACTTGGGGCAAAGACCACCGGAAAGTACATTTGGGGCAAAGGCTACCGGAAACTTTTTACCATACGTGCGGTTGCAACTACTTCAAGTTCGGCTCCCCAACAGTCGAAATATAATATATCTTCAAACTGGCTTTCCATATGTAGTAGCAACAACTTCTTCAAATTGGCTCCCAAAGCGTGGGGTAAACAATGTAAACAACTACTTCAACCACCACCTACTTTTCTTTTAAACATGAGTCTTTTTTATTAAAAATCTGTAAAACAGAACTAGGTTAAGATTAATCGCTATGTCTGATTGTTTTACGGTATGAATAGAAATTGTATTCATCATTGTTTAGCACTTTTATCCTTTAATACACTTATGTTAAGTACGCTTGTTTACGAGAGTGTTATAAATGAGTCACTTATGTTTTTATTTTATGTAACAATTTTCTAACAATAAAATGAAATTATATTTTTACGCAAAAACGTAACGTGGGTAGAAGAATCGGGTTTTGTATTAATAATATAATATACAAAATATGAATTTCTAATCCATATAGGATACAAATTCGTGCGCCTAAATAAAATCACTTCTTGGCAACGGCACCTAGCCGTGCTTTGTTTATTTGTATCTTCTAGCTCGACATGTGTATAACAAGACAGTTAAATAAAATTGATGCTTGTTCGTGTCTGAAAACGTATAAATAGAGATTTGTAAGCCGGCTTACGATCCATTACCTTCCTCGACAGTTTTGGAACATATCTGTTAGCATGGATTGGATCTTGATCCGGTAGAAGAGATGAAGGAGCTGTTTGCAATGGCTTATTTTTCATACCTAGTGCTAAGTGAATGGAGCAATTCGTCAGTCAGACGGACACATGGCCCTGGACTAAACAAAGTGGGGCTGAAGGCAAGGAAAGAGCGGGGGTTACAGACCGCAACTTTCCCGCAAATACATCTTCTCAGGGTGCCCCTTGCTCCTAGCGCCATGGTTGGTTTTAGTTACCACACACAGGGTGGCCAATTTGGAACTTAAAATAATATACCTGTAATACCAAGTGATTTGTCTCCGCAGTAACGAGTGAGTTTCTCAACAGTAAGGTGTGAAGTGTATTCGGGAGGTCCCGGGTTTGATTTGAAGTAGTTGTTTGTTGTATTATTATATGCCCCACGTTTTGGAGCCAATTTGAAGTAGGTTGTATTGAAGGAGTTGTATTATATTTCAACTGTTGGGGACCCGAACACTTGTAATTGCAACCGCACGTATGGTAAAAAGTTTACGGTAGCCTTCGCCTCAAATGTACTTTCCGGTGCCCTTTGCCCCAAGTTTAAAAAATATTAACTTTGTATTTTGACTGTTTCTTTAAATATTATATATTTATGTTTGCCTCAGTATTATTGTCAGAGACATGTTTCTCTTTGCATGGTTGTGGTGCAACTGAAGAATGTAGGCTTACACAGATTATAATTTTACTTCACTCCTTTTATTAATGCTTGACACATTTAAATAACACTTCACTGATATAGAGAGACAGCTGTGAGATTCTTTTAATAATTACTTGCACTTTTTAACACGTAAACTATTTTCGTCTCACACGAAAACTTATTAAATTTCTCGAGGAGGTGTCTCGCGTCCGGTTAGGAACACTGTCTACAACCAACACGACAGGTTATGAGCGCTGTCTCTGATTGGCTAATCCTACTCCAATAGAATACTTTCATTTAACTTATGCTTCTTTCTGGTTGTTGATTGGCTATTTTATAAACTGTCTCAAAAATTACATTATTGTTTCCAAGAATGATTACTAGCATTATTAAATTTTCTAATTCATTATTGCCTCAAGGCTAACTCATTGTTAGCAACTTTTAACCTATTATTCTCACAGCTCCTATATTATTAAATTACATAATACATTCAGATAACATTATTACATGTATACAATAATATAAACATATACAATGACTGTAATATACACTTTTTATATATTGTTATATACAGATATTGCTTTAAGGCGGGCTGTTATTGAATTATATATATTATATAATTAGACTAAAATTATTTAAGTGTTAAAAATACTGCCTCAGATTCCGTGACCGCAAGTTCTGACAGTGGGTTTTTTGTGGTTTTCCACAGGTTAGTAGGTGTATGCTGGGGTTGTTCCTCATCTACCACGATTTTCTATTCCTTATTTTCATTTCATTCCGTTTCCTTCTCAAGTTTCATGTGTTCCTAGGTTTCGTGGCGCGGGTACTTGCTGCAAGGAAAGAGTGTTCTCGTGCACACCAGAAGGCTCCTTGTTTGAATGGATCGTCCATCGTCCTCTCTGGGCAACTCCAGTATTCGGACTGGTCTTCGAGCCAGAACTATTCGGGGCTTCTGACCTATATGCCTGCGGCTCGTAGTCTGCCATAGTTCCTTCACTTCGTCGCTTTCTTCTTGGGGATGGTAGTCTCAATAGATCTTAAGTAGGCCGCAGGGCGCGAGGTGTCCCCTTCCATTGTATATATGTAAGACGCCTAGGGAAATACTGCGTTTCTTTCACATCAACGGGAAAGAAAATGAGTTTTATTTATGGACGCTCTATAATTACTATGGTACTTAGCGTCCTATTCTATATTGGGCGTGAAAGACCGGTAGGGACCTCTTTATCAGGCTTGAGGTTCTTTTACGTTGAGAAAGGAGTAGTTATATTATTTCGTTATTTTGTTTACTATATTGTTATTTGCCCCACGTTCTGGGCGTCAATTTGAAGAAGGAAGTTTCTGCCCCACGTATGGAAAGCCAATTTGAAGTAGCAGTTGTATTGTAGTTCAACTATTGCGGAGCCGTACTTGAAGTAGTTGCAACCGTAGTCTTTGCCCCAAATTTAAAAATATTAACTTTGTAATGTTGACTGTTTCTTTAAATATTATATATTTATGTTTGTCTCAGCTGCGTCAGTATTAATTTTAGAGACATGAATTTCTTAACAGGGCGTGATGCGGCTGAAGAATGTAGGCTTACACAGATTATAATTTTTAATTCACTACTTTTTATTAATTCTTGACACGATCTAAATAACACTTCACTGATATAGAGAGCTGTAAGATTCTTTTATTAAATACTTGCACTTTGAAACACGTAAACTATTTTCGTCTCACACTAAATACGTATTAAATTTCTCGAGGACGTATCTCGCGTCCGGTTAGGGACACAGGGTCTACATCCAACCCGTCCAGTTATGAGCGCTGTCTACAAGCAACTGACTTGATGTCCACCGCCTAAATTTGTAAATTTCTCTACTTCAAGTCTCCGATTGGCTATTCCTAATCCAATAGAATATTTTTATTTAACTTAACTATTTTCTGGTTGTTGATTGGCTATTTTATAAACTGTCACAAAAATTACATTATTGTTGCTCCAAGAATGACTAGTAGCATTATTACACTTTCTTACTCATTATTGCCTCAAGGTTACCTCATTGTTAGCAACCTTTAACTATTATTCTCACAGCTCTACATTATTAAATTACGTAATACATTCACATAACATTATTACACATGTATACAATAATATAAATATTTACAATTACTGTAATATACACTTTTTATATATTGTTGCATACACACATTGCTTTAAGGCGGGCTTTTATTGAATTTATATATGTATAATTAGACTGAAATTATGTAAATGTTAAAAATACTGCCTCAACGTGCCGTAAATATACTACACAGGAATACTGGTTTTACTTCCTTAATTTCACTGAGGGGCCTCTTTATTAGGCTTAAGGTTCTTTTACGTGCCGTAAATCTACGACACAGGACTACCGGCTTTACTTCCATAGTTTCACTGAGAGGCCTCTTTATCAGGCTTGAGGTTCTTTTACGCGCCATAAATCTACGGCACAGGATTAACGACTTTACTTCTATAATTTCACTGAAGGGTCTCTTTATCAGACTTGAGGTTCTTTTACGTGCCGTAAATATACGACACGGGACCATCGGCTTTACTTCCCTTCCGAAGGAAGCCATGCTCGAAAAGAATCCATCGCCCTCCGCCGGGTTTGTTCCCGCGACCTCAGGAACTAGAGGCTAGCATGGTTCCCCTAGACACGGAGGACGACACATCAAGAGGGCAGGAAAATATTGGTGTAATATCAACGGCAATATCGTCCCTTTTAGGTAACTTTTGACGTCAAAATAAGCCGACAGTAAATTTAAAGGTATAATTTTGGGTAGTTGAGTTTGTGTACATTCTACTTTCAGTTTCTCTACGCCTTACTTAAAGTAGGGGAATTATTGCATTCCGCCAAAAACTTGGAACTTTCACTGCATACATGTTTAGAAGTCCCTTGAATCTAAAAGGAGCATTTCTACAACAAGTTTTGTGTGTATGTGTGCGTGTGTGCATGGCTTGTATGTGTACCACGCGATAAACGCAAAACTTTGTACTTAAACCAGGCATCTTCTAAGGATGTTGATGTTTACATTTCTGTTGATCATTAAGAAGCGCTTCGTAGTCCAATATATACCGTTTGTATTGTGTCTGCATGTTTTATCTAGTCGGCTGTTTAGTGTGATCGTTCTGGATCTGTATTTGTTATATAACAAATATGTATATAAACGGAAGTCAAATTTTCATTCTCGTAAATAATATATTAACTGCAAAACCATAGCATGCAAGACAAAATGACTGCCTCTGGGTCGAAGCGTTCTGTCCTCTCATCCCAGAGTTCCCGTATTTGATTACCAATCGGAGCAGCAGAAATTGTATTTAACAAAAACCATTCCCTACCCTCCTCAGGGTCCGAAAGTAGCAGCGTGTCTCTCGTGCTAAAAGCTAATTAAAACCAATATTAAAACCTATACTTCAACATTAATAATACCAGTTGCTTCTCAACTCAAAGCCTAATGTAACCATAGAATTTAAATGCTCTGTATAAATTAAACAATAAAACAGACAAAAATTAATACAGCAAAAACGTAGAATTCATGTGAATTATATATTAACCACGATAGAATTTTTTCTGCAGGCTTAAACTTTTCCACATTTTAAGAGTACACCTTGAAATATAAAGTGGACATATTTCTTTTGCTGTGAGCTCATATTTATAATAAGTAATATTATGTCTATCATGGGGTTATAAACCTGCTAACAGTTGATTATCGTCTCTACTACGATATGCTCACCATGTGATCAAAAGTATCCGGACACCCCCACAAACATACGTTTTTCATTTTAGGTGCATTGTGCTGCCACCTACTGCCCGGCACTCATTATCCGCGACCTCAGTACTCAATAGGCATAGTGAAACAGCAGAATTGGATGCTCCGTGGAACTCACGGTCTTCGAACGTGGTCAGGTGATCGGGTGTCACTTGTATCAGAAGTCTGTACGCGAAGTTTCCACACTCCTAAACATCCCTAGGTCCACTGTTTCTGATGTGATAGTGAAGTGGAAACGTGAAGGTACATGTACAGCACAAAAGTGTACAGGCCGACCTCGTCTGTTGACTGACAGAGACCGCCGACATTTGAAGAGGGTCGTAAAGAGTAATAGGTAGAAATCTATCCAGACCATCACACAGGAGTTCCAAACTGCATCAGGATCCACTTCAAGTACTATGCCAGTTAGGCGTGAGGTTAGAAACCTTGGTTTCCATGGTCGAGCGGCTGCTCATAAGTCACACATCACGCAGGATAATGCCAAACGACGCCTCGCTTGGTGTAATGAACCTCAACATTGCACGATTGAACAGTAGCAAAACGTTGTGTGGAGTGGCGAATCACGGTACACAATGTGGCAATCCGATGGCAGGGTGTGGGTATGGCGAATGCCCGGTGAACATCATCTGCCAGCGTGTGTGCCAACAGTGAAATTCGGAGGTGGTGGTGTTATGGTTTGGTCGTGTTTTTCCTGGAGGGGGCTTGCGCCTCTTGTTGATTTGCGTGGCACGAACACAGCCAGACCTACATTGATATTTTAAGCACCTTCTTGCTCCCCACTGTTGAAGAGCAATTCGGGGATGGCAATTGCATCTTTCAACACGATCGAGTACCTGTTCATACTGCACGGGCTGTGGCGGAGTGGTTACCTGACAATAACATCCCTGTAATGGACTGGTCTGCACAGAGTCCTGAGTTGAATCCTAGAAACACCTTTGGGATGTTTTGGACCGACCTACATCGATACCCCTCTCAGTTCCGCACTCCGTGAAGAATGAGCTGCCATTCCCCAAGAAACCTTCCAGTACCTGATTGAAAGTATGCCTGCGAGAGTGAACACTGTCATCAAGGCTAAGGGTAGGCCAACACCATATTGACTTCCAACATTACCGATGGAGGGAGCCACGAACTTGTACGACATTTTCAGCCAGGTGTTCGGATACTTTTGATCACGTAGTGTACATCACGGCAGTATTACCTAATTGAAACCCTTTCTGTCGAATAATCAACACGCATAAGTTATTTTAACTTCCTTTATCACACACATAGTAGGTAGTAAATATATTGTTTTCCACCCAAAATGTTCGATACCAAGATTTCACCGGAAATACATGCTTTGAGGCCCCTTTAAGAAGCCCCATTAATAAAAAAAAAACATTTTTAGAATAAGGTTCGTGTGTGTGTGTGTGTGTGTGTGTGTGTGTGTGTGTGTGTGTTGTGTGTTGTGAAAACATAACTCAAAAAACAAAAAGTCTAGTAAATACCAAACTTTATTTTTAGCTTCAGTACCTTCCAGAAATGCGACACGAAGATTTTCACTAAAGTCCCCACACCCCAAACTAGCCTTTGCATGGAACGTTTGTGGAAATTATTTATTTTCTAAAAATTGGCTCTAACGATTTTGATTAAAATACCATACATTAAAAATATTTAAGTGATGAATAGAATTATGTCACAAATGTTTTGGGAATAGCCTGTGAAGTTCTCATTCGATTGGAGTTTTCGATAATCTTGCATAAATGGTAAACGTTAAACTATAGACGGACATGTACTAAACAAAAAATGGAGATCTCCTTAAAACACACAATTTCTTTCAAATTAATTTTTGAGGCGTTAGCTATTTCCGAGTTATCTGCAATTAATGGATCAAAATTTTCAATACTTTCTCATTCTTTTTAAGTCCTATCGATTTTCAGTTCTTTCTTTCTTGTGTTATCTTATTTCATTTAATTTATTATGTTTTTATTATTACTATTATTATTATTCACTTATTTTAGTTATTAGTATATGAATTAAATCTGTAAAATAATTATGTATGACAAAAATTAACGTAAATAAATTATAATTATAAATCATGTAGTTCCTGTATATGGAATTAGAAGGCAGGATGTCGTATAAAAGATCTTATTTTATTTATTTTGTTTGTTAGTTTTTTCTTTCTTTCGATATCATGGAAAGAGTATGGAATTCTAAAGCCAGCATACAGAGTCCAGTTCTAAAAAAATTGACTATCGCTATACCCCTTGTATCTGTAACGAAATGTATGATGCAGCTACTTCCAGAAAGGTTTATCTTGATTAAAATAAAGTAGATAGAAAAATAAACTTTCGTAAGAATAATTTGCATACTCGCTAATAAGCAATAGAGAGCAGAGAATGTCATTTGAATGTAAAACATCAGATTTTATTGGTATGTAAGTAGGGTCTAAGGTGCCTCCAGCACTTTGACCTCTAAGGTAATTTAAGCGTCCACTTAATTAGTTTGGTCCACTCAATATGAAAGTTCCCGGTATTATATTAGGCTGCCTCATAAGTAATGTCGGTTTTTAAGTTTGGTGTCTTATAAGAGAGAATTGGTTTTCGTTGGTTAGCCAATGTTATTTACAGGAAGCCATGGTTGGTATTGCGTATATTGTGAGAATGTGTCAGTCATCAGTTGTTAATATGCAATCACAAAATGGAAGTTACAAAGTTTGAGTTTAGAGTCCTAAGCACTACTGGAAACAAGATTATAAAGCTGCTGCCGCGGTTCAAGAAATATGTGAAGTGAAAGAAGAAGGGGTCGTTAGTGAATTAAATCTGTGGCACAACGATGGTTCCAACGTTTCAACACTGGGGAAGAAAACACTTAAGATTTATCACGTTCTGGAAGACCGTTATTATGGGATATTGAGAATACGCGCAGAGTTTTGGAAGAAAATCCGCAAAAATGACTCGTAGGCTGTAAGAACTTGGCCCACCAAAAGATACCATACATAGCCAGATTAGGAAACTTGGAAAATCAGACAGAAGATGTGGATCTGTACCTCATGAATTGACACCTCAACAGGTTCAACGTAGAGTACACATCTGTCGTCAGCTTGTCGGTAATCCCATGGATGATAGGTTTATAAGGAAAATTGTCACATGTGATGAAAATGGATCTATTACCGCAACCTTGACACCTTGAAACAGTGGCTCAGTCCCCGTCAACCTGCCAAAGTCATCGTTAAAGAAAGGTCAGTTCGGCCACAAAGTAATGTTGAGTGTCTGGGGAATTTTGAAGACGTGATTCACTGAGAGTTTGTTCCAAAATGGCGTGCAGCTGGAACGAGTTCATTAAATTTTGTCACAGTATTAGTTAACCTAAATAGAGTTCTCTTGCAGCTGGACAATGCAACACCCCATACTACACGAACAACCATGACAAAAATTCAGGAATTGGGAGTCGACTAACACCACACCCAGCATACAGTGCTGGTCTTGCGCCTTCAGATTGCCATCTGTTTTGATCAATGATTCATTTCTAGCGGCGAAGAAATTTCGAAATCATTGTAGCTGTGGAGGTGGGTCTCACCGAATTCTTCGCATCAAAACCCAGAGACTGGTACCGTCGCGGGATAATAAACCTCACTGATATATGGCTTAAGAACATTGATTCTGATGCTCTCTACCTTGAAGAGTAGTTTAACTTCTTGTCAGAAAACGTTCCAAATAAAGTTCTGCTTAAAAACCGACATTACTCATGAGATAGCATCTGTTTTTTAACGAAGGATGTCTTAATTTTGCAAGCTTTTCGCAGTCCCACAAAAAGTGACGACAGTTTCTGCCACTTGTTGAAATGTACTTTAAAATGACAGCTTCTATCCTGTAAATGAGAGTTGCCAGATATTTTGTATAAGTGGGTCCTTAATTCAGCTTTTGCTGGGTCTATTCAAAAGAGGCTTTGACTTTGTGCACGCATCGAACGATCTGTATTTTCTCTGTTTCCTGAATGATTCTACATCCCTAAGCAAAGAAAATATCAAGTGCTGGTTTAAATCCTAAATTTCTCATAATCATCTTTAGCCAACTCATTGGACATGGCCATTAAAACCCGGCAAACAGACCACTGCATTTTTATTCAGCAGTTCAGCTATCGATTATTTTATTCCTAAACTTAGCATTCATTCCGAATAAAAATTTTTATATATAATTTTGTACACTCCGGGTAATTGTACTCTCATCTGAGGAGGTTACAGTTATTGAGATAAATGTCAAATCAGTTCCACAGTAATTTTGTTAATTAAATTAAAAACGAAGAAAGTGTTTAAATTGAGGTAATGATGTTAGTTATAGCAGAAGTTAAAAATGAGGAAGTGTGGTGAATATGGCAAATAACTAAAAACAGTACTAGGTTTGATAAGTCTAGTAAAATGAAGTGAACAAAGTTGAATGCTAATGGTTGAGGAAAATTATTATAGTATAAAAAATCTGATGTGTTACACTCACATGACTTTCTCTACTCTTGTACAAACTATTTTTACAAACGCTTATTCTCCATCTACTTCATGTTAATCGAGATAAACATTTGCAGGCTCTATATTATTGCTAATTTTCTTGTAGATGTAAGGGGAAAATATATTTACAAGGGCAATATAGAAAAACAGTAGCCTTTAAGCACATACATATCTCTTAATAGCCTGTTGCTAGGTGCAGCACCATTCCCTTTGCCACAGATTAATACTCTTTGCATATGCAAGACAAAAAAATGAATAACGAATTCCCATTTGAGAAAAGAAGTATTGAAAAATTTAAGGGAATAACAAGCAATATTTCGAAAATGGTTCACTCAACAAAAAAAATGTATATGACATAAATTGTGTATTTTAACGCGATCTACATTTTTGTGTATTAACATTTTGTCTATCTCTTATGGTTTACCAGTTATGCAAAAGTCGTTCACAATGAAGAACACTTTTGGAGACATTTAGAGAAAATTCAAGATATACATTTTATTTGTCATAAAAATATCTTAAACATATGATATTTTAATCAAAATCGTTAGAGCCATTTTGAGAGAATTAAAATTTTCGTAAAACGTTCCATGTAAAGGGTAATCTGGGGTGGGGGATTTTCTTGAAAACCTTCGTGTCGCATCCTTGGAAGATACTGAACCTAAAGTTTGGTGTTTATCCAACAGTTCGTTTCTGAGTTATGCTGTTCACATAGACACACAGACACACACACGGACATGTTTCCAAAAATGCTTTTTTTGGATTTAGGTGTCTCAAAACATATATTTCCGGTGAAATCTCGGTATCGAATTTTTGGGTGGAATACAATACTTCCCCTACTTACTATACGTAGTAGAGAAAGTAAAAATGGAACCATGGTTGAATAATGAATAATAAGAAATTACGTATTAAATTAATTAATTTAGTTAAATATTTGCCTAAAGACATAGTAATGGTGAAAAGTACATACTTAAATATTAGAGGATTATAGTAAGTATAATAAATTGTGTAATACACTGACGATATATAAATGATTTTTAAGGCATTGAACATAACAGTTACAACAGACATAAATCATACATGGATCAGTTTGATAGCTTAATGATATGAAGTATTCTCACAACACATCTATGAATTGATTAAGGTACCGAGTATAACAGTAATCACAGACAGACATATTTGATACACAGATTGAAGAAAGTTATTAGTACACACACTTTATCTTCTTTCCTGTTACCCTCCCAGTTGTTAGGGCTTACACCCCCAGGACTTACAAGTAGGTGCCTGGGTCAGACGCCTGTCGGGGACCAGGATGGATGATTAGCCCGAACCTTGGTATAAGAGCGAGGCAGGAGATGACAAGAAATGACGGCGAGATGAGAGAAAAGGAAAGATGATGATAGAGCAACGAGTGGGATGAATGGTGGGGGAAACCGGAGAAAACCTTCCCAAACTTCGCGTTGTCCACCACAAATCCCATGCGTGTTTCCATGGGATTGAACCTGGCTGCCTGGTGAGAGGCAAGCTGTTTAACCACTTGGCCACGGCGCCGCCTACACAGATTTTATAAAAGAATATTGTTACATGCTGGGTAGATGGCCTAAATACTCAAATGAAAATTAGATTAATTTTGAGTACCCAGCACGTATATTGAGAGGGCATATACTTACTTGGCTGCGGAGGACCGAAACGTGGTGTGGAGGTTAAGAGGAAGGCGTGGGCTTTTACGGTACAAAGTCCATAACAAAAATCTACTTACACATTCCTAAATTTATTTCCCAACTCTACATTATTAAAAATGGAAGGTGAGAGGAGATGTCCACCGATCCAAAGGGCGGCTTACGCACGCGGTCCGTTTCTCACGGATTCTAACTGAAACAGTTATCCCCACCACTCGTGACTAGCAAAGCTACATATGATGTGACGTAAACAACAATATGTCTGGTATTGACAATGTACAACAATAATGTAACCCCCGGATTATTAATACGTCACAATATAAGACACACAGATTGGGATATTATTGTGTGATGGATACTACACTTTTTCTGCTGGGTACCAGTAGAATTATTTTTGTAAATTGAAATATTGTAATAGTTTAGTAAATAGGTAATAACTGGATTTCAGTATTAATGGTAATTTAGCAATGTTTTGTTGACTATACAGGATAGACCATTTAAGTTGAGACTGCATAATATCTGCAAAACTAAGCGTTGTAGAAAGAAATGTCTTTAATAAACGTTGCTTGTTATTATGGGGGAAATTAAATGCCAATAATCATGGTTTGTTTGGAGGACGTTATGATAGTCATTTTATTTGGGATTATTTTGTATGTTGTTTTCTCATTAGAAAATGGTTTCTAAAAAGCTGTTTATTTTGAGATGAGGAATGAGGAAACAAAATAAAAAATGTTGATTCCCAATTATGAAACGTAATTGGTCCTCACTGGACCATCCATAGAAGGTCCAACCATTCATTGCGCTGTTCGCACACAGCTGTTCAGAATTTTCGTTGTTATTTACGTGGGTGCAAAGTGCTTTATATAATTATTGTTTAGTTTTTTATGAGGAGTGAGAAAACAACATAAAAAGGTAGGTTCCCATTTAAAACAATTTGATGTGTTACACTCACATGACTTACTCTACTCTTCTACAAACTATTTACAAGCGCTTATTCTCCATATGCTTCATGTTAATCGAGATGTTAATCTTATTGATAATTTTCTTGTAGATGCAGGGCGAATATGGTAGGCTTTAAGCACACAGTCAAATATTTTAAGCGCCCTTTACATGTCCAGGACATAAAACAATTTGATGTGTTACACTCACATGACTTTTTCTACTCTTGTACAAACTATTTTTACAAACGCTTATTCCCCATATGCCTCATGTTAATCGATATGTTAATCTTATTGCTAATTTTCTTGTAGATGCAGGGGGAATTGGTAAGCTTTAAGCGATAGTCAAATATTTTAAGAGTTGGTTGCTATGTGGAGTATTACATTCTCTTTGCATTACCAGGACAAATAAAATAAATAACGAATTTGAGAAAGTATAAGTATTGGAAAAATTAAGGGAATAAAAGCAATATTTCGAAAATGGTTCACTCAACAAACAAATGTATATGACATAAATTGTGTCTTTTAACGCGATCTACATTTTGTGTGCAGTAAAATTTTGTCTATCTCTTATGATTTACCTGTTATGCAAAAGTCCTTCACAATAAAGAATACTTTTGTAGAAATTCCCAGAAAATTCATTGGTCATGAAAATATCTTAAACATATGATATTTTAATCAAATTGGTTAGAGGCGTTTTTGAGAAAATTAAAAATTTTCGAAAAATGTTCCATGTAAAGGGTAATCTGGTGTGGGGGATTTTCTTGAAAACCTTCGTGTCGCATCTCTGGAAGATACTGAACCTAAATACCAATTTTGGAGTTTATCCGATTGTTCGTTTCTGAGTTATGCGGTTCACAGACACACATACACGGACACACACACACGGACATGTTTCCAAAAAAGCTTTTTACTTTCTCTACTACGTATAGTAAGTAGGGGAAGTATTGCATTCCACCCAAAAATTCGATACCGAGATTTCACCGGAAATACATGTTTTGAGACCTCCTGAATCCAAAAAAAGCATTTTTGGAAACATGTCCGTGTGTGTGTCTGTGTGTCTGTGTGTGTGTCTGTGTGTGTGAACAGCATAACTCAAAAACGAACAGTCGGATAAACACCAAACTTGGTATTTAGGTTCAGTATCTTCCAGAGATGCGACACGAAGGTTTTCAAGAAAATCCCCCCACCCCAGACTACCCTTTACATGGAACATTTTTCGAAAATTTTAATTTTCTCAAAAATGGCTCTAACGATTTTGTTTAAAATATCATATGTTTAAGATAATGCCATGAGAAATGAAATGTATATCTCGAATTTTCTGGGAATGTCTCCAAAAGTATTCTTCATTGTGAACGACTTTTGCATAACTGGTAAACCATAAGAGATAGACAAAATTTTACTACACAAAAAATGTTGATCTCGTTAAAATACACAACTTATGTTATATACATTTCTTTTGTTGAGTGAACCGTTTTCGAGATATTGCTTGTTATTCCCTTAAATTTTCCAATACTTATACTTTTTCTCAAATTCGTTATTCATTTTTTTATGTCCTGGACTTGCAAAGAGAATGGAATTCGACACATAGCAACCAGCGTTAAAATATTTGACCATCGCTTAAAAGCTACCATATTCCCCTTGCATCTACAAGAAAATTAGCAATAAGATTGACATCTCGATATCTCGATTAACATAAAGCATATGGAGAATAGGCGTTTGTAAAAATAGATTGTACAAGAGTAGAGAAAGTCATGTGAGTGTAACACATCAGATTTTTTCGTATTCAGGGGGCCTCCAAACATGTATTTCCGGTGAAATCTCGGTATCGAATTTTTGGGTGAAATACAATACTTCCCCTACTTACTATACATAGTAGAGAAAGTAAAAATTAAATTGACCCTAAAGTAAGCACCACAACGTCCTCCAAATAAAACAGACTAATATCGTTTACTTTCCTAAATAATATCAATTGAAGCATTTCTTTCTACAAAGCTTAGTTTTGGAGATACTGTACGGTGTGAACTTAAATGATCCATTCCGTATAGTAGTTATAGTTTAATTGTAGATTTTTTATCTTGTTTTAAATTACTTTGATGTTATGTTACTACTTAAGAGTTAAATCTGTACAACAATACTGTATACAGAATAAGGGAAATAACTACAAAAATTGGAAAACAGATACTGGTGTATACAAAAGTTGCCTACACTTTTTTTATTATTTTTTTTATGTTAGTACTTTTGTTAATTGTTACTTAAATATTTGAACAGTTCTGCAGGATAATTTTTAATTGGTAGAAATCCGAGGTTCTTTGGTGAAGAATGCATAAATAATAAGTACCAGCCCTTTATTAATTACAATTTCATTAATTATTATATACATGTAACATTCTAAAACCTTTAATACTCAAACGTATTTCGTGTTTGGTTTCAAAATTACTATGACTGGGAGAACGTTTTATTAATAGTAAGGATTTTTGTATACAATAGGGTATAAGATGAATTGCAATTTTAAGATGTTTAATTCTAACTAGGTGGACAAAGGATAGTTAATAACAAAAACGGTTGTGAAGCAACATACAGTACTAGCCACGGACAAACTAATACGATAACTCAGTAATGTAATAAGATATATAAATCACAGCTTCTCAGCATCAATACATTAATAATTTCTTTCTTTAGTATTTTTGTTCTAAGCTTTACGTGTTATGTGTTTTCTTTGTTAATATTGTACGTATAATAATTAAGAGGATGTTAAAACACATATATTCATAATATAGAAAACAATTATACAATGTTACAACATATATAAGTGGGAAAGTCCATTGTTAACTATATAACCAGTAATATAAATTTACGAGAAATGCAATAGTAAGCAGGTAACGAACCTTGAATTCATAATTAAGACGAAGGAAGTCTGTAAACGCACGCGCGCGTGTCAGAGAGAGAGAGAGAGAGAGAGAGAGAGGGAGAGAGAAACTGTTATTGGATGGTATTGGATAGTAGCACCAATCAGGTACAATGATACATGTCTAGAATTCAAATGCGTACGTTAAGGAAACGATTGGAAGGAACGCTAACAGAAGCCTGTCAATCTTCGAGCAGGAAGGTAGTGTTTAAGCTCGTCTCTAAATAGACACTAAAACTACGTATTTAAAGGCTACCAGTGATACGTATTTTAACATAACAAACGTAATAGTGAATTATGAATATTTACATGTGGTTTGTCTAAAATACAAGTGAAATAGTTATCAGAATATGTGTGTGCAAAATATTTTAACCTTCTCCATACCTAAACCGACAGGGCACAATTGCTCCCCGACACAAAATACAGCAGCCGTGGCATAATTATAAAATAATAATTACAACATACTAACACACACAAAAATACAGATACAGGATCATCAGATTCCAGTATACGA
The DNA here is from genome assembly GCA_030765065.1 of Deroplatys truncata. Classification (NCBI taxonomy): domain Eukaryota; kingdom Metazoa; phylum Arthropoda; class Insecta; order Mantodea; family Mantidae; genus Deroplatys; species Deroplatys truncata. Next base: position 143,244,361 of record CM060980.1, on the reverse strand, counting down.
AAACCTCAAGATACATCACAAGAGTACGGGCATCAAGACGACCTACATGTACGTAACGCAGCATCCATCATCATCAATGTAGTGGGGGCCTACCAAGGGGAACCGCTACGGTTGTTTGTGCATTAAGTATCTTGGCGAGGAAATGATTTAGGAAATGACCTTCGGAAACATTTGTTGAAGCAAAGAAAACGGGAGATACTATGAAGGCTATTAGTTTCCCCAACGGAACGTTGGAAAAGTGGCGTGGCGTCGATCTGCAAATCAGATTCAAACACAAATGACAGTAGTCAATGATAGAAGATTAATTCATGGTGTGGTACAATTTTAAATATAAGTGTATATGATGCCAATCCAAAAAGATAGCGTCATGTGTCGCAGTTCTCAGATGACTTGTGTTATCTTATTTGTTGGGCGCATATTGTTTAATTATTTTTTTTAAATTTGGGTTCTTTGTCCTCCGGCTAGATATTATAACTCAGTCGAGCACGTCTGAAGCACGTGTCTCTAAGCAGGATGTGTAAACAGAAAGGAGTTGTTAATAAAAGATAAAAAAATATCTGAATCTAGACTTTTATTGCCGTCACGCTTAATTAATAATTGACATATTGAAACTGTGATATTTCCGAATGTAACTATAGTCGTTTTAGTTGCCGCGCACCAATTACTTCACGTACTTCGCATTTTTATAACTAACTCTGCGACGTGCACCTCGTGCGAGATTCTTCAGAACTGTGTGACGTGCACCTCGTGAGAGATTCTTCAGAACTGTGCAATACTTCCTTATGGCTCGAGAATATATACTCCTTTACCTCCAATTGCCTAAATATTATAATATAGTTGCTGTTGGTTACCAAATTGCGCCCACTTTACCGTCTGTTTTGGTCAGCCAATCACTACTACTAACATATATGCTCTAGGGAAGATATTCCCTCCATTTCTAAAAAAAGCCACGCTAGCTTGACGTCAATTTCGGCTTTCTCTTCTTAGTGACAAACAACTCACCCCCTCAGTTTATTGTTGCTCACTTCTATTGTCAGTTTCAGTTAGGCCGTGAAAACTTATTTCCTAACAATACCTATGGCTAACAAACATCCAAAATCCTGTACATACAATAATATTAATGTACACTACAATCACTCTGGCATTCAGGGCATGTTATGATATAAAATATTGTCTCACATGTTAAAGTAGTTGACTGTGAGATGAGTTAGAAGTAACACTTATCTGGTGGGTCCCCAAGTAACAGATTTCTATGCCACCTTTGTCCACGCAAGTAGTTCGTAGTGTTTATTTGTTTATTGCAACTATGAAACTATAAAGCAATTTCCGTAACACAGCGCCCGATGTATTTATTTCTATAATTTACCACCATTTGCTATCCCGTACCACCTGACTAAGAGATGTGCTTCACCGCAGTAAACCTAGCCGACATATTGTTAATGACTACAGAAAGACAACATATGAGAGGAGACTGCAATCCACTCCACATCCCCAGTAGCAGGAGACAGCGTCCAGAGAAGAAGTTTTTGGACAAAGTATTAAAATTAGTATATAGATAGATAAGGTATTTATCTGGTTTCAAGTTATTGAAGTTATGACACAAGTGTTTAGTGCATGGTTCATTGACCGTACATTCATATTTAAGATACAAGTATGGTGACAAACAACAGAAAAAGAAAACAAAACAAAAAGAATAAGAAAAAGTAAAATAGAAATAAATTACGTTTGAATAACTGAACAAATTTTACCTAGCTTAGCACACTTTAGCCAAAAAATTGCCCATGTTTCGCCAGTCTGGTCAACCAGTAGCTCCCAACATGCCGATCTCTTTCTTGAGGGACTTAAGAATTTTTCTTTGAATTTAATTGTTCGCTGGTTCTCCCACTGCGCACATTCCGCCAAAATATGTACCCAGTCCTCTTCCAAAACACAGAATGGGCAGATTCTCCTGCCGGAATCGTCAGTCATTTCCTGTGCCCTCCAGGCCCCCCCCCAGTCTAAACCATGCCATTCCTGATCTTTCTTTTCTTCCTAAGTTAAGTATATATGCCTGTTTACCTTAATTCAATTTTATTTCATTTGCTAGACTTAGGGAAGGTTTAATTTCACAATCCGATTCTATTTCCTGTTGTTTGGTGTCTCATAGTCTTCTTTTGACTCCTTTCCAATAAATAACCTATATTTGAAATAAAGTCAGTTCTGTTCATATTATCATTAGCATTAATTGTAAATAATAATTCAATAAATTCAATTTGTTTTAGTTTTCATTGTCTATACCTTTTACTTTCTCTACTACGTATAGTAAGTAGGGGAAGTATTCAATTCGATACCGAGATTTCACCGGAAATACATGTTTTGAGACCCCCTGAATCCAAAAAAAAACATTTTTGGAAACATGTCCGTGTGTGTGTCTCTGTGTGTCGTGAACAGCATAACTCAGAAACGAACAGTCGGATAAACACCAAACTTGGTATTTAGGTTCAGTATCTTCCAGAGATGCGACACGAAGGTTTTCAAGAAAATCCCCCTACCCCAGATTACCCTTTACATGGAACATTTTTCGAAAATTTTAATTTTCTCAAAAATGGCTCTAACGATTTTGATTAAAATATCATATGTTTAAGATATTTTCATGACAAATAAAATGCATAACTTGAATTTTCTGGGAATGTCTCCAAAAGTATTCTTCATTGTGAACGACTTTTGCATAACTGGTAAACCAGATTGCGTTAAAATATGCAATTTATGTCATTTAGATTTTTTTTTTTGTTGAGTGAACCATTTTCAAGATATTGCTTGTTATTCCCTTATGTTTTTCAATACTTATTTTCTCAAATGGGAATTCCTTATTCATTTCTTTTTCTTGGATATGCAAAGAGTATTAATCTGGGGCAAAGAGAATGGTGCTGCTCCTAGCAACCAGCTAATTAAAGATATGTCTATGCTTAAAGGCTACTGTATTTCTATATTGCCGTTGCAAATACAAAACAAGGGGAACATAGTAAGCCTTAAGCGATAGTCAAAACATTTTTAGAACTGGTCGCTATGTGTAAAATGTAATTCTCTTTGCATGTCAAAAGATCATTTCTGCAAATGTTTATCTGGATTAATATGAAATAAATGGAGAATAAGAGTTTGTAAAAATAGTTTGTACAAGAGTAGAGAAAGCCTTGTGAGTGTAACACATCAGACTTCCTATTGGAACGTATGGATCATATCAAAAAGTTTATGCCTGCTTCATGTTTGAACTGCTCTGAAGCCTTTGTTTTATTGCAACTAAGCTACCAAGCGCCATCTAAAAATTCTGTACAGAACGCAAGCTATAAACAGCTTTACGATACTGTGTCATATGTCAGTCACTTTACAGTATTTTTAGTCCTGTTTTACAAACTTGCCATTTATAGTTTAGAGTACTAGAGCAACACCATTTCAGAATCCCATAAATATATAAGTAATTAAACGCTTTAAAGCTGGAAATTAAAAAAGTGGTATTGCATCCGTTGCCCATGTGCTCTAGATAAGTAGAAAGAAACGTCCATTAAATGCTTGGCTGGGCATTGCATCTAAAACGAGCTTGTCATCAAATTATTATTTCCATCCGCGACACCTCTGCGTTGAATTTGTTATTTTCTTCATCCATTATTAAATATTATCGCGCACCAGCTAAATGGTTATTTGCTGTAAATTGCTCTCACCCGGATATAACGTTCCACTGGTTATAATATGATAATATTTACTGTCCCTGAAATAACATCCCATAACTGGTGTGAGTTAGGTAACTAATATCTGCTACAAGAGAAACTGTAGATTTCATGGCCAGATAACCAACATTTCGACAACTTCTTACTACTAGTCCTAGTAGGAGCCTAGAGATATTTGCTTTATTATTTTCTTATTCTTTTGTTTCTAGTTTTATATTACTGTTTTCTTTTTTGTTTATTTAACCCCGCTTTAACCTGTAGATCATGCAGGGACTTGAAACTTCGTTGATACATATGATTCAGTGTCTGCCACAAGGATGGTCCAAAGTGCGTCGACGCCTTTCTTTGCAATATGCTTGAGGAATTTTCTACTTGATGTCCTTAGTTGAGCAGTTGTCTTCCTCCGATCTCCAGCTTGTATGTATTAATTTAATCCTAAGGTTGGCATTTTGAGTTGTTCTATCCTAATGGTGAGACTGTCCTTTGTATGTACATGTACTTAGCGTGATGCTTAACAGATGGCCTTAGTTGCACAATCGTCTCTGTATACCATCTCTAACTAATTCATAAATGGCAATAGTGTGCATTTTCCTTCCTGTGGCGTGTATTTTATTTCTATTTTTCATCTGTGGGTGAGTACCCAATCCAATATTTACCCAGGGGTTCGTATACCGTATCTGAACCTGCTATCTTCCAATTGTGAGTCACAGACACTACCGCATAAGCTATCTCGTGGTAGTGGTTTGTGGTTTTCTTACATATGCAATTACAGAAAAATGAGCCTGTAATTTTTGTGTTAGAATATTTTTACTTTGTGTCCTTCCAAATGCTTTCCCTGTAACTATGTACTAATTTTATGAACAGAGAGGATTTATATATGGGTAATAACAAAAAACTTTCAACAGAATTGATAGTTTTTCATCATTGAAAATCCCTATTTTTCTGACGGAAATGAATTATAAAACACCTAATTTCAATTCATAATTTATTAAAATACTAAAAAGTACTTATAAAGTTGCATATAATAATAGAAATAATAGCTCACAGTAAGCATGTTTCTTGGTTCATTCTAGGTTTTACAAAAGTCTGTGAGAATTTTTTTTCGCCACAGTAGATAATATCTGTCAAAATTTGACCCATATATATTTTACACTTGCATTTGTCTTCCGGGTGATGGAACTTCTGTCTGGCATATCCGGTGATGAAAACCATGTACCGCAAATCTCGTCACGGTACGTCGAGGTCATACCTGGCTAGCGTCCAATCTTTGTAGATCATCCCAACCGTGGAGAAGAAACGCGACAATATTGTGGCATGTGGCGTGGTAATACATTTGTTATATTTGTTCCTGGCTTCATTGTATGGCTATATGTGACTGTTTAAGTTGGTAGCACAGACTAGAATGATGTAATGGGAGTGGGGGAAAAGCCGGTTCTCAGTAGTAGCGTCTGACGCTAAGAGTGTCTCTTGGAATGTAGTGAACAGCGTAGATAGTAGAGCGTGACGCTCTGTCGACAGCAAAAAGTATTCTGTATCTTTCTTTATCCTCAATATAATTAATAATCCAAATTAACGCTATGTAGATTATTGAAGTAGCTAGTTCCTTCTATCCTTCCACACCATGATCTGGATATATATTTTAGGAATTTTCAGGTATTTAGGAACTTAGTTGAGCTCGCCCCTGTCTACCTCGTGTAGTTTGTGATGTGTTTGAAAACCGGTGCCTCGATCTACCCCCCGTGATTTAAAGAAAATGTAGAGGTTACGACAATATCTTTCGTTCCTTCTTATTAAGTTCTTGTAGTGGTTCCTTACAAGCACCGGTTTGAGGTAAAAGCAGATCTAGTCGAAGTTCTTCTATCAATAATTGCTCTTTTGCTACTACGTAACCTCTAATCCGTATGAGTGGCTGTATTCAGTGATAGTTTCCTCAGATTTTTTGTACTATTGGCTGTCGTCCTAGCTGCTAAAGTTCGTTCTGTATGTGTGGATCATATATGTCCCCTCTGCCTTGTAACGTGATTCACAGATATTTTAAGTGTGGGACATTTTGCAGTGGATTGTTTTTACATAGAACGAAGTCTTCATCTGCGAGTCTGTCTCCTCTTCTGAATGTCATTTTCACGATTTTTCTCTCGTTTAGTGTTAGATCGCTTTCTTCGGCCCGTGTTAGGAGTTTTTTATGGTTACCTGAGCTGTTTTTAAGTTCTGAGTCTGCGTAGCATAAATTTGACCCTAATTGTAGGTTCCCATTTAAAACAATTAAATGGACCCTAAACTGACTACCATAATGTCCTCCAAACAAAGCCCGACTAATGGCATTTACTTCCTCCATAATATCAAGTAACTCTAATTCAAGACATTTCTTTCTACAACACTTAGTTTTGGATATATTGTACAGTCTCAACTTAAATGGTCCACCCTATAATTTGACGTTTTCTGAGGCTATTTTTTGGTACTTCCCGGTGGCTATTATGAATAGCAGAGGACCCAAGCGATCCCACTGGAGCACTCCACTTGTTTGCTTTATGGTGTCTGCTTTTGACATACCGTTGTCTACTTCTATTTGGTTTTTTGACAGGATGCTTTGTGTGATCTTTTTTCTTGATTTCTCCCTGCGATTTCTTGTATTTTCCTTATCATTATTAGTGTGTTTAACAGATCAAACGCCTTAGTGTAATCTATAAATATGACATGCAGTTTTCCTTTTGGGCTTTCAAGCGCTTTCACGATATCTTCCTGCATAAATATCACTTTCCTTTGATGAAGCCAAATTTCCGTTCTGGATTTGCAAGGTAAGACATCTTTCTTAATCGCTTGGCGAGTAGGCTTGTCAAATCTTTTGAATGCTGTGCATTTCAGGACTATTTCCCCCTAGAATATGAACACAATGAAGTTTCAAACATGTGTTCTTGAGAATGGATTTGGCATTTCTTGAGACTGCCATGGAGTAGGAAATAGTTGTTGTTACTTTACAGAAGAAGCAGGTAAAATAAGACAAATGACACTGATGTTTCTTTCCAAAAAGTATATAAAAATTGTTAACTAAGAAAACAGAACCACAGCAAAACAAAAATAAATCGAATCTGCATCTAACGCTACATGCATGCGCCACCAATGACAAAATTCTTTAATAAATCTCTTGTAAGAAAGTTTTGCTTCATTTTCTTTGAACTTATGTTATAACTTATAGGCAGGCTCGTTAGCATAGCATTCTAAATAATTATTGTATAAAGAGAGAAAATTGCTAACATTCGAAACACTGAACCGTATTTTAGAATTAACAAGAGAGAAGATTATTTTTTCTCGATAGTCACAGACTGTGTCTTTTCCAAAACAGCTGGTTTTGGTGCGGGGTGCGGGGGGTGCGGAATCTTCATATTCACCAGCTTCACCACTATTTCGTTATATGTGTCAACGGTTTCTGCATTATGTGAAAACTATGCAGTTTTTATGTTATTAAATAACTATGGAGTCAAAGAGAAAGTTTAAAATTCCACCTACTGCAATTATCCAAAAAATTACTCTACCATTCCGACTGATGACTGTTCCCCAGCCAAAGAATACTTATAGGCTATGCAGTCTTTTCAGAACTTGTAAGACTTATGACGTTTAACTTACGCCACTGGAAATTTGTGAGTCAGAGTGTATGGGTCTTGAAAATGTGCGTTGTATGTACACTACGTGTTCAAAAGTATACAGACACCTGGCTGAAAATGACGTACAAGTTCGTGACACCTCCATCGGTAATGCTGGAAGTCAATATTGTGTTGGCTCACTCTTAGCCTTGATGACAGCGTTCACTCTCGCAGGCATACTTTCAATCAGGTGCTGAAAGGTTTCTTGGGGAATGGCAGCCCATTCTTCACGGAGTGCGAAACTGAGGAGAGGTATCGATGTAGGTCGGCGAGGCCTGGTACGAATTCCGTGTTCCAAAACATTCCAAAAGTGTTCAATAGGATTCAAGTCAGGACTCTGTGCAGGTCAGTCCATTACAGGGATGTTATTGTCGTGTAACCACTCCGCCACAGCCCGTGCAGTATGAACAGGTGCTCGATCGTGTTGAAAGATGCAATCGCCATCCCCGAATTGCTCTTCAACAGTGGGAAGAAAGAAGGTGCTTAAAATATCAATGAAGGTCTGCGCTGAGATCGTGCCACGCAAAACAACAAGGGGTGCAGGCCCCCTCCAGAAAAAAAACTGGACCACACCATAGCACCACCACCTCCGAATTTCACTGTTGGCGCTACACACGCTGGCAGATGACGTTCACCGGGCATTCCCCATACCCACACCCTACCATCGGATCGCCACATTGTGTACCGTGATTCGTCACTCCACACAACGTTTTGCCACTGTTTAATCGTGTAATGTTGACGCTCCTTACACAAAGCGAGGCGTCGTTTGGTATTTCCTGCGTGATGTGTGGCTTATGAGCAGCCGCTCGACCACGGAATCCAAGGTTTCTCACCTCACGCCTAACTGCCATAGTACTTGGAGTGGATCGTGATGCAGTTTGGAATTCCTGTGTGATGGTCTGGATAGATGTCTGCCTATTACTCTTTACAACCCTCTTCAAACGTCGGCGGTCTCTGTCAGTCAACAGACGAGGTCGGCCTGTATGCTTTTTTGCTGTGCATGTCCCTTCACGTTTCCACTTCACTATCACATCACGGACCTAGGGATATTTAGGAGTGTAGAGATCTCGCGTACAGACCTCTGACACAAGTGACACCCAATCACCTGATCACGTTCGAAGTCCGTGAGTTCCACGCAGCGTCCCATTCTGCTGTTTCACGATGCCTAATGACTACTGAGGTCGCGGATAATGAGTACTAGGCAGTAGGTGGTAGCACAATGCACCTAAGATGAAAAACGAATGTTTGTGGGATGTCCGGATACTTTTGATCGCATAGTGTATGTATGGATGTATTTGTACAGTCGAACACAGTAAGGGAAGGTCCTCGACGTAATCTGGCAAGGGGGAGAAACGCACACGTCACCGAAGTGTTGGTAGTCATAAGGTAGAATTATTTCTGCTAAGAGTCTAAGCTTAGACATGGCGTCGAGCACGAGACGGTGACAGACCAACAAAGACAAATACAGACTGTGATGCTGGACCGATCTGACGACTACTTACGAATTTTGAAAATCATTAGGCTCAATGAGAAAGGTACCAGGAATTTTCTATTGTAACGCTTCCCGACTTTAGTTAGCTTCTACTGGGAACGTATGAGTGACTTAAAGAAATGTACTTGAAATTTTAGAGCACGTATGGTATATCCTTGTATGCTGAGGAGAAGTACCATGCTTAGTTAATGGTTTATGTGTGACACGGAAGTAAGGTTTGACGAGCGACGCTCGCAAGAGTATAGTCCGGGTTCACAAACTTTAGCTCACAGTACCGAGACCTATAGGGAGGTATACACGTGAGCGTAACTGAAGGATCTTGATTTAAGTTAAAACAAAGGTGCCGCCCGGAGGATTTTGTATAGTTATGTTAGGTTTTTTTGTATCAAGAACATTTATATGTAAATTCAAGCTTGCGCATTACATCACCATATTACGTATATTTCTTAATAATGTAAATCTAGTATTCAATTGCGTTATAAACATTGGAAGTGCAATTATAAGCATGTTCTTAATTTATTCAACTTGTTTAGTTAAATTCAGAAACATTAATGGTGATGGAAGATTATACATTTATAACTCAATTTAATAATTATCTGTTAAACCATTACGAAGGAAAGACCAGACATCTTAAAAAATAAATCTTATATGCATGTGACGAATTTTCTTGTTCTGGTATTTAATCACATTGAATTCCATCCACTACTTATATTTAGTCTAGATAATAAATCTACAAATATAAGAAGCTAGATTGAAAGGAAAACTACGGATACGTGGACGTGGATTGAAGTTATCCACGTAGCGTATGGTAGCGTGAAGAAATACGACGCTACATTCTGTCGGAGGGAGGTTAAGGAAGTCAGACGTTCGACCGATGTTTCACATTCTTTTGCGCGACTATTTGGGAATGTTTCATTCGATGAATGGAGATAAATCTGTTGCCCAGCATTCTCAGCTTTCAGACTTCCAGCTTAATATTTTAGTATTTAGATAAACATGCGAAAAAAATTCTCTACTCTTGTACAAACTATTTTTACAAACTCTAATTTTTATCTATTTTATATTAATCGACATAAACATTTGCAGAAACGATCTTTTGACATGCAAAGAGAATTACATTTTACACACAGCAACCACTTCTAAAAATATTTGACTATCGCTTAACGCGTACTATGTTCTCCTTGTTTTGTATTTGCAAGGGCAATATAGAAATACCGTAGCCTTTAAGCGCATACATATCTCCTAATAGCTGGTTGCTAGATGCAGCACCATTCTCTTTGCCACAGAATAATGCTCTTTGCATATCAAGACAAAAAAATTAATAACGAATTCCCATATGAGAAAATAAGTACTGAAAAATTTAAGGGAATAACAAGCAAAATCTCGAAAATGGTTCACTCAACAACAAAAAATGTGTATTTTAACGCGATCTACATTTTTTGTGCAGTAAAATTTTGTCTATCTGTTATGGTTTACCAGTTATACAAAAGTCGTTCGCAATGAAGAATACTTTTGGAGACATTCCCAGAAAATTCAAAGTATACATTTTATTTGTCATGAAAATATCTTAAACATATGATATTTTAATTAAAATCGTTAGAGCCATTTTTGAGAAAATTAAAATTTTAGAAAAATGTTCCATGTAAAGGGTAATCTGGGGTGGGGCGATTTTCTTGAAAACCTTCGTGTCGCATCTCTGGAAGATACTGAACCTAAATACCAAGTTTGGTGTTTATCCGACTGTTCGTTTCTGAGTTATGCTGTTTACAGTCACACACACGGGCATGTTTCCAAAAAGGCTTTTTTTTGGATTCAGGGGGTCTCAAAACATGCATTTCCGGTGAAATCTCTGTATCGAATTTTTTAGTGTAATACAATACTTCCCCTACTTACTATACGTAGTAGAGAAAGTAAAAAGTTACGCAAGAAGAAATAAGCAATTCTGCTGGAAAATACCGAGGGTAGGAAAATACAAGCATACAATGGCTATATCAATCCAAAATTCCGTTTCACGCGAAATCCATTCTCCCACATGTTTTCTGCATGCAAAAGGTGGACGTTCTGCGGAAATTCACACAAAATCAATTGGCTATTGTGTTAACATTACGGGTGATCAAAATCTGACAGTGGATGCCGTCAGCTGCACCAAAGCGGGGCGTACCAGCATGGGAGGGGTAGAACATCTGTGATTTCTGACGATATTGTTGACAAAACTGATGTAGGAGTTCTCACAAATTAACATGTGATGTTTCGAGAGGTATGAATATATAAAAGATCTCAATGAGGTGAATTAATGAGGACGTTCATATAATATTGATTCCCAAGCTTAATATCACTTCCAAAAATCTGATGTGTTACACTCACATGACTTTCTCTACTCTTAAAAACTATTTTACTAACGCTTATTCTCCATATACTTCATGTTAATCGAGATGTTAATCTTATTGCTAATTTTCTTGTAGAGGCAAGGGGAATTGGTAGGCTTTAAGCTACAGTCAAATATTTTAAGAGCTGGTTGCTATGTCGAGTACTCCATTCTCTTTGCATTACAAGGACAAAACAAAGAAATGAATAACGAATTTCTATTTGAGAAAAGGTATAAGTATTGGAAAATTTAAGGGAATAACAAGCAATATTTCGAAAATGGTTCATTCAACAACAGAAATGTACATGACATAAGTTGTGGATTTTAACGCGATCTACATTTTTGTGTAGTAAACTTTTATCCATCTCTTATGGTTTACCAGTTATGCAAAAGTCGTTCACAATGAAAAATACTTTTGGAGACATTCCCAGAAAATTCCAGGTATACATTTCATTTGCCATGAAAATATCTTAAACATGTGATATTTTAATCAAAATCGTTAGAGCCATTTTTGAGAAAATTAAAATTTTCGCGAAATGCTCCATGTAAACGGTAATCTGGGGTGGGGGGATTTTCTTGAAAACATTCGTGTCGCATCTCTGGAAGATACTGAGCCTAAATACCAAGTTTGGTGTTTATCCGACTGTTCGTTTCTGAGTTATGCTGTTCACAGACACACGGACATGTTTCCAAAAATGCTTTTTTTGGATTCAGGGATGTGAAAACATGTATTTCCGGTGAAATCTCGGTATCGAATTTTTGGGTGGAATACAATACTTCCCCTACTTACTATACGTAGTAGAGAAAGTAAAAACTATCAGTAACTAATTATGAAACTATAAAAATTATTCTTTGTATAGACTTATGTTGTATAAGCACGCATGACATGTTTATAGATTTAAGCAACGTTTTTCACTTTCTCTTTAACTAAGTGTCTAAAATACAAAAAGTGATGTATCCGCCCCATAAAAATCAAGGTTTAATTAGAAACGCGTACTTTGAAGTTCCCTAAACAAAAAGTAATTAGAAGATGGCCCATCCGCGCGCACGTGCAGCGTAATATATAGGTAGATGGAAAGCCTGATAAACGAGTTTCAAGCTGAAGAGGACACCGTTTAAAGATACCAAACAAATTTTTCAAGAACATCACCCACCCTTTTCATGGTTATAAGGAAGCGGAGAGGTATTTCCGCATTTCAGCGTATATAAAAGCCTATTGCGCTTCTGAAAACTTCCAGGAAGAAAGGATGGTTAAGGACACAAAGGTGGTCACACAGGAGTGGCAAGCTCGGATGCAGGAGGGATCCCTAACGTCTGCAGATCGCCCACAGGTCTACCTCTCCCCACGGAGAGGTCTCTGAGAATCCGTCAAACACCGATCGTTAGGGCAGACAGTTTCTTAAAGTAAACTCCACTGCCATTGGCCGCACCCGCTGATCCTTCGATCCTAAAACATAAGGTGTCGCAGTAATTGGCTCGTGTTATCTTATTTGCTGGGCGCCTGTTATTGTTTTATTATTTTAAAATTTGGGTTCTTTGTCCTCCGGCTAGCTATTATTACTCAGTTAAGCACGTATCCCTGAGCAGGGCGTGTAAACGGAAAGGAGTTGTTACTAAAAGATAAAACTGATAAAATAATTTGTTTCTACACCTTTATTGCCGTCACACTTAACTAATAATTCACGTATTTAATCCTTATACACGCCGGACTGAAACTGTGATATTTCCGAATGTAACCATAATCACTTATTTGCCGCGCACCAATTACTTCGCGTACTTCACATTTTGTAACTAACTGCGACGTGTACCTCGCGAATGACTTTTCAAGATTGCGCGAAACTTGTTGATGGCTCGAGAATATATATATTCCTTCACCTCAAAATTCCTAAACATTATACCAAATCGCGCCAGCATTAGCGTCTGTTTTGTCAGCCAATCATTACTACTAACATATATGGTCTAGGGAAGATATTCCCTCCATTTCTAAAGAAAGGCACGCTACCCTGACGTCATTGTTTGTATCTTTTTAATGATAAACAACTCACCCCCTCGTTTTATTGTTACCCACTTCCACTGTCAGTTTCAGTGAGGCCGTGTAAACTTATTTCCTAACAATGCTTATGGCTAAGAAACATCTAAAATCCTGTACATACAATAATATTAATTTACACTACAATCACTCTGGCATTCACAGCATGTTATGATATAAAATACTGCCTCAAAGGAAATAACAGTAAAATTTGCAGTATTATATAATCTTCTCAGAATTCACCTACCAACCAGGGAAAACCGTGAAAAAACCAAGGCCAGAGTGAACGGCCCAACGGGAATAGAATCCGTAATCACCCGAATGCGAGCCACACACATTACCACGGAACCATCTCGCTCGGTCATCATTTTACACAAAATGTTTCTTATTTTGTATTTTCAAGAATAAAGTACCGTATGTCTAAGATCCTGGCATTAAATAAAATCTATATGCTAAATTCCCAGTGAATAGCCTGTAAAATTTGTTTATACTAGTTGAATGTTATATAACTGGTGAAACCACAACGGACAAACGAAAATTAGAGTTGATTAAAACATACAATTTGTATCAATTTTTCGTACCATTAGCCTCTTCATAAATACTCGTTGAATGTTTACTTTTTTCATGCTTAAATTTATATTATGATGTGGCGTGTATGTGTGTGCATTGTCCCGTCGGAGACACATTATTGCTTTGTTAGCGGCATATGGTTGATGTAATTCTTTCGGCTTGGGGTTTTGAATTTCGTCTGGCGTGATGTCTCTCCCCACCTCCTAGCCAGAGGTGGAGGGAGGGGGGAAGTAAGTGCTACTAGTTATTTGTGTGGTGTGTTTAGCGTGGCGTCAGTTACTTCAAGTCTATAGTCTGCCATGGACGGGTGTGTGTGTGAATCGTGTGAATGTAACCTCATGTGTGTAACATCTGTCTCCAGTGTCTTTCTTTTGTGTATGATGTAGGGACACGTGTTTAATATTCAATAAACCACGCGTAATGTGACTAATGTGAAATTCTGTGTAGTTTTGTGATAACTATCCCACGCCTGCTCTGAAATGTGTTGCTAAGAACCTGGTTCCCTTGTTGCCTCTGAAGCTACGTCTCCCAATGTTTATTCTGGGGTAACTAAAATTTAATATCTAGCTGCAAACCTTTTGGCCTCACCCCGGTATATAACAATATCATCTAGTATAACTTTTAACTGAGTAGTAATAAAAATGTATGTGTAATGTAAACAGTCGAAGGAGTTTGTATTTGCAATGTGCATATAAACCAACTGTTTTATCTTTATTTGAAACCACTTCTAGAGAGATATAACGCAAAATGGAAAATTCGTTACATGAATAATGCATTCTACATGAGATACTTGTAAATCGATAACGGACAGAGTAAATCTCGTGAGTGTTAGACATCGGATGTTTTTCTTGATATTTTGTAATTCTTTAAAAGGAATATGTTCTCTTAAAGTCAATCTACGTTACTATTTATGCTTTAATTCTAAATAATTTCGCTTTTTTACCTTCTCTACTACGTATAGTAAGTTAACGAGGTATGGTATTCAACTAAAAAGTTCGATACCGAGATTCCACCGGAAATATATGTTTTGAGGCCTCCTGAATCCAAAAAAAAACATTTTTTTAAACATATCCGTGTATGTGTCTGTCTGTGAACAGCATAACTCAGAAACGAACAGTCAGATAAACACAAAACTTGGTATTTAGGATCAGTATCTTCCACAGATGCGACACGAAGGTTTTCAAGAAAATCCCCCACCCCAGATTACCCTTTACATGGAACATTTTTCGAAACTTTTAATTTTCACAAAAATGGCTACAACGATTTTGATTAAAATATCACATATTTAAGATACTTTCACGACAAATAAAATGTATATCTTGAATTTTCTGGGAATATCTTCAAAAGCATTCTTCATTGTGAACGTCTTTTGCATAACTGGTAAACCATAACAGATAGACAAAATGTTACTACACAAAAATGTAGATACCGTTAAAATACACAATTTATGTGTTAGGCATTTTTTGTGGAGTGAACCATTTTCGAGATATTGCTTGTTATTCCCTTAAATTTTCCAGTACTTTTTCTCAAATGGGAATTCGTTATTCATTTTTTTTGGTAATGCAAAGAGAATGGAATGCTCCACATAGCAACCAGCTCTTAAAATATTTGACTATCGCTTAAAGCCTACCAATTCCCTTTGCATCTACAAGAAAATTAACAATAACATTAACATCTCGATATCTCGATTAACATGAAGCATATGGGGAATAAGCGTTTGTAAAAATAGTTTGTACAAGAGTAGAGAAAGTCATTTGAGTGTAACACATCAGATCTTTTTATAAATGATTGTCAGTTTCACGCATAATGCAGAACGCTAAACAGAGATATAGCATATTTTTACTTTCTCTATTACGTATAATAAGTAGGGTAAGTATTGCATTCCACCCAAAAATTCGATACAGTAATTTCACCGGAAATACTTTTTCAGGCCCCCTGAATCCAAAAAAAATCAATTTAGAAAAAGGTCCGTGTGTGTGTCTGTGACTGTTGATGTGTGTCTGCGAACAGCACAACTAAAGCCAGATAAATGCCAAACTTGGTATTTAGTTTCAGTATCTTTCAAAGGTGGGACACGAAGATTTTCAAGAAAATTCCCCTACTCTAGACTACCAATGTATGGAAAGTTTTTCGAATTTTTTTATTTTCTCAAAAACAGCTCTAATGATTTTGATTAAAATATCATATTTAAGATATTTTTATAAAAATAAAATATATGTCTTGAATTTTCTGGGAATGTCCGCAAAAGCCCTCTTCATTCTGAATGACTGGTAAACCGTAAGATAGACAGAATTTTACTACGCAAGAAAACCACAAAATTTATGTGGTATACATTTTCTGTGGAGTGAACTATTTCCGGGATATTACATGTTTTTTTAAATTTCCAATTCTTGTACTTTTCCTCAAATGGGAATTCGTTATTCGTTTTTTTTTCTGATGTCCTGGACATGCAGAGAGAATGGAATGCTCCACATAGCAACAAGCTCTTAAAACATTTGACTATCACTTAAAGCCTACCAATTCCCCTTGCATCTACAAGAAAATTAGCAATAAGATTAACATCTCGATATCTCGATTAACATGAAGTATATGGAGAATAATCATTTATAAATGGTTTGTACAAGAGTAGATAAAGTCATGTGAGTGTAACATATCAGCATTTGAAGGTAACTGATATACGGTTTTTGGGTGATGTGTGGTAAGGGTGTAGCGCTATTTTTAGCGTTCTCAGATTTCTCAATGGTTGTTTTTTCATGGGCAGTTTCTTCTGCCGCTGCCCTGTTGGTGTCCTTCTGTAACCAAAGTTAGGTGTAGGTTGGAATTTTTGTTTTGACCGCTTCTTCCATGGGGAGGGGGAAGTGCTTACGTTCAATTTCATAAGCTGCTGTTGACTGGTTTAGTGCCTTCGTTAGCGGGGTGCCCCCAGGGATCTGACGAGGACATTCTCATGTAAATCCAACCTGGCGTAGAAGTGTTGCGCCCGGCGCCCTATCACATCTCCACTTATGAAGTGCCGAGATTTCGTGTAGAAGCCTCAGTACAGATGGACCGGAGCTCCCTATGCTGAATCCGCTGTAATCAGAGAAGCCAAGAGTCTGCTACCATGCCTCACAGTACTCAGGCACTATCATGGGGAGTACATACGTGTACGTACGTACCAACATTTATCTTCGAGTTAATTGCGAGTCATATCCTATGTCAGATTCCATGCTGGAAGGATACCGTTGATTGAAGTACTAATTGCATGACTGGAACCATATCATCTGCTTCGTAAAGCACTATAAGGGTGTCATTGGCCTTTAAGGGACCTAGTGAGTTGTTTTGAGCACAAAAACCCTGGGTGATTAATTCATTGAATTTCTCTTGCCTTCAGCAATTGCCTAAATGTAGTTAAAAACTATAAAACTGGGCACTAAATCATTGAAGCATACTCTTTATTTACAGGAGTGAACATCCGAGACTCTACAACCACAAGTGATGTGCAAGCTGCAAAAACATAACGACAAAAACATGCTGAAAAGAGATAAAGGGTATAAAGAGAATCAATTTATAAAATGAAAAGACGCCCGCTCTGTAAATTCATACTAGGAATTGATTTTGTTGAAAAGGCAGAAAAACAATTTTTGTTTCCTCGAAGGAAAGCAGAGGTACCTGCTATCGGCGACAAGAAGTCTACCGGAAGTTCCGCTTTTGTACTTTGGCTCGGACGTGAAGTTAACAATGGTCTAAAGCTTAGCAGGGTCAGAAAGCATACGTGTCTTATCTCCTATCTAAGAATATTCGTGGGAAGATTTTAAACCCAAAATAAGTTGTAAGAAGCAGACGTGAAAGTTGTCAAAGTGGGGGTAGCCAATGATAAAATCATGAAACAAAAATGATAGGCAATCAAAGATCGCGTATACATCATATGATACGTTGAACTTAAAACGGAACGAAACATAAGAAAGGTGGGGGAAATTCTAAGTTTGGCGAAAGGCGTGAAAAAGGAAAAGAAACTCCGAGCCAACATTCGGGTAAAAACTAACCACGAGGACGGTTGATGAAACAAAATAAGAAGATAATCAGAAAGTTTGAAGTGTGAAATGAAGTTGTGAAATCTAGGCAATTCGAGGGCTAGTCGGAGGAACATATAAGTAGCGACTTCGAAAGTGATGACAATAATAACAGTGGTTTTGACGACGAAGGTGGTGGGTCGACCAGATAGGAGTCTTCGTAACAAAATAAAGAAATAATAATTCAATCTTCGCCGGCAGCATTATTAATATTATCATGGCAGTGTCACCACTCTGAAAACCAGAACCTCAGCTCTACCAGAACAAATTCCTAAATGCCTGCCATCCAACAATCGAACCCGGGACTCTGAGTCTCCTGAAGTGACAGCAAGGAACAACACAGATGCGTCAAATGTCAGCGTCAGGCTCCATTCCTGAGCTTTATAAAACAACTTGACTAATGTCATTAAATGGCTCTCAAGAGCTTAGGAAATGGTACGAGAATGACATAGGATCATATGCTACTTGTTTTCACATAGAACAAATTGCGTATTCAAGCTAGTTGCTAATGCTTTGTCACGCTATTACTCATAGTGTGTCCAAAAATGCTGGGATAAATAAATAATCAGAATCTCACTCACTGGAGAAGTAACAAGTACCTGACAACTTGCTTTCCCATCACATGCACTTTCCGGTTCAGTGGCAGGCACGTTGCCTAAATGAGGTTTAGAATACGACTGATGTATTTTAGTGTTACTCACTTTCTTTAAAATACATTGCTTTACGATATTTTGAGAGAAGTCTAACATTCTCCCCAAATGTGGAATAATTTACTTTGAGTTGAATTGTAAAATGTCATACTCTTAAACATAGCCAAATCCAAGTACTTGTTAGTAATATAGGCTTCTTCAAAAAGAAGGAGCAGATTTTAAACATTTATTTCTAATGAATGACAATAGATAGAGACCCGCGCAACTCATCACTGGATAGACGGAAGTTCACAGTTTTGTTTTATGCTTTCAATACGAGCATCATTTGTTATGCAAGGATGACCAGTGATTTTCTCTTTGCATATGAACATCTTGTAACAAATTGTAAATCTGTTTATGAAGAGGTGGCTCTTTGTTGAGCCTACAACGAAATGCATGCTATACTGAAACAATGGATTTACTCTTTGCATACTGCAGTACACAAAACTACACCTCCTGTGGCGTCGCCATTTCCTCATAAACAAATGAAGTGCTCCTGTTAGCACTGAATAGAACTAATAGCTGAGGGCTTAAAACTTTAAACTTTCCTCTATCCAGCGATGTATCGTTTGTGTAGCTATCTATTGTTGTTCCCTGGAAATTAATATTTAAAATCTACTCCATTTTGAAATAACCCTATATATGATAACCAATTCCAGTAATTCTTTTATATTTGTGCAATACGTTTTTATGAAATTGCAAGCTTTTATGCAAATACAATACATCATTCTTTCTCTCTCTCTCAATAAAGTTACCCAAATACGAATTGAACCATTTAAATTGGTAATGAAATGTGTAACTCCACTCTCTACAAGCGTCAACATTTTACTTTCACTCCTGCATAAGGCTAAAAGATGGGCAGAAGGTTAACATTGCCAATGGGTTATCTATATTCTTGCTAGTTGAATACCATTAAGAAAATAATCATGATAACATTACTAGTACATATATTTAGTGACGTTTTTTGACTGCTAGTCATTTGTCATTACGATGATAATGATAATATGCATTTTATGAAAAGTTGCAAAGTAAAAGTTAATCTGGCGGT
This sequence comes from Deroplatys truncata, assembly GCA_030765065.1. Lineage (NCBI taxonomy): Eukaryota > Metazoa > Arthropoda > Insecta > Mantodea > Mantidae > Deroplatys > Deroplatys truncata. Next base: position 143,224,777 of record CM060980.1, on the reverse strand, counting down.
GCAGCCCTTTTGGACCTTACACCTACTCATCTGTCCACCTCATGCTCAGTATGCAAGACAGAGGTGGACCATCTTGAAGCCCGTTGTAGGGGCATACAATGTGGTCAGTACTGTGTTTACGCTGGCTTTTCTGACGAATATGAAAAGCATTTTATACTTATATATTGTAATTTAGTTCTATTATAAATGACATATAATACAGTGTGGGCGTTTTAAGGTGAGGCCACAGACCGGTTATATAAGTAGCACGTTGTACTGCAGTAACCTCCCTACTTTTCTGAAACGCAACTGGCGGCGCAAGAAGCGTTCAAAATTATCATTATCAGCTGCGTTTCATTCGCTGCTGTGTTCGTGCTGTAAAGAGTTTACAATGTGTATTTCAAGAGTGAAAGTTTATTTAAGACATTTGTCTTAATGTGATTTGCTTTAAAAGTGTTAAAGCCTTCTTATTCGTCCACTGCAATGTCTGCCGACAAACTCACGCTTGAACAAAGAACTTTTAGGTCGATACATACTACGTAAAATCCGAATCATCTAGACAGGTGTGTGCGCAATTTCAGGAGAAATTTCCTGATGTTCCAGTTCCAGGAAGACAGAATGTTAGACTTCTGGTTTCGCCAGAGAGAAGTGTAAGGGGTCATGCACCCGATAGGACAAAGAATTTTAATAATAGGAACCAATAATTTAGATAGGAATATAACCCAATAATGTAATCTAATACTGTAAAAATAACTTTTAGTATAACATTTTTTCGCATGAAATGAACATTTAATCAGTGAGAAGTGAGTGGGCAGCAAGAGTAAAACTCCATCAATAAATACACGCGTATACACACGTGATTAGACAAAATGACAGAAAACAGAGAGAGGGGCCCGAGGTGAGACAAAGACGGAGATAGGAGCTGAATTCCTGGAGAGTCAAGGGAGTTGGAAAAATAAAAAGAGAAACCAGAAGTTCTAAGAGAGACAGAGATAGTGGGTTTTACCAGAGGAGTCAAACGGAATTGGAGAACTTTGTTTTCATAGCACGCCAGGTAAATAACAATGAGAATAGTTGTTACATATATGGGCGTGAATATTGGCGTCATAGTCGGAGGATATAAAAAAGGGAGATTGCCCCAGATTGAAGACTTGCTCTCTTACGGATTCTCATCAACGTATCTCATGCGAATTAAGTCTCAGATTTGTGCGTGCGTGTGTGTGTGTGTGTGGGGGGGGGAGGGGAGATAGCGTGTGACGAGGTTAGTTACGTCCACATCATAAGAAGAAGAAACGATTTACAGCTTTCATGTGTTTTTATTATTATCAAACAAAGAAAAAAGTTCCTAGCCGATTTGACACTTATTATCTATAATAAATTAGGCTGTTTAAGGGAATTAAAGTTGTATTTCCAGCCTTCTCCCATAAAATCCGGAGATTTACAAAGGATAACTGGATAGGCATTTCTCCACAACTCCACGTTAGTAAACTTTGGAGAACTTTCACCTGATGCAGCATCCAGGTGAGATAACACCTGTTGGTTACGTGCGAGACTTCCCGCCACAGAAGCCTCCTCTGAACAGCCCTCCAGTGTGACTTGTCAGTAAGCTTGGAATCGTTAGGTACCTCTGCGCACCCGGTCTGCCTGCTGCAGTTCCTTCACCCAACCGTTCCTCCTGGGGATAAGCACAAATGGTCACTACGTTGGCTCGAGGTGCGAGGTGTCCCTTCCGTTTCCTAGCCATACTCATAAGTTGTAGTAGAATACATTTTTCTTTGGTTAATTCTCGTTTCTTGGAAGCTGTTTCAGCACAAATATAGAAACAGGTATTAAGAGCTAGTTGGAAACTAGTGCTAGATCAAGTAAAAATCTTACGGAGGAAAGAGGACCACATTTTTACATCCAAGAAAGGGTACGGTCGAATGCAAGAAAGTCCCTATGATTTCGGTTACTTTTAGTGTTTTAGATCCTTGAATGTTGGCATAATCTCCTCGTCATTTGTTTCCACGCCTCCTTAGGTGAGCTATCCTGTAATTGGGTTTAACTGAAGTCCGATACCCTAGCAATACCCTATGAAGAAAGGTCAAGCCTAGCTGGGCGATGAAAAGGGTGGAGAATCGGTGTGTCACCTAAATGGTTTACACAACACCCAAGGACAGTCCATACTACTGTCTATTCCAAACCAGAGTTCCCTCTGATGTAAACATAACCACGTGCTTCTACTTGTCACGAAACCAAGAACATACTCTTACGCCAAAGTAAATAGTTCCTTAATACGTGTATTATATTATGAAATATTAGAGCAGGAAAGGTATAGAACAGCACATTTTATTGCGTTTATCATAAGAACTCATTGTTAAGAGTAATGGATATATACTAGCCGTTAAGAGATTACAAAATGTGATTTTCGTCTGTTATTGTGCTAACGCCGAGAGCATCTTGCTTGTTAATACCAACGTAAGCATGACTGCCACTCTCTTCATATACAAGAAATGTAGCAACGAATTCCCAGAGATGCTATCTGAGTATCGAATAAACACTTTGACTAACACAGGAAATTTGATAAGCGAACAGTCATTCATAATACGGTAACACACATATGCTCAGATCAAATCTTGGTATTTGAGTTCACATGGCAGAGGAAGGTGCGTGAAGTGCGAATAAACTGTTCAAACACAAAAGTGGGAAAAGTTAAAAAGTGGCGAAAAACAAACAATACTTCATATATTCAACTCACTATTAGAAGAATACCCGACACTTGCATTAGTGCACATTACGAAACTAACATAGGAATTTACAGGCGTTTCAGTGAGAAGTGTAACCAAAGCGAGCAGGAAATATAAACAGACATAATACAACATAGAAGAGGATAAAATGTGGGAACTTGTTTTACGTGCGACAGTGCTGTGGAATTGTGGATAAGCTTGACATTATTTTGGAGAGTAGTTCTGATTCTGATATAGCAGCTGCGTCATCTTCGGAGTTGCGTGTTGCACTTTTGCCCGAGGATTGTGATTAACGTAAGTAAAATGTTCATTGCCGCATGCTTATAAAATCGATTGTTACCTCAGGTTGTATTTTGAACTATGATTCTCACACAGGGCGAGTTTTTATAGATATAAACAGTGTTCAACAAGCATGTGAGAGGGGAACAAGCAGCCATTAGGGGCGGGGATTGCGAACTATTATCGCGCGGATAATACAAAGAGTTTGTTTTCAGTGAAAGGCTCTCTGGTTTGGAATGGACAGTAGCCCCTAAATGAGTACGGCTCTTATTGGTTCGGCATTCAAGCATTAACCTCTGTAACCGAATGAGGGAAGGAAGGCGCGGCAGAGGCGTGTTAATTATTCACTGTCAACTTAAACCGCAGTTCCACATATCGGCCCGCTTTTATGCACCCGATGTATATATTAAAGCAACAAATTTATAATATCTGCAGTCCCTATAAAAATCTTTTACAGGATTTTAAGCATATCTTAAAAGAAGGTACGTAAACAGGAGAGAAGTTAATTATATAAATGGATGCCAGGTTTCCTATTAAACACTCCTTACTTAGAGATCCCCCAGCCAGAAGTGAGCTCATCCTCGTTTCCGGGTGACGTCCGTTTGATTGAAGACCTAATTTACCCCATAATCTATCATCTGGAAATAACTCTGTTGACTCTACGCGATGGTGACACCGCTTTCGACATTTTAAAAGCTTATTTTTTAGAACATAAATACAGTCTTGGATCTTTGTCATGCAGCTTATGAAAGCTCTCAAACTAACCTGGTTTCGAAATGCTTTGGTTTCCACTCTCTCGAGGCCACAATTTTTAATTCCAGAGAAACCCAATTGGAAGAACTAGCACTATTCTAGTGTATACACTAATTGCTGTTTTTTTTCTGCCTTCACTCCATACCATTTCAGAACTAGTTATCTAAAGCATGTGGTGCGTTCAGTGTTGCTCCTTTGTTGTATCTACCAAAGCGAAAAATCTTATGTGTTATTTTCAAATTAAGTTTTCTTCCCATTGCCGTTTATTTTGATCTCTCTTCTGCAAGCTATTCTTGCATAAACTTATTAGCAAATTATTCTCAAAAGTGCATTTGGTATTACCATTCGCTTTTCTGCAAAACCTATTCCTGTTTGTGGAAAATAATGCGTTTTGTAAAACGCGCAACATCTTATTATGATGTGTATAATTCTTCTTCTTCCTCATGGATTAAACATTTCTGTGTGTATATCTATATCTCTTATATCTTTTTCCTGCCACCTTTTAATTTGATCTTTCAGCATTTCTCTTTCCTAATCCACATCTAATTCCTTTGCTATAAATCCATTCTCCTGCCTCGAGGGTTTTGGATGGACTTTGCCATCTTGACGTAGGATATTAGATTTATCCCACCTCCGTTGAGCAACAGCTACCCAGTGGTCTGGAAAGCCTTTAAAAGCAATTTAGCTTAATAAATTACAACTTCATCTCTAGCACTGTACCCAGTGAATCAAATGCTGTTTGACTAATTCCGATTTACAATGACTTCTATGGTTCGCTTCTTTGTGCAGTGTCTTCTTCACCTCACTGCAAACTTAATACAACTATGATCCACTCTTGCCTTCAGCCTAGCTACGTCTAAAATGTCATTTTTCAATGACGCGAGAAGAGAAAACAGCCATTCTGTGCCGTTATCAGAAGTAGTTTGCCATAAATATTACTACTGTGCGGAAACTTCAATTGTAGGTTGTGAGAAACTCGTCTATTTTACCCAAAAGAGAGAATAAGAATATATTCAGTTTGAACTGTCTATAGCGTAAGCGTAATTTTGTATTCAAATGCATAATAACGTGAGGAATTTACTATAGCGACTAAATTAGCGAATCTAGTGATCTGGAAAAATTGTTACTGAATATTTCATTCGGTGTATCATGTAGAATCGCCCCTTTAGCTAAGGTTATCTTCTCCATATGGTCTAAAATCTTCGGGGGTGGTCCTCCGTGGTGTAGTGGTTACCATACTAGCCTCTCGTTCCCGAGGTCGCGGGTTCAAACCCGGCGGAGGACAATGGCTTCCGTCGGAAGGGAAGTAGAGCCGGTGGTCCCGTGTCGTAGATTTACGGCACGCAAAAGAACCTCAAGCTTGATGAGGCCTCTGAGCAAAATTTCCGGCCTTTCTCGCCCAATATAGAAGGGGACGCTTATGGCCCACATCAGTTAAAGACCGTCTATAAATAAAGCTCAATTTAATTTTATGATCTTAGGAGGGAACCTTCTTCCATCAATCGACGAGTGTACCCATTTAGTAGATAGAGGACTATACGGGCGGTAGGATGATAACGAACGAGGATGTTGATTGAACGATGGTACCTACAGCTTTTATTATGGATTCTAAATTACGTTGGGCCTTGAAGACACTTCACATGAGTGATTATTGTATAGGAGCGACTCTATAAAGTATCTTTCAACAAGAGTGTCCTATCTTTAACATGTGACAGCTGTCATTATTGAGTTACAGCAGCCATTTTTCGCATGTGGTTACAGTTGTTATTGACAAATAGCCATGTAACGTTACAACATTCAGCAACGCGTAGAAATTGTGAAAGTTTATTATCAAAATGAATCATCTATTCGCCAAACCTTTCGTGTATTGCGTGAAGTTTACGGTGTGCATAATCGTCCCTGCGAGAGAACGATTCGGCGTTTGATCGTTAAATTTGAAAAAGTGGTTTTGTCAGCGATCAAAGAACGCCTGTACGTAATCACGTAAGCGCTCCAACGAAAACATAGGCGCCGTTCGTGAGAATGTACGCAAGAACGGAAACAAATCAATTGCTCGTTGAGCGCAAGAATTGGGGCTTTCTCCGACCACAACTTGGCGAATTCTGCATCTGGACTTGAAGTTTCACGCTTACAAAATGGTGTTAACTCTAAGAACTAAAGCCCAACGACCATAGGTTGCGCCGTGTATTCACTGACTGGGCTATGGAGCAATTGGAAGCTCACCCGGATTTTTGTCGAAAAATCATCTTCATTGACGAAGCCCAATTTTGGATGAATGGTTGTGCTAACAAACAAAATTGCCGCTATTGGAGCAATCACAATCCAATGCAGATTCAAGAACGACCACTTCATCCCCAAAAGGTTACTGTGTGGTGTGGATTTTGGTATGGTGGAATCACTGGAGTAGATTTTTTTCCAAGATGAGGATGGAGAAGCTCTGTCAATGGAAAAAAGATACTAAGCTCTCATAAGGGACTATGTTTGGCCTCAATTGGATGATATGGATCTCAGAAACATCTGGTTCCAGCAATATGGTGCCACATGCCATACTGTTCTCGAAACAATCGATGTTTTGAAGAAGTTCCGAGGTTTCATCATTTCCCGCGGTGGTGATGTTAACTGACCCCCGAAGTCGTGCGATTTAACGCCGTTGGATTACTTCTTGTTACTTACGTTAAATCTCGAGTTTATGTCAACAAACCAGAAACAGTAACGCGTGTTATTCGTGAAGATGGACCTAATTTACGTTCTTCTGTCATTGAAAATTGGGTCAACCGTATACGCGCAATCCAACGAAGTCGCGGTGGTCACTTATCTGATGTTCTCTTCCACACGTAATGACATTAATTATGTTCCAAAATAAAAAAAGAAATAAATCTCTATCATTTATAGAACCTGTTTTATTTAAGTTCAAAGATAGGACACTCTTGCTGAAAGACCCTATATAACATATGCTTAAAAGTTTTTGTTCATACAGTTCCTATATAAGCTGTATAAACGGAAAGTTGTATTTAAATGTACTTAAACCTAGCATCTATGTATTCCAATTAAACTGCTATATATTTTGTAGACGTTTCTGGAGTTTTGTGCATACATTTAACAGAAAACAGAATACCTACTGTAACAAAATTTCATATCGTACATGTTGCTATATTCTGCTAGTTTTGGCAGTCTAATTCTGATGCAGGTAGTATCTGCCCCACGTATGGAAGCCAACTTGAAGTAGGTATTGTCTTTACATTATTTGCACCTTTATTTGCACCACGCTTTGGGCGTCAATTTGAAATAAGGTTATGTTATGGTGGTGTATCGTATTTCGACTGTTGGGGAGCCGAAGGTGAAGTAGTTGCAACCGCACGTATGGTAAAAAGTTTCCGGTAGCCTTCGCCCCATATCGACTTTCCGGTGGCCTTTGCCCCAAATGTTTAAAAATATTAACTTTGTAATTTTTTACTGTTTCTTTGATTATTACATATTTATGGTTGCCTCGACTGCGTCAGTATTTACTTTTAGAGACATGAATGTGTTAGCAGAGAATGGTGCGACTGAAGAATGTAGGCTTACCAGATTATAATTTTACTTCACTTCTTTTATTAATTCTTGACATGATTTAAATAACACTTCGCTGATATAGAGAGCTGTGAGATTTTTTTCTATTAATTACTTGTACTTTTAACCCGTACACTATTTTTTGTCTCACACTAAATACGTATTAAATTTCTCGAGGACGAATCTCGCGTCCGGTTTGGAACACTGTCTACAACCAACTGACTTCTGAATTTGTAAATTTTGCTAACAGTTTCTGATTGGCTAATCCTACTCCAATAGAATGCCTTCATTTTACTAAAGCTTTTTCTGGTTTTTGATTGGCTATTTATAAACTGTCTCAAAATTTACATTATTGTTGCTCCAATAATGACTACTAGCATTATTAAACTTTCTTACTCATTATTGCCTGAAGGTTACCTCATTGCTAGCAACTTTTAACCTATTATTATCACAGCTCCTACATTATTAAATTACGTAACACATTCACATAAGATTATTACATGTATACAATAATATAAACATATACAATGACTGTAATATACACTTTTTATATCTTGTTACATGCACATATTGCTTTAAGGCGGGCTATTTTTGAATTATATATTTTATATAATTAGACAAATTATTTAAGTGTTAAAAATATTGCCTCAAATCTCACCAAAGGTAGAGGGAATATAACATTTGACACAAACACCATGCCGAGGTGGATCTGAATTACACTTCCTTTCTTATTACGATAGTAATTGGGTAGTTGTTCCATAAGAAGCTGCTGTTTAGTATCGTCTATCAATGTTATCTCCTGTTCTTTGATGTCAAATTCCTTGCATTAGGCAGTGTGAGACGCAGAGCCTCTTGTCTGTCGTGCACGCCCACGTTAATTACTAGCCATGCCGATGTCTCACTAATAAATCTCGTGTGTTCATTTGGCGACGGGCTAAACATGTCACCTAATCCACACGCATATACCGTCACAATCCCTCGTTAAGCCTTGGAAACCGCACATACACGTCCTACTAACATGTACCGAATCCCATCACAATCACTGAACTCATGCCACGTCATTCGTGTTGATATTTACACGCTATTCGATATTCAATGCTCAGGCTTTTAAGCAGATGTGCGCATAGATTTTTATTTTCTCTACCACGTACATAGCAGGTAGAGAAGGTATTCCATTTGCGGCAGTATTTGTAACACTTAAAAGATTTCAGTCTAATTATATAATATATAAATTCGATAACAGCCCGCCTTAAAGCAATATGTGTATGTAACAATATATAAAAATTGTATGTTACAGTCATTGTAAATGATTATAATATTGTATACATGTTCAATAATATTATGTGAATGTATTACGTAATTTAATAATGTAGGAGCTGTGAGAATAATAGGTTAAAAGTTGCTAACAATGAGGTAACAATGAGGTAACCGTGAGGCAATAAGGAATTTGAAAGTTTAAATGCTACTATCATTATTGGAGCCAACAATAATGTAAATTTTGAGACAGTTTAATAAATAGCCAATCAACAACCAGAAAAAGCTTTAGTTACATAAAATTATTCTATCAGAGACTTGAAACACAGAAATTTACAAATTTAGGCGGTAGAAATCAAGTCAGCTGCTTGTAGACAGCGCTCATAACCGGACTTGTTACTTGTAGACAGTGTTCCTAACCGGACGCGAGATGTGTCCTCGAGAAGTATAATGCGTATTCAGTGTGAGATAAAAGTAGTTTACTATTATAAAGTGCAAGTAATTAATTAAAAAATCGCACAGCTCTCTCTATATCAGTGAAGTGTTATTTAAATCGCGTCAAGCATTAATAAAAGGAGTGAAGTAAAATTATAATCTGTGTAGGCCCACATTCTTCAGTCGCACCACAACCCTGCAAAGAGAAACATGTCTCTAACAATAATACTGACGCAGCAAACATAAATATATAATATTTAAAGAAACGTAAAATTACAAAGTTAATATTTTTAAACATTTGGGGGGGGGCAAAGGACACCGTAAAGTACATTTGGGGCGAAGGCTACCGGAAAGTGGGTACTATACGTGCGGTTGCAACGAAGTTCTAGTTCGGCTCCCCAACAGTCGAAATATAATTTTCCATACGTAGCAGCCACAAACCTACTTCAAATTGGTTTCCCAAATCGTGGAGCAAATAACGTAAAGAAACAGACTTTTTCACATTTCAGCCAAAAATTCAATCCAATATTTTTCCCTCAATTACATACTTTGAGGTCCCTTGAAATAAAAATAAGCACTTTTAGAAGTTTATGTAAACAGCATAACTCAGAAACGAAAAATACCAAATATCAAACTTGGTATTTAGGTTCAATACCTTCCAATTACAACACGAAAATTTTTAAAAATTCCCCCAACCCAAAATATCCTTTACAGATACTTTTTTCAACATTTTTCATTTCTAAAAACTGGCTAACGATTTTTAAAGTGGTGTCCACCTGCGCCACGACATCCTTGACCGTCGGATGAAATTACCATTCACACGCCTAAATTCTTCTTGCGTAATGTTCATAATTTCTGTTTTTATATTGTTCTAACTTCATCTAGGGTGTGAGAATTGTTCCTACAAAATTTATTTTTAGCGTTTATCGATCCCGTTGTTCCAAATTTATTGACCAAACATCTCAGTCTCTCTACCCGGAACTGGATAACCAGTAAATCGTTGCTGAAATTACCTACACACCTGTATACAGGATTCAGTTTTCAATTATGTTCAAGCGTGAATTTGTTGGCAGGCATTTCCGTGGACTAATAAGAGAATAGCATTCCTAAGGAAATCACACAGAACATACGTATTGTTGAAACTCTTCACAACATGAAGACAAAAGCAACGATGCGACAGCTGATAAACGTACCCCTGACACATCCTGCGCCGCTTCTACGCAGTGGCATAATACCGAGGTCAATATCGTCTCGGCCAATACGCATACATATATGGTGGTTGTGTCCTTGGCATAAAATGAAGACACTATATTAAAGATATTTACATGACAAAATGTATACCTTGAATTTAATGGAAGTATCCTTAAACTTCTCTTCATTCCAGGGAACATTTTATAATTTTGTATAACTGGTAAACGAACGATGAACGAAAACATACTATACAAAAAAAATGTGGTTCTCTTTAAAACACAATTCATTTCAAATAACTCTTTGCATCAGCCATTTCCGAGATATCCGTTATAAATTGTTCTAATTGTTCAATAATTTGTCGTTCTTTTAAGTCTGTCTGTTTAAAGTTGTTTCTGGCGTTGTCATGGAAGGAGTATGGGATTTTTAAGTCCAGCGTATAATGCCCAATTCTTAAACAGTTGACTGTCGATGTTCCCTTTGTATCTATAGCGAAATGTGTAATGTAGCTATTTTTGCAAAGGTTTATTTAGATTAAAATGTAGTGGATAGAAAAATAAGTTCTCGAAAGAATAATTGGCATAACCACTAATAAACGATAAGAGGGTAGAGAAAGCCATGCGAATGTAACACATAGAAATATTTTTCGTTTCTATACCCCCTATAATTGCTGTGGTCATATCGGGGACCTTGACTGAAGTATTTGATGGTGGTTTGACTCTTTGAGCTTTTAGATTATCTTACTGTAGATTTTGGTTTTAACTTTTTAAAGCTAAAAATGAAGGATAGGGATTAATCCTAATTAAAAAAGTATGCCAGAAATCAAACCTGCAACCCCCGGGTGAAATGTGTATATTTTTTTTTTTTTGTTACAGCAAGAAAACAAACCTGATATGAATGCTTGCGAGTTCGATAGGTCAGCATATGGCTTCTTAATCCAGATATCCCAGATTCGATCACAAGTTGTGACGATCACAGTATTATTATAAAGAATCACAAGCTGCTCTTCAAGAGCCTGGTAGGGTGTACAAGATAGTGAATGATGTGCGTTTCATACTAAAAGAAATATAAAACTAATGTAAAATACCAACGTAAGCAAGTTAGTATTAAATCAATGTTGCTACACAGGATGGACCATTTAAGTTGAGACTGTACAATATCTCCCAACACTAGGCGTTGTAGAAAAAATGTCTTGAATAAACGTTGCTTGATATTATGTGGAAAGGTAAATTCCAATAGTCGTGTTTTGTTTGGAGGACGTTATAATGTCATTTACGGTAAATTTAATGTTTTAAATCAGAACCTACAATTAGGATTAATTTAAATTGACCCTAAAGTGACCATCACAACGACCTCCAAATAAAATACGACTAATGGCATTTACTTTCCCCCATGATATTAAGCAACTTTTATTCAAGACATTTCTTTCTACAACGCTTAGTTTTGGAGATATTGTACAGTCTCGACTTAAATGGTTCACCCTGAATAAAGACACTTCCATGGGAAACCTAGTAAAAGTCACAGGGCTTCCTCTATCCAATATTTGTTTCATGCAATACTAACATATAAACTGATATGATATAATGCTGCAAATCAAAATTAAATAGGAACGTTTATTTTTGGACAATAATTATACCTCATCTTGTCTACTACATACACTATGTGATCAAAAGTATCCGGACAACCCACAAACATACGTTTTTCATATTAGGTGCATTGTGCTGCCACCTACTGCCTGGTACTCATTATCCGCGACCTCTGTAGTCATTAGACATCGTGAAACAGCAGAATGGGATGCTCCGTGGAACTCACGGACTTCGAACGTGGTCAGGTGATTGGGTGTCACTTGTGTCAGAAGTCTGTACGCGAGATTTCCACACTCCTAAACATCCCTAGGTCCACTGTTTCTGATGTGATAGCGAAGTGGAAACGTGAAGGGACATGAAGGTACAGGCCGACCTCGTCTGTTGACTTACAGAGACCGCCGACATTTGAAGAGGGTCGTAAAGAGTAATAGGCAGACATCTATCCACACCATCACATAGGAATTCCAAACTGCATCAGGATCCACTCCAAGTACTATGTCAGTTAGGCGTGAGGTGAGAAACCTTGGATTCCATGGCCGAGCGGCTGCTCATAAGCCACACATCACACAGGAAATGCCAAAAGACGCCTCGCTTGATGTAAGGAGCGTCAACATTACGGGATTGAACAGTGGCAAAACGTTGTGTGGAGTGACAAATCACGGTACACAATGTGGCGATCCGATGGCGCGTGAGGGTATGGCGAATGCCCGGTGAACGTCATCTGCCAGCGTGTGTAGTGTCAACAGTGAAATTCGGAGGTGGTGGTGTTATAGTGTGGTCGTGTTTTTCCTGGAGGGGGTTTGTACCTCTTGTTGTTTTGCGTGGCACGATCACAGCGCAGACCTACATTGATATTTTAAGCACCTTCTTGCTTCCCACTTTTGAAGAGCAATTCGGGGATGGCGATTGCATCTTGCAACACGATCGAGCACCTCCTGCTCATACTGCACGGGCTGTGGCGGAGTGGTTACACGACAATAACATCCCTGTAATGGACTGGCCTGCACACAGTCCTGACTTGAATCTTATAGAACACCTTTGGGATGTTTTGGAACGCAGACTTCGTGCCAGGCCTCACCGACCTACACCGATACCTTTCTTCAGTTCCGCACTCCGTGAAGAATGGGCTGCCATTCCCCAAGAAACCTTCCAGCATCTGATTGAAAGTATGCCTGCGAGAGTGAACGCTGTCATCAAGACTAAGGGTGGGCCTACACCATAATGACTTTCAGCATTACCGATGGAGGCCGCCACGATCTTGTACGTCATTTTCAGTCAGGTGTCTGGATACTTTTGATCATGTAGTGTATTTCGCTATTTTCGTTAAATTGATGGATATAAGCGCGACTTAAAGCAAATGCAAATTTTATATTCTTAGGGCATTTTTAATAAAAAAAAACAATACACATGTGTCCTCATAGCCTTACAGAAGTACTATCAGTATGCACTGACGTCAGTTACTGTTTACTGACGTCCATTACTACCAATTGGTGGCATGTTTGCAATGGTTTGAATCTAGCTAACTCCCGACGTTGAAATCCTAGCCACTGACACCTAGCAATCAAGTCAACTGAGACACAAACTCGAGAATCCGCACTAACAACTACTAAGCTCACAAACAGTTATTGTGAATACTATAAAATATTTGAAAACGGTTAAAATTATCTTGTGTTAATATAAACAAATGGAATTTTAATGGATAAAATATACGCTTTAGTGCTTATAAAAGCATTAAATTGTTAAAATTGGGTATGAAGACTCCACAAAAACTAAAATTTAAAAAAGAAGAAAATTATGTATTTCTCTGCACTTGCATCTAGGATCAGAAAATCACTCGTGGGGACAATGTCGGCGCTGTTGCGGTATATCTGGATTAAAAAGGAAGCTATGTTGTTTGTGAAACGTGTTTTTCTAACCCCAGAGGAAGTGGATTGAATGAAGGAATAATGGCAGATTTCTACTTAAGAAAATATTACATAATTAATTAATAAGCCGAATTTCTTTCATTTAATAAACTTGCACTTCAATAACATACATAATTACCTTTTAGAAACCCTTATGCTTTCACAATTCTTTATATTCTTTACAGCTTCAATACATTTAATTAAAGTACAATAATTTCGTACTTCCTTCCTGCTCTAACATTTACCGATATCTTTGAAATCTAAACCCCAATAAATCTATGGTTCGGACAATCAGCTTTTCCCCGGTGAATAATTACTAAAACGAATTTTGAATAGTTTAAGCAAAAAAGGAATTTAGAAATACCGTCCGGAATGCCTTCTGTCTAAACGCTATCCTGCTGTTTTCCTCGTGACCTCTCTCGCCGTCGAAGAAAGATTGATCAGCCTAGTGGACTGCACGTTGAGGAGAGCTGCAACTGATCCGGCGCCTGCGCAGTCGACGATCACCATCACCTGATGTATTACACGACTCTAACTGCGCGCTTTCTTCTTGTTGTTGTCGTCTCCTTGAGAAACCACTACCATAATCGTTTCACTTCTGTTCCCGTATATGTCAGCCTTCCTTTAGTGGAGCCTCTAGTTGCCTAGAGTAGATTTCTCCGGGGAGGGTCAATTTGACACAATTTTTAAGTCTTTTGAAATAAAACATTACCTAGTGGCTATTTTAAGGAATTATATTTACTTAATAATGCACACTTTAAACGCTCGTGTTTCAAGAAGACTGTTGGTGAAATGAATATTTAAAGAAATAACTTCCAAGAAAAATGTATTAATTAATAATATTACTCTATTTAGGCTTTTACGTTAAAGACAATATAAAAGTTCAATAGAATCCATTATCGCTCATTAACACAATTTTCATTGCGCAGTTTCTTGAACACCCAATGCCTCGAAATAAACCCTGTATAAAGACAGTTTCAGGGACTGCTAATATGGAACACACATTTTGTTGTACGAGATAATAGTCAACGTTTTAATAAACACAAGAACCTCCCTTATCCGGCCCTCATTGATTCGAATTTCCGGTTTATCCAGATTGATTTTTGCTTACTTTTTCACCGTGAAAATACACCAGTCTTTGATAATTATATATGAATGTATTGTAATGTAGAGCAGAGTAGAGATCGCCTTCGGCTGAAAGCTTCAAGCTCACAATAAGTACCATTACTATGGTCAGTGTCACAGAACAATAAAACTTAAGTGTGTGAGGTACCAGTAACGTCTGTGGCCCGTATTCTGAAGGTAATGGGTTCGAATCCTGTGGACGACCTTTCTTACACATGCATTTTTTCGGGAGTTTCCCTGGTTCGCTAGGCAAATGCTGGGAAGGATCCTTTAAGTTCCCCGAATTTCGTGTCCCTCCATTTCACCTTCATTCTCATTCCACTTTACCTTTCATCCGCGTGATCTCTTTCGGGGTTGTAAGTGTCGGCGGAAGGTCCCGGCGTGTGCATAGTGGGGGAAATGGATGCTTTGTGGAAACATTCTTCCCCCGGAATGGGGGCGCTATCCGGGTTCCGGATCCTCCAGGGGATGTGTAAACCCACACGGGGGAGCGGAGCCGGCGACACCAGTGTCTTCCGGAGAGCTTAAATCTGTAAATAGTAGGGACCCTACCTCTGCTGTCATGCCCTGGTCCGGCCGCCCTCTATCTCCTCTCACCTCATCCCTCCCGTCCGGGGCATAGTTACGAAATATCTATATAGGTCGACGTGCTAAGTCCCCCTCTTGTTGAATCCTAACCCTAAAGTGTTTGAGATTATGCCTCATTAATTTTTATGACATCCTGAAAGCGATCATAGGCTACTCGTCTGGATTGCGATCAATTCTTTTCTCCCTGTTTTGTAATGATCCAAATTTCAATTTCCTACATCAAAATTTGTATTCATTTACAATTAAGTTTCCGGGTTATCCGGATTTTCGTTATCCGGTCCCACTTACTCCGGATAAACGAGAGTTTTGTGTAAGTCTATGTTATTCTTGATGTTAGCGAATGAGAAACAAAAGAAATTACGCGTAACATTCCAAAATGTACCGCCTAATATACAGAACCGTCAAAACCTATTAAGAATATTGCGGAAATTCTAATAATAACAGAAAATGTTCTTTTCCTTTTCATTTGGTGTCAACACACAACTACAAATGTGTAGCAGTAAAGAGAATTGTTCAAAGTTTGAAGTTTATGTTTTGCAGCAAAGTGACTTTTCCAACATAAGGTCTGTAAGGCTTGAGCAGTTAAATATTGCACATTATATTTTATTTTAAAACTAACACAACCCGCAGCTCCGCTCGCGAAAACCCCTCTCTTTCCCTATCTCTAAATATTTCACTCCTCCCCCTCCCTTTCTCTCTCTCCCTCCCTCTCTGAAATGTGCATTGCATGTTATATTTTAGAAACACACAATAAATTGTGAAATCATGCTATTACGTTTTGGGGAGAATAAAACACTTCCTCTTATACCTATCAAGTGTGTGGTGGAACTATTGCTTATTATAGTACCGAAATAAATAAATTTAGTTTTATTTATGTACGCTCTTTAACTACTACGGTCCTTAGTGTCCCATTCTATATTGGGCGTGAAAGACGGGTCATTTTGCTCAGAGGTCTCTTCATCAGGCTTGAGATTCTTTTACGTGCCGTAAATCTACAACACGGGACCATCAGCTATACTTCCCTTCCGAAGGAATTCACGCTAAGGATTTTTACGCCCGAAAAACTACATCGCCCTCCACTGGGTTTGAACCCGTGACCTCAGGAACTAGAGGTAACCACTACACCACGGAGGACGACTTATGGTACCGAGATCATATAAATCAATAACCGCTATCAAAAATAGTTATAGCTTCTTTAATATTTATTATTCCATTCAATTGTTGTAAAAAAAAAGCCTCTCAAAAATATTATGTTTGCGAACTTTTCTTACTTTAATTTAACAAAAATATACATAAGAAGCTAATTATTTAGTGTTTTACTTTCCCTACTACATATAGTAAGTCGGGGAAGAATTTTATTTCAATACGTGTTTTAAGACTATCCTGAATCAAAAAAAATCTTAACTCAACTGTGAACAGCATAACTCAAATACGAAAAGTCGGATAACACCAAATTTGGTATTTAGGTTCAGTACCTTCTAAAGATGCGACACGAAATTTTTCAAGAAAAACTCCCCACCCCAACTATCACTTACATGGAAGATTTTTCGCAATTTTTTATTTTCTAAAAAGTAGCTCTAATGATTTTATTTGAAATACCATATATTAAGGATATTTGCATGACAAATAAAATGTATATCTTGAACTTTCTGGGAAGAGCATGTGAAGTGCACTTCATTTGGAAGAAATGTTGTATTATCTTGTATAACTGGGCGAAGGCGAAAACCTACTAAACAAAAAATTGAGACAGTATTTGTAACACTTGAATTATTTAAATTAAATTATATAATATGTAAATTCAATAACAACCCGCCTTGAAGCATTATGTATGTAATAATTTAAAAAAAATGTATGTAATAGTCACTGCATATGCTTATATTATTGTAAACATGTTCAATAATGTTATGTGAATGTATTCGTAGATCAATAATGTAAGATCTGTGAGAATAATAAGTTTAACGTTGCTAACAATGAGGTAATAATGAGGTAACCTTGAGGCAATAATGAGTTTGAGAGTTTAAATACTACTAGTCATGATTATAGCAACGATAATGTAAATTTTGTGACAGTTTTGTCAACAGCCAGAAAAAGCTTTAGTAAAAATGCAGATATTCCATTGGACTAGGATTAGTCAGTCATAGACTTGAAATACAAAAGTTTACGGGTTTGAACAGTTGAAATCTTTTAGTTGCTGGCAGACCTTGGTAGTGACCGGATGGAAGATGTGTTCTCTAAAGAAATATTACGCATTCGTGTGAATCCTAAAATTAAATATACACGTTAACAAAGCACAAGTTATAAATTAAAGAATCTCACAGCTCTTAATATCAGTGTAGTGCTATATAATTTGTGCCAAGAATTAATAAAAAGAAGTGAATTTAAACTTAAAACCCGTGTAAGCCTACATTCTTGTCGTACCACGCCCTGATTAAGAGAAACATGTCTCTAAAGTAGGACTGACGCAGCCGAGACAAACATAAAAATAAATACTATCTATAGAAGCAGTTTAATAACAAAGTTAATAAATATTTTTTAAACTTGGAGTGTAACAAGAAAAATACATCTTCAAATAGGCTTTACATACGTAGCAGCGTATTACGTAACAAACAATCCACTTCAAAATTGACGTTCATACATGGAGCTGATTAAATAAACTCCAAGACAATAACTACTTCAAGTTGGCTTTCCAAGCGTGTGTCTAATAACAACAGTAAAACTTCAACAACAATAAACTCCAACAGTTGAAGATCATAACTTTTCCAAATTGGTTCCCATACGTGGAGCCTATCTACTTCAAAATGTATATCTCTTTAAAACACACAATTTATTTTAAGTATATTTGTTGTGGCATAAGCCATTTCTGAAATATCCGTTATTAATGGTTCGAATTGTTCATTTCTTCGTTATTCTTTAAAGTCCTTTCAACATCAGTTGTTACTCGCGATTGCATGAAAACAGTATGGAATTTTAAGACCAGCATATAGCGTCTAGTTCTTACACATTTGAATATCGCTTTCTCTTTGTATCTATAACGAAATGTGTAATGTAGCTATCTCTGCAAAGGTTTATTTGAATTACAATGTATGGGCGTGTTTTTAAAGTAATTGTTTTAAAAATATCATAACATCATAACATTATTTTCCAAATACTTTATTATCATTCATTACCTTACACCTTAAACTACTTCTCTACATAGTCACCGCCGTTATCAGGCATTTGTAACGGGAAACCAGTTTTTGTATGCCTTCGACAAAGAATGATGCCGCCTGCGATGAAAACCAAGTCTGCACTTCTTGTTTCACAACATCATCGTCGTGGAAATGTTTTCCATCAAGGAATTTCTTCTGATGAAGAAACAGATAAAATTCGCTTGTTGCCAAATCTGGACTGTAAGGATGTGGTCAAATTGTTCTCAACAAAATGATACGATTAGATCTAGAGTTTTGCTGAGTGTTTGGCATGTTTACTCATTATTGTTTCCCCATAAACCTCATACAATTCGTGATGAATGTTTGCTGGCGTAACATTTCTCGCGTTCAAAAAACGAATAACTGATATGACTTTACAGTCGGCGGGTTGTTCGATTGTTTTGAACATTTCGAAAC
The DNA here is from genome assembly GCA_030765065.1 of Deroplatys truncata. Classification (NCBI taxonomy): domain Eukaryota; kingdom Metazoa; phylum Arthropoda; class Insecta; order Mantodea; family Mantidae; genus Deroplatys; species Deroplatys truncata. The sequence continues at coordinate 143,205,806 of CM060980.1, read as the reverse complement.
GCTCTAATATGAAGCAGTATTTTTAACATTTAAATGATTTCAGTCTAATTATATAATATATAAATTCAATAACGCCTTAAAGTAATACGTGTATGTAACAATATATAAAAAGTGTATATTACAGTCATTGTATATGTTTATATTATTGTATACATGTGTAATAATGTTATGTGAATGTATTACATAATTTAAAAATGTAGGATCTGTGAGAAATAGGTCAAAAGTTGCTAACAATGAGGTAACCTTGAGGCAATAATGAACTAGTAAGTTTAAATGTTACTTGTGATTCTTGGAAGCAATAATGTAAATTCTGAGACAGTTTAAAGATAGCCAATCAACAAGAAAAAGCTGTAGTTAAATGAAGGTATTCTATTGGACTAGGATTAGCCATTCAGAAACTAAAATGGTGCAAAATTTACAAATTCAGAAGTCAAGTTGCTTGTAGACAGCGCTCATAACTGACGTGTTGCTTGTAGACATTGTTCCTAACCGGACGAGAGTGTCCTCGAGACAAAAATAGTTTTACTTGTTAAAAAGTGCAAGTTGAAGCCGAACTTATAAAGTCAATAATTATCATAATAATCTGGGAGGAATAGCAAAATACAATAAATAATAAAATATTTAAAATCAGCGCATGTATTAAAAGGAGAAACATTGGGAAAATTGTTGACTGTTAAAAGTGACAGAAAGACCAGACAGGCACAGCTTAGCTAATTAGGGACCAGCCCCAGGTAAAGGGTAAAACCGATGTAGCCAGTTTCTCCTGGAAATAATGGGTACAATTGCACTGACCAGGAAGTGAAAGTAACTAGAAGCTTCATGGCTTCTTCAAATTGGCTCCCAAAGCGTGGGGCAAATAACAACGTAAAAAACGTAATAATAATTAACTTTTTCAAATAGGAAAACACAATGTGACGATCGTTTACAGCTGCGTCTGGCTTTCTATGAATGAAGTAAGTGATTTGCGCATGCTCAAAATCGCGACTGCGTACTTACAGTAAATTAAAAACAGGCCTCGTTTAGACAGAAAATAAACGTTAGTAAGAATAGTTTGTATAGCCTCTATTAACGATAGAAAGTAGAGAAAGTCATGTGAATGTATTACATCAAATATCTTCGTTTTACTTTGTGTCCATTACAACGTCGTCCTCCCCTTTGAGGAATATAATTAAGAAGCCATATAGTATGTTCTCTAAGTGATACGTAAGGTACGTAGGTAATATACGAAGATTCTTAACAACCGATTCGGCCATTATTGTGTGGGAAGGTAACATTTTAAAAATCTGGTGTGTTACACTCACATGGATTTCTCTACTCTACTACAAACTATTTTTACAAACGCTTATTCTCCATATGCTTCATGTTAATCGAGATGTTAACCTTATTGCTAATTTTCTTGTAGGTGCAAGGGGAATTGCTAAGCTTTAAGCGATAGTCAAATATTTTAAGAGTTGGTTGCTATGTGGAGTATTCCATTCTCTTTGCATTACCAGCACAAAAAAAATGAATAACGAATTTCCATTTGAGAAAAAGTATAAGTATTGGAAAATTTAAGGGAATAACAAACAATATCTTGAAAATGGTTCACTCAACAAAAACAATGTATATGACATAAATTGTGTATTTTAACGCGATCTAAATTTTTTGTGCAGTAAAATTTTGTCTATCTCTTATGGTTTACCAGTTATGCAAACGTGGTTCACAATGAAGAATACCTTCGGAGACATTCCCAGACAATTCAAGATATACATTTTATTTGTAATGAAAGTATCTTAAATATATGATATTTAATCAAAATGGTTAGAGCCATTTTTGAGAAAATTAAAAGGGTGGGGGGATTTTCTTGAAAAATTTGTGTCGCATCTCTGGAAGATACTGAACCTAAACACCAAGTTTGGTGTTTATCCAACTGTTTGTTTCTGAGTTATGCTGTTCACAGACACACATACACACGGACATATTCCCAAAAATGCTTTTTTTGGATCCAGGGGGTCCCAAAACATATATTTCTGGTGAAATCTCGGTATCAAATTTTTTGGTGGAATACAATACTTCCCCTACTTACTATACGTAGTAGAGAAAGCAAAAATATTTAAATGTGACTTTTATGCATGTTAGTCCATTATACCCATTAATATCAGTTACTATTGCAAAATTTAAAACTAACAGGAAACTGTTTTATTGTAAGTGTCGGTTCTGGAATAACTTTTTCTTATTTCCAGTAATTTCAAATAGCCGACAACGTTAGCAACACTGCAAAGTTTTTTTTCCCCAGTTGCTGGACATCCGGTGTATTATGGTACCGATTCACAATGCAAGCTCCCAATAATTGTCCTTTGCTATTATTCAACGCCAGTACGGAACACATTATGGCAATGTTAGCCACCACGTAACCTATTTATTAATGAATGCGATTCAGAATGGGCCATTATGTACCAGCGAATCAATTCCCTCAATCATAAATTATCGTTATGATGCTCCAGGTCCTACCACCATATGGTTTTATTCCCTTATTAATTCTGATAAAGTTACACCTGCCAAGGTTATTGTTCCCGTTACCATAACAACGTTTATTTTGAAATGCAACAAATCGTATTTGGAACTTCAGCTAAGTACAGAGCTATAGTGTTTAGGATTATGAATGTTATTTTTGCCTCACTATTCCCTTATACAGGGTGGATCATTTAAGTTGAGACTGTACTAAGCGTTGTAGAAAGAAATTATTTGAATAAAAGTTGCGTGATATTACGGGGGGAAAGTAAATGCTATTAGTCGTGTTTTATTTGAAGGACGTTGTGGTGGTTGTTTAAGGTCAATTTAATGTGACCTCAATTGTAGATTCCCATTTTAAAAAAATTAATTGACCATGTGTATTCATTATATTAACACGAAGCTGATGTTTTACCCTTTTCAAATATTTTATAACACACACAGTAATTGCTTCCGAGTAATTGTTACTGCGGATTTTCGGGTTTGTGTCTCAGTTGACTTAATCGCCAGGTATCGTTGTCTAGGATTTCAACGTCGAGATTAGCTAGATTCAAACCATTGCTACGATGCCACAGTTGGTGATAAAGGACGGGAGGGGCTCACTTTAAATAAACGGCAACTGACGTTAGTGAATACTGATAGTACTTCTGTGCCACTGTAAGGACACATGTGTATTGTCCTAAATTAAAAATGCACTTATATTCGTCAATTTAATGAAAGTAGTGAAATATGTAGCAGCCACAAGATAGAGTATAATTATTCTTCAAAATTAGATCTTGTTATGTCATTTTGTTTACAGCATTATATCAGTTTATATGTGTGTATTTCACTGAAAAAACATTGATAGAGGAAGTCCTGCGGCTTTTACTAGGTTTCCCATACCATTAGTCGTGTTTTGCTTGGAGGACGTTGTGATGGTCATTTTAAGGTCAATTTAATTTGACCTCAATTGTAGGTTCCCATTTTAAAAAATTAAACTAACCATAAAATGACCATCACAACGTCCTCCAAGCAAAACACGAGTACTGGTATTTACTTCCCCCATAATATCAAGAACTTTTATGAAAGACATTTCTTTCTACAACGCTTAGTATTGGAGATATTGTACAGTCTCAACTTAAATGATTCACTCTGTATGCAATAATGGTTAATAGTGTCACTACGCCAGCAGCAAGTTGCTATAATTGGAGGACTTTGGCCGTTTTAATGGTGACGTAAATGTTTTCTTTTGGAAAGACTTATTTAATTCTTTTCTTTGGCTAAAGAACATCAAGATACCTATAGACTTGTAGATGGCCCTTTGGTGATTCTCGACCTCTTGGTTCTTGCTGCGTACTTCAAAATAATGTGTTCGTAGTTCAGTTCGGCGTCGATTTTAGTGGATTTTTACTTTCTCTGCCACGTACATAGCAGTTCGTGATAGAGAAAACAAATGATATCGAGATTTCACGGAAATAGTTTTACGGCCCCTTGAATTAAAAAAAATTATTTGTAGAAAAAGGTTCAGTAACATCTTACGGGAAACCATGCTTTATGGTCCCCTAAACAAAAAAATACTTTTAAAATAGTTCCGCGCACTCTCATGTATATGTGTGAACAACTAACATAAAAACAAACAACCCGATAAATAAAAAACTTGGTATTTAAGCTCAGTATTTTCCAAAGATGCGACATGGAGTTTTCAAGAAAATTATCCCACCCAAATAATCCTTTACATGGAACATATTGAGACAGGTATTGTCTTTACGTTGTTTGCCCCACGTATAGGTGCCAATTTGAGAAAGGATTATTTTTAGGAGTTATATCGTATTTCAACTGTTGGAGAGCGAACTTGTAGTAGTTGCAACCGCACGTATAGTAAACAGTTTCCGGTAGCCTTCGCCTCAAATGTACTTTCAGGTGGCCTTTGCCCCAAGTTTAAAAAAAATATTAACGTTGTAATTAAACTGTTTCTTTAAATATTTAATATTTATGTTTTCCTGGGCTGCATCAGTATTTATTTTAGAGACATGGATATCTTGGCAGAGTTGTGATGCGACAAGAATATAGGCTTACACAGATTATTTCTTTACTTCACTCCTTTTATTAATACTTGATACGATTTAAGTAACACTTCACTGATATAGAGAGCTGTGAGATTCTTTAATTACTTGCACTTTTTAACACGTAAAACTATTTTCGTCTCACGCGAATGCATACTAAATTTCATGAGGACACTTTTTGCGTCTGATTAGTAACGCTGTCTGCAAGCAACTGAACAGATTTCAACCGCCTAAACTTGTAAATTTCTATATTTCAAGTCTCTGATTGGCCATTCCTTATCCAGTAGAATACCTTCATTTAATTAAAGCTTTTTCTGGCTGTTGATTGGCTATTTTTATAAATTGTCACTAAAATTACATTATTGCTTCCAAGAATCACAAGTAACAATTAAACTTTGTAATTCATTATTGCCTCAAGGTTACCTCATTGTTAGCAACTTTCAACCTATTATTTTCACAGCTCCTACATTATTAAATTACATAATATATTCACATAACATTATTACACATGGATACAATAATGCAAACATATACAATGACTGTTATATATACTTTTTATATATTGTTACATACACATATTGCTTTAAGGCGGGCTGTTATTGAATTTATATATTATATAATTAGACTGAAGTCATTTAAGTGTTAAAAATACTGCTTCAATATTTCGAAATTATTTATTTTCTGAAAAATGGCTCAAGCAATTTTGATTAAAATAATATATATTAAATAAATTTGATTGGCAAATAAAACTTATATCAGGAATTTTCTGTAACTAGCTGTGAAGTCGTCTTCACTTGGAAGAAAATTTAAATAATCTTCCACAACTGGTAAATGTTAAGCGATAGAGGATAAAGCACTACACAGAAGTTTAGATCTCTTTAATACACACAATTTATTTTCAATACCTTTTTTGTGGCATCAGCCATTTCCGAGATATCCACAACAAATGGTTCGAATTGTTCAATTTAGTCATTCTTTAAAGTTATTTTTGTCACTTGTTTCTCGCAATTGTATGTTAAGATTTTGGAAATTTAAGGCCTGCATAAGCCGTCCACTTCTAAAACATGACTACCACTGTTCCCTTTGTATGTATAACGAAATATTAATGCAGTTATTTCCGGAAAGGTTTATCTTGATGAAAATGAAATAGATAGGTAAATAAACTTTCGTAAGAATAATTTATTTGGCCACAAATAAGCAAGAGTAGGTAGAGAAAACCATGTGAATGTAACAGATTTTTTTTTCTAAAAATTACCGCGAAGTAGTTAACAAATGTAATACAAGGGAATAAAAATATATGCTGCTGTAATTATACCCAAGGACACACTTGCTCTTTCGTGATGCAAAGAGTTTAATGAAGGCTGTTTTGCATCAATGCATATAAAAAAGAAAGGAAGATTAGAGTTCTGAAAGAATATGTAGAAGAAAGACGAAGTTCTGGAGGAGAGGACAGATATTGAAGAAGTATCGCCAGATAACAACCAAAATGCAACAAATCACGCCAGAATACGTAATCGGAAGTGGTTGAGGCAGTATTTTTAACACTAATATGATTTCAGTCTAATTATATAATATATAAATTCAATAACAGCCCGCCTTGAAGCAATGTGTATGTAATAATTTGTAAAATGTATGTAACAGTCATTGCATATGCTTATATTATTGTATACATGTTCAATAATGTTATATGAATGTTTTACGTAATTTAGTAATGTAGGAGCTGTGAGAATAATAAGTAAAAAGTCGCTAACAATGAGGTAACCTTGAGTCAATGATGAGTAAGAAAGTTTAACAGTACTACTTATGATTCTTGGAGTAACAATAATGTAATTTTAGTGAAAGTTTATAAAATAGACAATCAACAACCAGAAAAAGCTTTAGTTAAATGAAGGTATTCTATTGGATTAGGAATAGCCAATTAGAGACTTGAAATACAGAAATTTACAAGTTTAGGCGGTTGAAATCAGTTCAGTTGCCTGCAGACAGCGTTACTAACCAGACGCAAAAAGTGTCTTCAAGAAATATAATATGTATTCGTGTGAGACGAAAAATAAGTTTACGTGTTAAAAAAGTGTAATTAATTAATAAAAAGAATCTCACAGCTCTCTAACAGTAAAGTGTTATTTAAATCGTATCAAGCATTAATAAAACAAGTGAAGTAAAATTATAATCTGTGTAAGCCTACATTCTTGTCGCACCACAAACCCTACCAAGACATCCATGTCTCTAACAATAATACTGACGCCGCCGGGGCAAACATAAATATTTAATACTTAAAGAAACAGTCAAATTACAAAGTTAATATTTTTTTAAACTTGAGGCAAAGGCCACCAGAAAGTACATTTGGGGCGAAGGCTATCGGAAACTGTTTACTATACGTGTGGTTGCAACTACTTCAAGTGTTCGGCTCCCCAACAGTTGAACTATAATACAACTCCTTCAATACAACAAAACAAACTCTTCAAAATTGGCTTCCATACGTGGGGCTAATAAACATTCTTCTTCATGGTGTAACAACTTTCGCATATTTAAAAGGCCAAATACCATACATTCGCTGAATTTTAGCGATGATTATTCCTATAAAGTAGCCTGTCTAACGCTGCGCGGCACCCGCAGCAACATTACCGAAAAATGGTCCACATCAAACTAACATTCACATTGAAAAAGTTACGTTATATTCGTCATAGGTTTCGGAATCCTGTATTCCCCTTGTATGTACAATGCAATGTATAATGAAACTATTTCTGCAAAGGTTTGTATATATATATATATGTATATATATATCTTAATTAACATGATGTAGATAGAAAAAGTGATATTCTTTAGGAGTGATACTTTATTGCTTAGCATATCTGCAATTTGTTCAGACTTTAATTTATAAATTAAAAAAAGTATTTTCTATGGTTTCTTTTACACTCCACATAAAATATATTACGTCTGCGACTGTCTACGGAAGAAGAAAACTAAAAATATCTTACATTTCGGTGTTAAAAAACAATAGCTTGCTCCAAAGTCACACCAAGTTTTTGACAACGTCGGTAACTGCGATGTTTCTGTTGGAAAGGTTGAATTGAATTCACGCGGTTGACCAAACATGATCTATGGACCGCCGTTTGTGACAACTGACAGTTGTACAAGTGTAACAACATTGGTGAGAAAAGCGGATACACGGTTCTGTGAATTATTGCCACTTTTCGTTTTACCTCAACATTCCAAAACTGATAAAATCACAGTTGCGTCTACTTTTTATGAATCGATAAAATAGAATGAGTTGAAAATTGCGTGTATGGTTGATGAAGGGTTGTTGCTGCTACGTATGGAAAGGCAATTTTAAGTAGGTGTTGTATTGTATTTCGACTGTTGGAGGACCGAACTTGAAGTAGTTGCAACCGCACGTATGATAAAAAGTTTCCGGTAGCCTTCGCCCCATGTTTACTTTCCGGTGGCCTTTGCCCCAAATGTTTAAAAAAATATTAACTTTGTAATTTTTTACTGTTTCTTTAAATATTATATATTTATGTTTGCCTCGGCTGCGTCAGTATTATTGTTAGAGACATGTTTCTCTTTGCAGGGTTGTGGTGCGACTGAAGAATGTAGGCTTACACAGATTATAATTTTCACTTGACTCCATTTATTAATCCTTGACACGATTTAAATAACAAATTCACTGATACAGAGAGCTGTGAGATTCTTTTGTTAATTACTTGTACTTTTTAACACGTAAACTATTTTCCTCTCACACGAATACGTATTAAATTTCTCGAGGACGCATCTGGCGTCCAGTTAGAAACACTGTCTACAACCAACGCGTCCAGTTATAACCGCTGTCTACAAGCAACTGACTTGATTTCTATCGCCACATTTGTAAATTTCTGTATTTCAAATCTCTGATTGTCTATTCCTAATCCAGTAAAATACTTTTATTTAACTTAAGCTTTTTTCTGGTTGTTCATTGGCTATTGTATAAACTGTCTCATATTTTACATTATTATTGCTCCCGTAATAACTAGTAGCGTTATTACACTTTCTTACTCATCATTGCCTGAAGGTTACCTCATTGTTAGCAAATTTTAACCTATAATTCTTACAGCTCCTACATTATTACATCACGTAATACATTTTCAGATAACATTATTACATGTATACAATTATATAAACATATACAATGACTGTAATATACACTTTTTATAGCTTTTTACATACATACATTGCTTTAAGGCTGCTGAATTTATATATTATATAACTTGAGCAAAATCATTTGTGTTAAAAATACTGCCTCATGGTGAATAAGGAACGTAGCATTTCCAATCATACACTTATTCCATAAAACCTATCAATGTATACATGGTTTTGATAAGTAAGGCATAATAATAATAATAATAATAATAATAATAATAATAATAATAATAATAATAATAATAATAAAAAAAAAATTAACTCAGTTTTAAAACATCCTCAAGGCACTTCAAATCTGTTAAGTTGAGGTCTTTTGGAACTGTTGTATCTGTGACGTGCCTGTGTTCCTTGATAATTGTTTTCTTTTTTACTTTCTCTACTACGTATATAGTAAGTAGGGGAAGTATTGTATTCCACCCAAAAATTTAATACCAAGATTTCACCGGAAATATGTTTTCAGACCCCCTGAATCCAAAAATAATCATTTTTGGAAATATGTCCGTGTGTGTGTCGGTCTCTCTGTGAACAGCATAACTCAGAAACGAACAGTCGGATAAACACCAAACTTGGTATTTAGGTTCAATATCTTCCAAGGATGCGACACGAAGGTTTTCATATAAATCCCCACCCCCAGTTTATCCTAATTTTAATTTACTAAGAAATGGCTCTCACGATTTTGATTAAAATATCATATATTTAAGATACTTTCATGACAAATAAAATGTATATCTTTAATTTTCTGTGAATGTCTCCAAAAGTATTTGTTATTGTGAACGACTTTTGCATAACTGGTAAACCATAAAAGATAGACAAAATTTTACTACACAAAAAATGTAGATCGCGTTAAAATACACAATTTATGTCATATACATTTTTTGTTGAGTGAACCATTTTCGAGATATTGCTTGTTATTCCCTTAAATTTTTCAATACTTCTTTTTCTCAAATGGGAATTCGTTATTCATTTTTTCGTCTTGGATATGCAAAGAGTATTTATGTGTGGCAACAAAACATAAACATGTGCTATGCTGCACATAGCAACCAGCTATTAAGAGATATGTTTATGCTTAATGGCTGCTGTATTTCTATATTGCCCTTGCAAATACAAAACAAGGGGAACATAGTACGCCTTAAGCGATAGTCAAATATTTTTAGAACTGATCGCCATGTGTAAAATGTAATTCTCTTTGCATGTCAAAAGATCGTTTCTGTAAATGTTTATCTGGATTAATATGAAATAGATGGAGAATAAGGGTTTGTAAAAATAGTTTGTACAAGAGTAGAGAAAGTCATGTGAGTGTAACACATTCGATTTATTTTTAATGTCCTGGGCATGCAAGGAGAATGGAATGCTCCACATAGCAACCAGCTGTTAAAAGATTTGACTATTGCTTAAAGCCTACCATATTCCCCTTGCACTTATAATAAAATTAGCAATAAGTTGCTGCAAATGCTTATCTCTATTAACATGAAATAGATGAGGATAAGTGCTTGTAAAAATAGTTTGTACAAAAGTAGAGAAAGTCATGTGAGTAAAACACATCACGGCTTTTCTATCCTACTCACTGTTGCCTGTGAAATAGATTCACAATTTTTACGATTTTCATTGGAGAGTTTGCATATTTCTTGTTATGTACATCTTCTGCCACCAACTTCTATAATTCATAATAATTTTTCAATTTATGCTGAAACTGATACCTCAAGAATTTAACTGTTACCACAGCAATCATTCATACGAAACAAATTACTTTTTTTAAGGTTTAACCTCCTTTAATCGGTTAGGTCATATCGCACGTGAATGAAATGGGTGAAATGATACTCAAATGTGCCCGGAGTTCATAGAGCTTAGAGTTATCAGACATTCATATTTCAGGATAAGGAAAAACTGTGGCGGGAAATCGTTGGGCGCCATTTGTGGCGGGAAACGGTCGTTGGGAGACTTTTGTAGCTAGAAATCGATGATTCTTGGGTCGTTGTTGCCTGTTGCAGTGTTCTTCTTCCTCGGCTATTGGTGCTCGGTTGTTGAGTATTCCATTCCTAGCTATATTTAATTATTGAATCTCAGGTTCTAGTGGGTGAGGTAAGTTAAAAATACACTGCGAGTTTGCCTTAATCAATAAAGTTTATTTCACACCTTGAATAGTTACGGGCGGCTAGCTTTTCCCATTATTATAATAATCCCACCACTTTAAGATAGTCAGGAGCCTAGATATATTCACACGCACCCCGCCCTTGTGCACCCACGTGCATCTGCAGCACCTCGTGTCGACGTGACTTCTCGGTGAGATATAATCAGAACAAGAGCGGGCTCTGAGGCTTTGTCTGCCCTTATATACGGGAGCTTAGTGACGCTTCTCTCCGCGTTTGATAATGTAACAACGTTTCCTATTGGCCCTCAGGCCGCGTTACCCTGACAAATACGAGAATGTGTGGGTTCAGATCCGTGCGCTTAGGCGCCATCATGTAGCGTTGTACCACTCGGTGACAGGTACGGTATTTATGATTTCTTGGAATTCTGCTAGCCTGCCCGTGTCTTACAATCAGCTCTGTACAAATGTTAGATGTTGAATATTTTAACATGTTAGTGAATTAAATTATTACTGTACAATTCTTATATGTATGGTTCCCCTTTCATATGTACAATTCCTCTATATATGTATAATATATCCCCCTTCAAAACCACGGAAAAAACCTTATTTGGATAACAGCCTAACTGAGATTTGAACTTGGGACCTCTTGAATATGAGGCAGACATGCTACACCTACACCATAGAGGTGGAAAATAATGTTTTGTATGTAACTAAACAAAATAACTACATTTAATGGGAAAAAAATCTGATGTTATACGTACATACACATGATTTTCTCTAACCTCTATCGTTATTTAGTGGATATACAAAGTATTCTTACCAAATCTCATTTTTCTGTCTACTACATCACACATTTCCTTATAGATACAAAGGTAACAATAGTCAAATGTTTAATAACTGGACGTTATATGCTGGCCTTAAAATCCAATACTGTTTCAATGCAATGTAAGAAGTGAATGTTGACAGGACTTTAAGAGAATTGCCAAGAAATGAAAATTCGAACCTTTAATAACGGATATTTCAGAAATGGCTTACGCCAGAAAAAAACTTATTTGAAATAACTTGCGCTTTAAAGAGATGCACATTTTTGTGGTGCGTATCATTAACGTTTACCAGTTGACGATATAAAAATTTTCCATATGGGATGGACTTCACAGGCTATTCCCAGAATTGAAGATATAAATTTTATTTTCAATAAAAAATTTAATATACGGTAATTTTAATCAAAATCGTTGGAGCCAGTTTTTAGAAAAACTAAGATTTCGAAAAATCTTCCTCGAAAAGTATTCTGGGGTGGGGGGATTTTCTTAAAAATCCTAGTGTCGTATCCTTGGAAGGTACTGAACCTAAATACCGAATATTTATCCGAATTTTCGTTATTGAGTTATGGTGTTCAGAGACACACGCGGACCTTTCTTAAAAGTGCTTTTTGGAGGGGTCTCAAAGCTAGTATTTCCGTTCAAATGTCAGTATCTAATTTTTGGGCGGAATCCAATACCTTCTCTACCTACTATGTACATAAGTGGTAGAGAAAGAAAAAAAGTTCTCGATGGCTTCGCATCCTGTATAATAATGGCTGAAAATGTTATTCTTGTAATTATTCCCCTCAAAATATTAAATTATTCTTGCACCCTCGGAGTGAAGAAGAAGGCTTAAGAGCTCGGTGGTGTCCAAGTAGTCTTGGCTGATCGCTCATGAAACGATTATCAAGTCAATACAGTTCCCTTATTACATTTTTAACATATGCTGCAAATTCTGGACTGCTATATATTTTTATATATTAATATTTTGTCCACTTCTTATGCTCTTCAATTAAAAAACACGCACTTCACAATTCATACTTATTTTTTATGTTACAATAATTTTTGTTTCACACTGGACATATGCTGGCTGAAGTCGAAACTTTGAATTAATTTACCCCATTAGAAAGATTAGCTGGAAATCCCGAAACTAAAGGTACTTGCAGCATTACAAGTCGTCTTTAAGATATATATTTGAGTAACCGAGTTCATCTTGTAGGTTTAATGGTGTAAGGAAATCATACAAGCAAGTTAGCAAGTCATTATGCGCATTCAACTATCTCACCAAGTTAGCACAGAGATAAAGCTTTGGCAAGGAGAGCCGAAGTTTCCATATTCAAATCCGCTGTGAGACTGAATTTTTCAAATATGATTCACGGTTTCGACTTAACGGCGACCCTGAAACAGCATTTATCAAAATCTTTTATTACGTTTTATTGGATCTTCTTTAATTGTTGTTTAAGAATACTGGGAATTGAAAATGTTTTAAAAAGCTTTATTTTAGTTTTAAAATATCTAAAAATATAAAAATCTGATGTGTTACACTCACATGACTTTCTCTACTCTTTTACAAACTATTTTTACAAAAGCTTATTGTCCATATGCTTCATGCTAATCGAGATGTTAATCTTACTGCTAATGTTCTTGTAGGTGCAAGGGGAATATGGTAGTATTTAAGCGATAGTCAAATGTTTTAAGAACAGGTTGCTATGTGGCGCATTCCATTCTCTTTGTATGTCCAGGACATAAAAAAATGAATAACGAATGCCCATTTGAGAAAAAGTATTGGAAAATTTAAGAGAATAACAAGCAATATCTCGAAAATGGTTCACTTCACTCAACAAAAAAAATGTATATCACATAAATTGTGTATTTTAACGTGATCTACATTCTTGTGTAGTAACATTTTGTCTATCTCTTATGGTTTATCAGTTATGCAAAAGATGTTCACAATGAATACTTTTGGAGACATTCCCAGAAAATTCGAGACATAAATTTCATTTGTCATGAAAATATCTTAAACATATGATATTGTAATCAAAATCGTTAGAGCCATTTTGGAGAAAATTAAAGTTTTCGAAAAATTTTCCATGTAAAGGGTAATCTGGGGTAAGGGGATTTTCTTGAATACCTTCGTTTCGCATCTCTGGAAGATACTGAACCTAAATACCAAGTTTGGTGTTTATCCGACTGTTCGTTTCTGAGTTATGCTGTTTACAGACACACACGGACATGTTTCCAAAAATGCTTTTTTTTTTGGATTCAGGGGATCTCAAAACATATATTTCCGGTGAAATCTCGGTATTGAATTTTTGGGTGGAATACAATACTTCCCCTACTTACTATATGTAGTAGAGAAAGTAAAGAAGTTCTTGAAATTCAATGCTGAATAGCCTTGTTTTGAAATAAAGCTGTAACATAGGAACGTTTTCTGTTAGAGACACATGTTTACCAATTTCTCTGTTGATATTGGAAGCCTGGTACTGCAAACGTTTGCTTATAGTAAGTACTAGTCGGGCGGCTATGAATGCGCTTCGAGGAAAACGCCAGTGTTTTGGTTGACACTGCCTACGTCATCGAGGCTTAGAGATCAGGGGGGAGTGAGGGGCAAGGCGGTAGAGGAACATACAGTTACTCAACGAAAACAGTACTGCAATTTGCAGGTCTTCTCCTCGCTAGTAAATCCAACTCAGAACTGCGAATGTTTTCTTTACCTGATTGTCCTTCCGATGCCCTGCCCACTTGTTCCGCAACTGTTTAGTTCCTCTTCCCACCACACGTGTTCATATCGTGGCCGCCTAGCACACAGATTTGTTTTGCGTAAAAAAAAAGTGGTGAGCTATTGTAGGTATATCTATTTTATGTGTATTTTCTCGAAACTAGGATTTTATCTGCAAATGGCGCATATTCTGACTAACTGAGCTTAAGAAAACTACCTATAACTTAATTACTTATAATAATTTTGCAACCTTTAACGCAACCTTATTTTCACAAATTAATTAGACGATATTTTTGCATCGTAGATTTGTTATAAAAAATTAAAAAGATATAAAAATAATATTTCACGGTTTTAACTCACATAACACAATATCCCGATGTGTGCTTCATTATTAGGTGTTCGTGAACATAAGGTTAAAATTTCAATACGATGTGATAAATATATTATGAGAAAATGGGACATTAAGATCTTTTCTTACGTTGTTTTAACTTACGGTCCCTTAAGATTCCTCTCACACATACTCTTGCATTAACATTTTTACGTCTTCACCTTACCATTCCTCGGCTCAATGTGTGGGGTGATCCAATAGGTTGCGCCAAAGTTAAGGAACTTATAGATGGGTCGAAATAGAACAGCTTTAGAAAAGGTACTTATGGTCTAGGAAGCACCACCGAGTCAGTGCGAGCTTGCGAATGTCAGGAACAGCATTGAGTACTAGATGTGATCAAAAAGTTTCCGAAATGGCGTCATAAATACTACACCACAGTTTGTTTTGTCTAATCTGCACTGTCGCCCTCGAAGTAGTCTCTTTGGGAGTTGATACACTTGTCCCAGCGCTTCTGTCACTGCTGGAAGCACCTCTGGAAGTCCTCTTCTTTCAACATGTCCATAGCCTTCTGCGATTCGCGATGGATGACATCAACGTCCTCAAAACTGTGTCCTCGGAGCCGCATTTTAAGTCGCGGGAAAAAAAGTCCTCTGGTGCCAAATCTGGAGAATAGGCGGAATGGGGAACAGTATTCA
This sequence comes from Deroplatys truncata, assembly GCA_030765065.1. NCBI lineage: Eukaryota > Metazoa > Arthropoda > Insecta > Mantodea > Mantidae > Deroplatys > Deroplatys truncata. The sequence continues at coordinate 143,190,467 of CM060980.1, read as the reverse complement.
TCCTATTTTGATCCAAAAATTGGCGAACAGAAAGGGCTTTGTGCGCGGGCGCATCGTCATGATGCATGAACATATACAAATTGTCTTTCAAAATGCTTTGAACACTTCCAAAAGTGTCCTAATGAGTCAGAAGGTTCTCTTTTTGTAATGCACATATCATTTAAGAGCATTTCCCTCACCTGATTGATATTTTCATCAGTTTTGCTGGAACAGGGTCGCCCCTAACGATCTGCATCTTTAACTGATGTCACACCACTTTTAAATTTCGAAAACCACTTGAATGCTTGAGTTTGCCCATAACTTCCTCTCCATAAGCTGTTCTTAACATTTCTTAGGCTTCTGTTGCAGTTTTACCGAGTTTAAAGCAAAATTTTATGTTCGTTCTTTGTTCTTCGTAATCTGACATTTTGCTACGCGGAAAAATCGCAGCACGTGCAAAACACGTGTTCACTTTAGAGCGTCTACCTCTTCACTACATGGTTACAGGAAGACACGTGACCTCTCATTTTTATCGGGAAGGAACGCTGCATGTACAGTCTGAGTAAGAATTAAAGAAATGCGTCAGCATTGTTGTGAAGCCATTTCGGAAACTTTTTGATCACACCTCGTATGTAAGCTTACTTTGGAATGAGACACTGGTTTTCGAACTACGCAGAACGATTGAGGAAGCTGGTGGGATTATCCACTTGTTGCATAAATTATTATTTTATTATATTTTCGCCGTTTACTTCATATAATACACTATTTGAAATAAACTTATCAGTTTCGATGCTAACGACTCTAAGTTAACTAATTTAGACTATTTTAGTTTAATGTACTTTTTGTTTTAAGGACCTATAGTTCTAAAAAAAGTACGAACAATTTAAGTAGCCTTTTAATAAAAGCGATTAGGTCCCAATAAATGTTTATTAAAATATTAACAAATTACATCAGTTTGAATTTATATATTTATTTTCCTATATTTTTTAATTTATTATGCCGACTTCAATATCCAAGAACATCCGCGCCTTTGACTTTGGACAAATTCCCCATTCGTAATGACAGTTTTGCTTCCAAACATTAAAATCACTCACACTAATTCTCAAAGAAGAATAGGAAATTATCTAGATAAAGATAAATATCCATCCTTCAGCAAAGACTCGAATCTGGGCACTCTAGATGTGGAGACCAACATGCTAGTTACCAGACCACATAAGCAGTCCGTTTAATGAATTTTGTATTCATTTAAGAAAAGTATAAGCATTGCATAGGATTGAGGATACGGGGGTGAACTCCACGAGGGAGTGGCCCCGGGTGGGAGGGGTGAAGGGAGACACCGGGCGGCCGAAACCAGGAGTGACGGCACAGCAATGACATTACAGATTGCTACGCCGCGGCATTCGGACAGGATGACCGGAGACCCCGCCCCACACAGGGTTCCACGTCACCTTAAGGGGCGGTTCTTACACCCCTGCAACTAGTCGAAGGCAAGGGATGGAGAAAATTCACAGAGAGCATTCTTTTTCCTGCCACACTGCACCGAAACACCATCGCCGACACTTCGAACCCTGAAACAGACCAAACGGGGTGAAAGATGAATGGAAAATTAATGGAATGCAAGGAGGGACAGGAAATTCGGGAGTGAAGAGGAACCACTCCAGCATTCGACTGACGACCGGAAACCCCCCCCCAAGAAAAACCCATGGGTCAGAGTGGGAGGTCGCCTGGAATCAGGACTTCCCGGACCTCCTTAGTTCCTGAAAACTGAAGAGCTAACGTAATCAGTTGTGTCGCCATTAATATGAAAAACCAGGGGGGATGGCTCAGGCGCTAACGTCCTTGGCCCGCATTCTCGAGGTACCAGGTTCAAACTCCCAGGACCGACCAATCTGACCGAAGGTTTCCTCGGTAATTAGGAAAACCGTTGGGGTGGATAATTTGATCTGTGAATTTTCGTATCGCCAATACATTTCATTTCCTTCTTCTTCACCGCCATACCAGACATTGGGTTGATCACCCCATCCTGTATATATAGGGTAGTTGAATTATATTCGAACACACTCGCGGCCTCTCTCTACTGCGCCAGACAGACGGCAGTCGCCGAGGAAAGTACGCCGGCAGAGGCGGACTAAAATCCTTACCTTATAATAGATGCTGGAAATGTTGACCTGGTCTCAAACAGGCAGCATATCTCGTGTAAATATTCCCGCTCACTCTCCGAAGCTCAGCAGCACGAATTCTTGTGATTCAATGCCTCATTATGATCCGAAAATTGGAGTGTGGTGTGCGATTGGTGCTACAAGAATAACGCGGACCATATTCTATGATGAAACAATAAATGCAGAGCGATATCAGAGGTTAATTCTGAGGCCATTTTGCAATCAGACAGAAGAGGAGAAATCATATGGTTGGTTTCAGCAAGATTCTGCAACAGCACATTCGACATCATGCCGAATGATTACATGCAATAAGAGAGGTTTTTGATGACAGAATAATTAGTGTTGATTTGTGGCCCCCTCGTTCTCCTGATCTAAAGAGTTGCGATTTTTATTTATGGGGTTCTTTAAAAGATAAAGTGTACCGTTCCAATCCTCGTACACTACAGCAACTTAGAGAAAACATTGTGCAAGAAATCACAAGAATTCCTGCTGCTGAGCTTCGGAGAGTGAGCGAGAATATTTACACGAGATATGCTGTCTGTTTGAGAGCAGAAAGTCAACATTTCCAGCATCTATTATAAGGTAAGGATTTTAGTCCGTCTCTGCTGGCATAATTTCCCCAGCGACTGCCGGCTGTCTCGCACAGTAGAGAGAGTCCGCAATTGGCTTCGAATATAATTTAACTACCCTATACTAGGATCTAAGGTTTGCTTGCTCCTCGTCAGCTACTGATCCAAGACATTGGCTTGTAATTCCTACTAAGAGGAGTGTGACCAGTTAAAGAAGAAGTCTATGATGAAGAAGTAGAAATATAAACTGCACAATTCCCTGTGAAATTAGAAATAAATAAATAAATAAAACATTTGAAATACTCCTCCCCGGTACCTAGTTTCCTAAACTACATTCCAAATCGCTATTCCTTTATTTCTACTATAAAAATGTATATGCACAAATAATTGTTCGGATATAAAACAATAAAACAAAATATAAAATCATAAAACAAAATAAAACAAAAACAAACTAAAAAAAGCTCGGCCCCAATTTCACTGTCTACTACAACCAACACTTCAACATACATATTGATAATCCCTATTTCTTATAAAATGGTAGCCAGCTTATGCTCTCTAACCACATACTAAATTACAAAAACCAAATAAACTTCTCTACCAAACAAATTTAATAATACAGTTTAACAATAGCATTTCCTCACTGGTATCCAGTACCTTTTCTTCTTTACTTTGGTTTAATGAAGTATTAAAATTTTAAAGATCTTAGAGTTTTGTTTATTTATTATGTACATATTAGTTAATTCAATATGTTTAAGAATAATTATCGACAATTATTTGTTTATTATTCGTATTTAAGTTTTATATTATATAAATTATTTATTCCTTTAATTTCAATTTTTCCATTTCCTATCTAAATGCTTTATATATTCTATTCACTTTAATTATACTTAATAAAAGTAAATGTTCTTTAATTTTATCTAGTTCTATTATTATTTATACAGTTTACTTATTCACTTATTTCCTCTTGGTAATTTTATTTATGTTTAATTTCTTTTAGGTTCCTATTAACATTAACCCTATTTCACTCTTTTTAATTTTAATTTTAATTAATCTTTCTTCTTTCTTCTTCTGCATTAAACATCACTTCACTTTTAATTTAATATTAAATTTAAACTACAAATCTTTTCACTTTGACTATGAAATTACAGCCGGTGGACAGAGCAACTGTCACTCCTCTGATTATTTTTAAGATGCGGCAGACCCATTATTTCATCCTTCCCTTAAGGAATGCTACCTAAAACAAAAACAGAAATTGTGGAAGCAATTTTACGTTTTGTTAGGACTCGGGCGGTAAGTGGATGACGAAGTGGGCTTAGACCAAATGTTTGCTTTACGGCACTTCCGTTTACAACCTACCATGTGTTTCACTTCAAAGTCATGGCCGAGTTTTCACAGACATAAGTCTGGTTAGCGTATTCATTTTCATTGGAATACACCACCACTGCTAAGGGTATCACCTCAAGTTCTGCGGTTAGGGAAAAATACCTTGAATTAATTCGATATAACAGAAAATATACTAGTGGGAATAGGGTTTCATTATGCAATTTATAGTAATATTAAGAGAAAAAATCTGATGTGTTACACTCACATGACTTTCTCTACCCTTGTTCAAACTATTTTTACAAACGCTTATTCTCAATATGCTTCATGTTAATCGAGATGTTAATCTTATTGCTAATTTTCTTGAAGGTGCAAGGGGAATTGCTAGGCTTTAAGCGATATCAAATATTTTAAGATCTGGTTGCTATGTAGCGCATTCCATTCTCTTTGCAGTCACTACATAAAAAAATGAATAACGAATCGCCATTTGAGAAAAAGTATCGGAAAATTTAAGAGAATAACAAGCAATACCTCGAAAATGGTTCACTCAACAACAAAAATGTATATGACATATATTGTGTATTTTAACGCGATCTACATTTTTGTGTAATAAACGTTTTTCTATCTCTTATGGTTTACCAGTTATGCAAAACTAGTTCACAATGAAGAACAATTTTGGAGACATTCCCAGAAAATTCGAGATATACATTTCATTTGTCATGAAAATATCTTAAACACATGATATTTTAATCAAAATCGTTTGAGCCATTTTTGAGAAAATTAAAATTTTCGAAAAATGTTCCATGTAAAGGGTAATCTGGGGTGGGGGAATTTTCTTGAAAACCTTCGTGTCGCATCTCTGGAAGTTACTGAACCTAAGTACCCAGTTTGGTGTTTATCCGACTGTTCGTTTCTGAGTTGTGCTGTTCACAGACACAGACATGTTTTCAAAAATGCTTTTTTGGATTCAGGGGGTTTCAAAACATGTATTTCCGGCGAAATCTCGGTATGGAATTTTTGGGTGGAATACAATACTTCCCCTACTTACTATACGCAGTAGAGAAAGTAAAAAGAATGCACGAGACTCGCGCGTTACAACAGAAACTTCTTAGGTTTTAGAACTTGTTGACGATTTTATTGTTTCAGGGTTAGGAAATGGTTAAGTGAAACTTGATTGAAGAAAATCTTAATTAAACGAAACATTTATTTTAATCATCAGTTTACATTAATTCATACTCTAAAGAAATTATGAGCTTTTGACAAGTGAAGTATAAACAAATAATTTAGACAAAATTTTATAAATAACGAGAGAATAGTGTGCCTGATCTGGTAGTAGGCTGAACTTCGTCAGTGTTCAATTTTAACTTGAATTTTTCATCCAAAAATCTTATCAGTGGTTGAGCTTCGTCTGAGTTGAAGTTGAAATCACCACTCATAATCATTGACATTTTCTCCACATCTTTTTCAAACATTGCTGCACCTTCAATAGTGTAGGCCAATAAGACTTTATGAATGAGTGCAATGATATCATTAACTCTTGCATTGTTTGATATGTAGATGGCTACCATCTTAATCATCTGGTAATTTTCCAATTGACATTCGGATGTACTAATGTCACCAATTCTCGTACTCAGTGCATCCGCTTGATATACATTTATATAAATTTTACTTTATTTAAAACAGGAAGCTCGCTAATGCAGTAAAAATATTAGGTTGTCTCATAAGTAATGTTGGTTTATTAATTAGGTTTATTTATGTCATGCTATTTATACTGTGATATGGTTATTGTTGGCAGCCAGAAGTTGGTATTACAAGATTTTAGAATGGAGGCTACAAAGTTTGAGGTTAGAGTCCTTCTGCAGCATTAGACTCGTTTCACACAGGGACACCAGTGACGGTCACAGATGATTGCGGTTAACACTCCTGAGTTACTGATGTCGGACACTGCAAGTATTGCCAACTGTTTGTTGCGTACTTCTACTTAGAAGGGAAATGAAGAGAAAACCGATTGCACATGCATGATCGGCTGGAGAAAGGATTCTTTTACACTCCGTAGGACATTTTTACTTTCTCTACTACGTATAGTAAGTAGGGGAAGTATTGTGTTCCACCCAAAAATTCGATACCGAGATTTCACCGGAAATACATGCTTTGAGACCCCCTGAATCCAAAAAAAAGCATTTTTGGAAACAGTCTGTGTGTGTGTGCATAACTCAGAAACGAACAGTCAGATAAACACCAAACTTGGTATTTAGGTTCAATATATTCCAGGGATGCGACACGAAGGTTTTCAAGAAAATCCCCCCACCACAGATTACCCTTTACATGGAACATTTTTCGAAACTTTTAAATTCCTCAAAAATGGCTCAAAAGATTTTGATTAATATATCATATGTTTAAGATATTTTCATGACAAATAAAATGTATATCTTGAATTTTCTGGGAATGTCTCCGAAAGTATTCTTCATTGTGAACGACTTTTGCATAACTGGTAAACCATAAGAGATACACAAAAATTTTACTGCACAAAAAATGTAGATCGTGTTAAAATACACAATTTATGTCATATACATTTTTTTGTTGAGTGAACCATTTTCGAGATTTTGCTTGTTATTCCCTTAAATTTTCCAATACTTATACTCTTTCTCAAATTCGTAATTCACTTTTTTTGTCCTGGTAATGCAAAGATAATGGAATACTCCACATAGCAACCAGCTCTTAAAACCAGCATCCCCTTGCATCTACAAGAAAATTAGCAATAAGATTAACATCTCGATATCTCGATTGACATGAAGCATATGGAGAATAAGCGTTTGTATAAATAGTTTGTACAAGAGTAGAGAAAGTCATGTGAGTGTAACAAATCAGATTTTTTCAACATTTCTGAATGTCAAAAACTTCATTTAATAAACTTCTAGAAAATGTGAAAGAGTAACTCAGAGGAACTGACACAATACTAAGCAAAGTTATCACAGCAGAAGAAAACATTGATACCCCACACAGCAGGACGACTTTATATTTAGCCCATAAAATCTTTCGGGTTAATCAAATCTAAACTTATGACTACCATAACGTGGGTGGTACTACAAAAATGCCTGGCTGTCTCAAATAATTTGTTTTTGTTGGCAAATCTGCTTTTTTTGGCTGCGTCTGTGATCAGTGTCCTAGTGCCAACACTCAAATTCAAACTAATGCCTGTAGGACGGCGACTGCTCTGAACACAGTGACCTTGTCCATCACATGCGGTGAGGGCGAGACACTGCTGCGTCACAGTGACTGTGTGAGGCAGTGTAGTGTCCCACAATAAATGCTTCAATTCATGAAGATTTTTTTCTTTACGTTATTCGCACCACGCTTTGGGCGTCACTTTGAAGTAGTTTGTATTGAAGGAGTTGTATTATATTTCAACTGTCGGGGAACCGCACTTGAAATTCGTTGCAACCACACATATAGAACCCGCTTTCCGGTAGCCTTTGCCCCAAGTTTAAACAAATATTAACTTTGTAATTTGACTGTTCTTTAAATATTATATATTTATGTTTGCCTTGGCTGCGTCAGTATTATTGTTAGAGACACGTTTCTCTTAGCAGGGGTGTGGTGCGACTAAGAATGTAGGCTTACACAGATTATAATTTTACTTCACTTCTTTTATTAATGCTTGACACGATTTAAATAACACTTCACTGATATAGAGAGCTGCGAGATTCTTTTTATTAATTAATTACACTTTTAACACGTAAACTTACTTTTCGTCTCACGCGAATACATATTATATTTCTTGAGGACACTTTTTGCGTCTAGTTAGTAACGCTGTCTGCAGGCAACTGAATTGATTTCAACCGCCTAAACTTGTAAATTTCTGTATTTAAAGTCTCTGATTGGCTATTCCTAATCCAATAGAATACCTTCATTTAACTAAAGCTTTTTCTGGTTGTTGATTGGCTATTTTTATAAACTGTCACTAAAATTACATTAATGCTTTCAATAATCACAAGTAACATTTAAACTTTCTAATTAATTATTGCCTTAAGGTTACCTCATTGTTACCTCATTGTTAGCAACTTTTAACCTATTATTCTTACAGCTCCTACATTGTTAAATTACGTAATACATTCATATAACTTTATTGAACATGTGTACAATAGTATACAATAATATAAACATATATAATGACTGTAATATACACTTTTTATATATTGTTACATACACATACTGCTTTAAGGCAGGCTGGTATTGAGTTCACATTTATATAATTAGATTGAAATTATTTAAGTGCTAAAAATACTGCCTCAATCTCTATCAGTGACCGTCACCAGTTTTCCAGTGTAAAACGAGCCTTACTGGAAACAAGATTATAAATCTGCTGCCGCGGCTCGAAGAATATGTGAAATCGAAGGTGAAGGTGTCGCTAATGAGCAAGTATCATAACGCTAGTTTCAGCGTTTCAATAATGGAGATGAAAATATTGAAGATTTACAACGTTCTGGAAGATGCAAGTTATTGAACATTGAGAATACACGCAGGGTTTTGGAAGAAAACACGCACAAGCACTCGGAAGTTATCACAAGATCTTGGTGCTTCAAAAGATGCCATACATCACTATATTAGGACACTTAAAAATCGTTCAGAAGCTGTAAATTTGTACCACAGGAATTGGCGCCTGATTAAGTTCAACGTAGAGTGGATATCTGTCGTCAGCTTATCGCTAATCTCTGGGATGATTGATTTATCAGAAGAAATGATATGTGTGATGAAAAGGTGGTGTTTTACCGCAACCCCGACATCTCGAAACAGTGGTCCGATACCCGTTGACCTGCAAACAGCGTTAAAAATAATCGGCTTGGCCCCAAAATAATGATACGTGTCTGGTGGAACTCTGAAGGTGTGATTCACTAGGAATTTGTTCCAAGTGGACGTGGAGTTAATCTGGATCTTTATTCTCAACAACTAGAACGAGTTCGTTAAGTTTTGAGGCAGAGGTACTCGCTATTAGTTAATAGAAACAGAGTTCACTTGCAGCAAAGACAAAGCAAGACTTCATACAGCTCAAAAAACAATGGAAATTCAGGAATTGGAAGGAATCTAACTGCTACAATATCCAGCATTTCCCTATCGTCTTGCCCCTCACTCCCCTCAGATCCCTAGCCTTGATTGTCAACAAAACACAGTGGCGCCCTGCACCAAGCGCATTCATATCGTGGCCGACTAGTACATATACTTCGTCTCTCATTCCGACGCATATGCCCTACTTCATTTTCCACCAGTGCTGTTTACAGTAGAAACTAAGGCAACTCATTGGTGTCTGTTTACATCAACAGTACTGAGTTTATTGAACTCTATAATAAAGTTGCACATACATTGGTTGCTAGCTTGTCCCGGATCTTTAGCCTGGTTGACAGGAAGCGGAGGAGAATTATTTCGGCACTTAAGTGCTTCTGAAAACCTCCTTGGAGGAAGGGGTGACGCAGAGGACGGCCAAATCTGGGACGGCAGGCTCGGACGCAGGAGAGGTCCTGACTTCGAGGGGACCCCTTCCCCCCAAACCCCTGCTTCTCTGGGCTCAAGGAATAAGGAGAATTTTACAGGAAATAGGAATGGGTAACTTATGGGAGGAGAGAGAGGGGTTAGTTAAAGGTTTCTGGAAAGAAGTGAGGAACAGAGTGGAAGATATAGAGAAACAAGAATTATTTCAAAGTCTGGAAGGAAAGAAAAGTTTGGAACTCTATAGACAATTAAAGGTGGACTGGGGAAGGGAGAAGTATGTGAATGTAGGTAATAGGTTAAGTGCAGATTAAGTGTATATAGGCCAAGGGGAGATAGGAAGGGAGCGAATTTGAATAGGTGTCCTCTTTGTGGAGAGGCAGATAATGATTTGCATTATATAATTGAATGTGAAGAAACTAAGTTGTGGAGAGATCAGTTTTTACCTAAAGAATGGAAGAATGTTAACAAAGAAGTATTAAAAGTTAGGATAGTGAAAATACAAAACGAGAGGGATATAAAAAGAATAGGAGAATATAGGGGGGTGTGAAAAAAAATGGTTTAGAAAAATAAAGCAATATTAATTTGTTATGACCCACCATGCATAAATAACCACGGTGTTAAAATTCATGATAGACCAAAGAAAGAAAAAATAGCAACTCAAAGTAATGTATTAAATATTGTAAGAATTTTGTATAACGTTATGGAAATAAATATATAAATACATTTAGACAGATCTCACACACCCGAACGCCAGGACAAACAGTTTCTCAAAGCAAACTCTACCCCACACTCCTCGTCCGCCGTCCACTCGCCTGGTCCTTCAATCCTGAGACATAAGTAAATGGGGTATGGGGTACGGAAAATTCACGGCATTACATAAGCATCCCAGCATTCGCCTATCGACCAGGGAAAACCGCAAAAAAGCTTATGGAATAATGGGACTCCAACCTGGAACCTCCCGCATGCGTACTTTGTACTTTACCGCGGAACCATAAACTAAATCATTAATAACAAGCTAAAGCATTGTTTGTTTCACTGTTATAACAATAATACAGACCTAATCTCTACTGTAACAGTTAAATAAAGCGCCTTCGTAAAGTAACGTTCAGTAAGCTCGAATCCGCGTGGTAAAACAGTCGTTGCTTGATTGCTAGAAGCCAGCTACTGACTCCGTCTCCAGAAGTAAACACTCCTAGTTCACCTTTTGTTTCTTTTCTCGAGGGCACGAGTGTTATCTAGTAGGTGCCGACTTCAGGTACAAGCACACTCCATATCTTCCCTCTTTGTCCACACTTTTCTGTGTGTTCTCTGTAGATTTGCGATGCCACCATATGAAGAGTGGTTGTATTTCTAAAGCAATGAGAGGAAACGTACATCTGTCATTTCTTATCTTTCCTGCACATTCTGACACAGCATTTTGCCGTCCTAAGCTTATATCTGTTCGTGAAACCAAAAATATTTATAAAAGAAAAATTCTGATGTGTTACACTCATATTACTTTCTCTACTCTTGTACAAACTATTTTTACAAACGCTTATTCTCCATATGCTTCATGTTAATCGAGATAAACCTTATCGCTAATTTTCTTGTATATGCAAGGGGAATTGGTAGGCTTTAAGCGATAATCAAATATTTTAAGAGCTGGTAGCTATGTGGAGTATTCCATTCTCTTTTGTACGTCCAGGACAAAAAAAATGAATAATAGATTCCCATTTGAGAAAAAAGTATAGGAAAATTTAAGGAAATAACAAGCAATATCTCTAAAATGGTTCACTCAAAAAAAAATGTATATGACACAAATTGTGTATTTTAACGCGATCTAGATTTTTGTGTAGTAAAATTTTGTCTATCTCTTATGGTTTACCAGTTATGCAAAAGTCGTTCACAATGAAGAAGATTTTTCGAGACATTCCCAGAAAATTTGAGATATACATTTCATTTTGTCATGAAAATATATTAAACATATGATATTTTAATCAAAATCATTAGAGCCATTTTTGAGACAATTAAAATGTTCGAAAAACGTTCCATGTAAAGGGTAATCTGGGGTGTGGGAATTTTCTTGAGAACCTTCGTGTCGCATCTCTGGAAGATACTGAACCTAAATACCATCCAACTGTTCGTTTCTGAGTTAGGCTGTTCACAGACACACACACGGACACGTTTCCAAAAATTTTTGGGTGGAATACAATACTTCCCCTATTACTATACGTAGTAGAGAAAGTAAAAAAAATGATGTGATGTATTTACACTAGTTAAATCTACCAATGACAAATTCATATGCATTTAGGATATATTTTACTATTCATATACAAACCTTCACTATAATCCATATATTTTCACCCAGGAATTGCTTCAAATTGATCAAGCTTTCAATCTGTAATAACAGCATTCAAACAGCATTCGGCGTTTCAAAACATCCCAAAGGTGTTCTATAGGATTCAAGTCAGGACTTTGTGCAGACCAATCCATTACAGGGCTGTTATTGTCGTGTAACCACTCCGCCACAGCCCGTGAAGTAGGAGCAGGTGCTTGATCGTGTTGAAAGATGCAATTGCCATCCTCGAATTGCTCTTCAACAGTGAGAAGCAAGAAGGTGCTTAAAATATCAATGTAGGTCTGCGCTGTGATCGTTCCACGCAAAATAAAAGGGGTGCAAGCCCCCTCCAGGAAAAACACGACCCACCATAACACCACCATCTCCGAATTTCACTGTTGGCACCACACAATCTGGCAGATGACGTTCACCGGGCATTCGCCATACCCATACCCTGCTATCGGATCGCCACATTGTATAAAGTGATTCGTCACTCCACACAACGTTTTGCCACTGTTCAATCATGTAATGTTGACGCTCCTTACATCAAGCGAGGCGTCGTTTGGCATTTTCCTGCGTGATGTGTGGCTTATGAGCAGCCGCTCGACCATGATATCCAAGGTTTCTCACCTCACGCCTAACTGCCATAGTACTTGGAGTGGATCCTGATGCAGTACGGAATTTCTGTGTGATGGTCTGTATAGATATCTGTCTATTACACTGTCTATTACACTTTACGACCCTCTTCAAATGTTGGTGGTCTCTGTCAGTCAACAGACGAGGTCGGCCTGTACGCTTTTGTCCTGTGCATGTCCCTTCACGTTTCCACTTCACTATCACATCAGAAACAGTGGACCTAGGGATGTTTAGGAGTGTGGAAATCTCGTGTACAAACTTCTGACACAAGTGACACCCAATCACCTGACCGGGTTCGAAGTCCGTGAGTTCCACGGAGCGTCCCATTCTGCTATTTAACGATGTCTAATGACTACTGAGGTCGCGGATAGTGAGTACCAGGCAGTAGGTCGCAGCACAATGCACCTAAGATGAAAAACGTATGTTTGTGGGAGTCTCCGGATACTTTTGATCACATAGTGTTTGTCTATGATTTTTAAGATTTTCCATAATATAATACAGGAGAAAGAATACCGAGATATTTGTTTGGAATTATTTATCATCAAAATGCAGAAACCATAATTTAATTTCAACAGATATCACTTTCCTGTTTGTCACAATGTGCGAAAGCAAAAATGTATCATCTAGGTGTTACACGTGCGCAGCACGTAAATCACTTTAGCTTTTTAAACTCAAATAACAGCCTAATTAAGTTCATTTTCGTCCCCCGTTCTTTATGAAGTTATTTTATGATCTATAGGTTTCTATGGTGAATCCTTCCCTTTAGTAATTTCAGACAGCCCCGGCTGTTAAATCCCCTGATACTCACGTTAAAGTATGTAAAACATCGGTAGAACATCCGACTTCCTTAACCTCTCACCGAAGTATCCTTCTGGTGGTGCAAGATCAAAGATCGGAATGGTCGAGTGAGTTTTTTAGACAATTAAAGCAGGTGAAAATATGTACCTTCTCTTTGGCGCCATAGTAATTTAATAATGCAGAAAGTAGGTGTGAAGCTGGTGAATACAAAGATTCCGCACTCCCAGGCCACTAAGTTAATCTCTTTTGAAAAGATACATAGTCTACAGTCTACACCATCAAATTAAATCGAGTTTTATTTGTGGTTCTTAGCGTCTCGTTCTATATTGGGCGTGAAAGACCGGAAATTTTGCTCAGAGGCCTTTTATAAGATTTGAGGTTCTTTTACGTGCCGTAAATCTACGACATTGGCACCGGCTTTACTTCCCTTCCGAAGGAACCATGCTAAGGATTTTTACGCCCGAAAAAATACATCGCCCTCCGCCGGGATTGAACCCATGACCTCGGGAACGAGAAGCTAGCACGGTACTACTAGTCCACGGAGGATGACTCTGCACCATCGAGCATAATAATCCCCTCAGATATTATTAATATAAAATATCAGTTCACTGATTTCTAATGTTAGAATTTTCTCTCTTTATACAATTATTTAACATGTCCTGCTAAGAAGTTTGAATAGAACCTAAGTACAAAAGACCTACACGCCATCACCGCCACCTTATCTTCCACAGTCAACACATTCACCACCAGCTGCCCGCAGCGATTAGACGACACCAACTTCAATCAGTGGTCTGGGTGAAGTCATCGCCAGTCTGCCACCTACACCAGCACAGCCAGCTCCGACAGACTGTCTGAAGGAGTTTAGGCGCACGATTTCACGTCTAGCCGACAAAGTGAAGACCTTGCACACTACAATGGCCGAGTGGACATCTGTACTCTCCGACTTAAAGAGTGGGCAGGAGCGAACCAATGGTTACTTGATGGCACAAGAAGCCGCCAGGTTTTATCTGTCCAACAGATTTAACTATCCTCGCCAAAACTGAGCGCACCTCTCGAGAGGCACTCAACCAAAAATTCTGATGCAATAAAGACAACCACGCCACAATCCCTTCCAATTCCTTTCCACGAAGCTGCCCGTGTGTGGTGACCAGGACCTCGGTCATGGTCGTCACCCGGGCATTCATTTACTCCTACCGCGTACTAACGGAACCCCAATACCCCTCCTAACTTCTCCTTTCTAATCCACGCCTAATACTATCCTATTCTTGAAACCACCCCCCCCCCAAAAAAAAAGAAGAAAGAAAGAAAAAAAGGAAATAAAGCAAAATTTTGTTACATGAGTGTAATAAAAAGGGTTTGGGCGTTCAGAAACATTAGTACATGCACCTATAGAATTGGAAGAAAGGTTATTCAGAGGTTCCGACATTCATTATCTGTTTACCCTCCTCTTATGTAGGACTTACACCCCCCAGGACTTACAGGCGGATGCCCGGGGTCAGAGGCCCGTCGAGGAGCAGACACTCATGGATCAGACAGAACATCCAGGATGGGTGATCAGCCCGATGCCTGGTATGGGATGAAGGAAGTAGATGAAACGAAATGTTGGTGAAATGGATGAAAGGAAAGGTGATGATGGAGCAGTCGGTGTAATGAATGGCGGGGGAAACCGGAGAACCCGGAGAAAACCCGCCCAGACGCCGCTTCGTCCACCACAAATCCCACATGCAGGTCCCTGGGATTGAACCCGGGCCGCCTCGGCCACGGCGCCGCCTAGGTTCCGACACTGTTTCATTAAACGCACATCTACAGTATATGGCAATTAAAGAAATAAATATAACATGCGATTCGTACTGTTATAAATAAAAATGACTGTCATATTTACTTTCTTACCACGTAGAGAAGGTAATACATTCCACACAAAAATGCGATACCCAGATTTCAACCGAAATACATGTTTTGACCCTCTGAATCCATATAAAGCCTGTTTAGAAAAAATGTATGTGTGCCTGTTAACAGCGTAACTAAAGCACGAAAAGTCGATAAACACCAAACTTGGTATTTAGGTCCAATACTATCCAAAAATCAGACACGAGAATTTTCAATAAAATCCTTCACCCCAAAGTACTTTTTATATGGAACATTTTTTTGAAATCTTTTATTTCCTAAAACTGACCAACAATTTTGATTAATATATCATATATTAAATATATTTACATTACAAATAAAATGGAATAGCCTATGAATTCCTCTTTATTCGGAAGGAATTTTGTATAATCTCGTATATGTTGTAAACGTTAAGCAACAAACGAAAATGTACTTCACAAAAAAAGTTTAAATCTCTTTAAAACACACAATTTATTTCAAATACGTTTTTTTGTGGCAAAAGCAATTTCGGAAATATAATTATTAATGGTTCGAATTGTTCATTACTTGGTCAGTCTTTTAAAGTCCTGTCAATATTCAGTTGTTTCTCGCAATTGTATACGAGCAATATGGAATTTTAAGGCCAGCATAATGCTTCGCTGTTCCCTTTGTATCTGTAACGAAATGTGTAATGTAGCTATTTCTGCAAAAGTTTATTTGGATTAAAATATAGTAAAATGAAAAAATAAGCTTTTGGTAAGTATAGTTTGTATACCCACTAATAAAGATAGAGGGAAGAGAAAGTCATGTGAATGTATCACATCAGATTTTTAAGCTTTGTCTTCTGTTTGCTTAAGTGTTACATCATGACCGTCTATGTATATTGCTGGGAACAAAATGTAACCGGCTTTTGTTTCTAAACGCATTGGTATTTTATAATCCACGCCGTCAGAAAGAACAGCACTTTTTAATGGTTGAAGAATTATCAAAATCAATTTAATGTTTTTTGAGACTACATTCCATCCATCCGTCCATCCATCGACAGACAAGACATTACAGACAAATTTTCTCTCAATATTGCTATAGATATCGTCATTTCTGAATTTAATTCGAGAATCTTACAATTATGTCAATATTAACCAAGTTTCTAATTAAATAAAATACTGATGAATAGTTTTCACGTATAAAGACTGGAAAGACAATTTAGCTCACTTTTCTCCCTTGTTTTCTACTTTGGAGTCTGCAAAATCTTTCCTAAAAGTAAGAAATAGCATGTTTTTTATACATTTGTTAGTAATATCCAAACACATTAAGAGATTGTTATTAGTTCCATTTATACCCCGCCTTTAAATACAGTGGTCTTATCGGCTGCCTTTCCTTTGGAACATATTGTCTATTGGCAATGGTGCTAACTGCTATTCTCTTGTCGTTAGATTTCTTGCACTTTTAGGATTTTAATCATTAGATCACACACACACACACTCTTAGGCAATACACTTGAGTAGAGAAAAAGTCCTACCCCAGTCGGGAATAGAACCCGGGACCCCTTGCACAGGAAGCAGGTGCTCTACCGACTGAGCCTTAAGCGAATGTATACATTAATTTCTTGAAACGAGCCACTAACGCCTAGCAGCGGCATAATGTGATTATGTAAAAATATTTTTCGCAAAAATGCCCCTTTTTCTCCACATACACAAGCTAATTTACTTAGTCTGTTAACTATTTTTGTGGTGTGTTCATACTACCCAGCAATTTTAATCAGCTTTGTGTGGAAGAGTGTTTACATTCGCAATGTGTAAACAGAATTTATAAAAATATAATTATTTAATCAGTAACAGAATTACATACGGAATTTTGTAGAAAAAACGACTCTTGATTGACAAATTGTACCGGAACGTTAATTTAAACTGCACATTCCAAATTATTTGCATTACTTCTACCCTGATGCACAGTTTAGAGCTGATATTTCATAAAACTCCAATTAATCCTCGATAAAGGTCCATGCATCAAAATCGGAGGAAAAATAGTGTGATGAGAAATTTTCTGCACGATTGAACACATCCGCTCAGTTTCAAAATGCTGTGAAATACCATAGAGGCCATGAAAGGGGCAAAGAAACGCGCTTTTCAGCACTGAAAGAATAATCTATATCAGTCTGACTTCCCCGATACAAGGAGAGCATTTGAATTTGAATCCTTCCTTTTGGCCTATGAAAAAGAAATAATTTTTGTATGTTTATAGTAAACTAACCTGGAAAGAAACAATGCTCTATAATTTCGAAACCTTTGGACATACCAAATTGCCTAATATTTTGGAGAAAAAGGTTTTAATTTCACATGGCTTTCTCTACTCATTCCTCTATGGGCTATTCTTATAAAAGATATTATTCTTCTATCTACTTCGAAATAAACATTTATAATTATAATTTTATTACACATTTTATAATTGCTACAAGGAGAGTACTGTAGGCTTAACCAAATCTTGTAAAAGTGGATCGCTATTTGATGGCTTTGAAAGTCCATTCTCTTTGCATGAACATGGGAGTGGGACGAATATTAACTTAGCTGTTGAAAACAGTATACAGTATTTTACAATTCATATAAATAATGACTTAACAAAATCTGTTGTCCTTCGTGGTGTATGCTAGCCTCCAGTTCCCGAGGTCGGGGTTCAAACCCGGCGGAGGGGGCAAAAATTCTTAGCATGGCTTTTAATTGTTCTTCCACACAAGCCGTGTGTTGGACAAGGTTAGAAAGGTAGAATCAGGCGACTGAAAAATTCAATGCCATAGACGGGATTTGAACCACGGATCTCCCGGTCTCCGTCCGGTTGTTCTAACCATTGAGCTACCATGCAACATGCCGGTAGGGCATTAAATTCCCCAACTGATTCGCATGTTTCCCGGTAAACCACAAGGAGATCTCAAATTATATTGAGATGACATACCCCAATGGCGACTTACATTGTTGTAAGTACTTTAAGTACCTGGGCTTCATAGTTTCAACCACTATTAGGTCAATCATGGAATTAATTGCTCTTCCACACAAGCTGTGAGTTGGACAAGGTTAGAAAGATAGAATCAGACGACTGAAAAATTCAGCCATAGCTGGGATTTGAACCACGGATCTCCCGGTCTCCGTCCGGTTGCTCTAACCACTGAGCTACCATGTCATCTCAATATAATTTGAGATATCCTTGTGGTTTACCGGGAAACATGCGAATCATTTGGGGAATTTAATGTCCTACCGGCATGTTGCCATGGTAGCTCAGTGGTTAGAGCAACCGGACGGAGACCGGGAGATCCGTGGCTCAAATCCCGGCTATGGCATTGAATTTTTGAGTCGTCAGATTCTACCTTTCTAACTTAGCATGGCTTCTTTCGGAAGGGAAGTAAAGCCAGTGGTCCCGTGTCGTATATTTACGGCACGTAAAAGAACCTCAAGCTTAATGATGCCTCTGAGCAAACGTACCGGTCTTTCACGCCCAACATAGAATGGGACGCTAAGGACCACAGCAGTTAAAGAGCGTCCATAAATAACAAACGCAATTAATTAACTAACAGAATTTACATTTATTGTGTAGGTAAGCTTTTGTCTATTTCTACAGTTTACAAGTTATACAATATTCATTTAGAATGAGGAGGACTTTACAGATTTTCGCAGAAAATTCCATGCTCTTTGCGTGCAATCGCGAAAAACAACGGGTATATCGGAAATATCTGATGTCACAAAGAAGTAAAATAAAGTGAAATAAATTATGTGTTTTTAAAGTATCTACATCTTTTCGTAGTAGGTACGTTTTCCTTTATCCCTTAAATTCACCGGTTATACAACATTATACAAACTTTCTTCAACTTCACAGGCTATTCCTAGAAAATTCAAGATATACATTTTATGTGTATTGTAAATGTCTTTAATATATGCCATTTTAATCAAAATCGTTAGAGCCATTTTTTAGAAAATCAAACATTTCGTATGCAATCTTTGGCATGAAATCGTTATCTTGACCATAAACTTCAACAAAATCAAGAAAATATACACTGTCTCGTACATTATCCCCAATTTGAAATTTGCAGAGCACTTTAATGCGTTCTTGTGATCGTAAGGTGTTTAAATTATTCCTTGTAGGTTGATGAATGAAGCACAAAATTAGCGATAAAATAAAAATCTATATTGCTATTATTAACCAAAGAAAGGGTACTGAGTACCTTCAAGGATCTCCCCTTTCTTTCAAGTACACTCAGGGAGGCGAAAATGCTTAAGAAAACTTACCAAAATAAAATTACAAAAGCTATTTCTGTGCTGTCACCAGCTAGCTTCTTAACGATGCATGAAAGTAGTCTATTGATCCTTCCACAAATCATAAGACAAAGATACTATGGCGCATTTGAAGCACAAGAACTTCCATCATAACACTACCTGGTATGTTTTCACTAAATTTTTTCCGTCACTATTGTTTTATTTTGTGGTCTCCCACTTAACTTCTAGTAAATAGAGATAAATGCTTGCATAAATAGTTACATTATACATTTCGTTGTAGGCACAACACGAATAAAGGAGACTGCAGCGATAGTCTATTGTTTAAAAGCGGGTCGTTGGCCTTGAATTCCACACTGTTTCCATGACATCGCAAGAAACAACTGAATGGTGAGAAACTTCAAAAAAATGACTAACGTTTAAAAAATTCAAGCTAATGCAAATTGAAGCAACATACAGTACTAGCCACGGACAAAGTAATACAATAACTCATTAATGTAATAAGATATCTAATTTACAGCTTCTCAGCATCACCACATTAATTATTTCTTTGTTTAATATATTTTTTGTTCAAAGTTTTATGTGTTATGTATTTTCTTTGTAACATTGTACGTATAATAATTAAGAGGATGTTAAAACACATATATTCATAATGTACACATGGCAGAGGACAAATATATAAAGTTATAATATATAAAACACAACATGAGGGGGAAATGGCATTGTTAGCTATATACCAGTAATATAAAATTACGAGAAATGCAGTAGTATCTACGTAAGCATGTAACGAACTTTGGATTCAAAATTAAGACGATGGACATCTATAAACATATACACATACATATACATATATATAAACAAACTGTTAATGGATAGTAGTACCAATCGGGTACATTGATACGGACCTATAATTTCAATACGTACATTAATAAGAACGGTTGAAGGGAACGCTAACAGAAGCTTGTCAGTCTTCGAGCAGGAACGTAGTGTATAAGCTCGTCTCTCAATAGACGCTAAAACTACGTATTTAAAGTCTAACAGTTATACATATTTTAACATAACAAGATAATAAATATTGTGTATATATACATGTAGTTTATCTAAAATAGAAGTGAAATAATTAACAAAATATGTGTGTGCAAAATATTTTAACCTTCTCCATACCCAACCCTGACAAGACACAAGTGCTCTCCAACACAAATACAGCAGCCATGGCAAAATTATAAAATAATAATTACAAGATAATGAAGCAGTATTTTAACACTTAAATGATTTCAGCCTAATTATATAATATAAAATTCAATAACAGCCCGCCTTAAAGCAATATGTGTATAAATAAAAATATAAAAAGTGTATGTAACAGTCACTGTATTAATGTTTATATTATTATGTACATGTTTAATAATGTTATGTGAATGTATTATGTAATTTAATAATGTAGGAGCTGTGAGAATAGTTGCTAACAACGAGGTAACAATGAAGTAACCTTGAGGCAATAATGAATTGGAAAGTTTAATTATGCTGCTAGTAATTCTTGGAGAAACAATAATGTAATTTTAGACAGTTTATAAATAGCCAATCAACAACCAGAAAACCTTAAAGTAAAATAAAAGTATTCTATTGGAGTAGAATTAGCCAATCAGAAACTTAAATAGAGAAAATTGTACAAATTTAGAAGTCAGTTGCTCGTATACAGCGTTCTTAACTGGACGCGAGACGCGTCCTCGAGAAGTTTAATACGCATTCAGTGTGAGACGAGAATATTATAAAGTTTACGTGTTAAAAAAAGGTGCAAGTAATTAATAAATAGTCTCACAGCTCTCTATATCAGTGAAGTGTTATTTTATCGTGTCAAGGATTAATAAAAGGAGTGAAGTAAAAAATTATAATTTCTGTAAGCCTACATTCTTTAACCGCACCACTCCCTGCAAAGACACATGTTTCTACAAATTAATACTGACGCAGCCGAGGCAAATATAAATAATATTTAAAGAAACATTAAAATACAAAGTTTATTCCTAAACTTGGGGCGAAGGCCACCGGAAAGTAAACTTGGGGCGAAGACCACCGGCAAGTGAACATTGGGGCGAAGACCACCGGAAACTGTGTACCATACGTGGGGCGAACACTCCAAGAAACATCAAGTTTGGCTCCGCAACACAAGAACTACAATACAACTCCTCCTAAAAAATAAACTTACTTCAATACTAACACACACACAAGAATACAGATATAGGATCATCAGATTCCAGTCCAAGAGTACGTCGTGATACATCACGAGAGTACGGGCATCAAGACGACCTACAGGTACGTAATACGGCATTCATCATCATCAACGTAGTGGGTCCTACCAAGGGAAACTGCTACAGAATATGTTAGAAATGCATGTCACCCAAAACGTTATTTGAATAAATTGTGTATTTTAAACAGATCTACAATTTTGTGTAGTAGTTTTTGTTAATTGGTTACACAAACCTATCTAGTTTATCCGACATTACACGTCAAATAATGATTAAATTAATTTTAAGTGCCTTCCTTCATATTCTTTATGATATTTTTGTAAAATTGTGTATAAAATCTATATGGTGAATCCTTTGCTTTACCCGTTTCAACTGTAATTTCCAAAGTCCCGTTGGAACCTAATTACAGGCGAGGTATTCTCTAATGGTCGCGCAAAAGCATATGAAACATCGACGAATGTTGTTGTTCTTATTTCTTTAACCGCACTTCTTGGCATGCTTCCAAATTCTAGAAACGCGGTGTCTAGAAACGCTTAAAGGGTCACGCGCTCAGTTTTCTTCTCGAAAGGTAATAAATCTCAACCTAGATCCGAGGTAAATACAAAACATGAATAAATAAAATACGATTCCCACACCACTCACAAGTTTTGCGGAATTGTACTGAACTTATGTAAGAGGTTTTGATCAAGAAACTCAGAACTGTTTACGACTCCTTAACACCACTCAAAACGACATCAGAGATCCTGTAAGTTTTCTCCCAGATGCAAGGATTGTTAAGACGACATCTGAGATAAAAAGAATTCCAACTTTGGTGCGAATTACCGCACAAAAGAAGAGTTAAAATTTTCAGTGATTATACACCTGCTAATAAATGGATCCGAGATCATCGCGGACTTTCTTGCTCTGAATGGAGAGATGCCATCAACATGACTGCTGGAGTTATTGCTGTACGCTCCTTACCAGGGAGTCCCCAGAACAATACCCTCTGTCGCCGTTGTGGCAGAGAGCACGAAACCCTTGTACACGTTCTGGGTGCTTGTCCATATGGAGAAGTGCCGCGAAACAGCCGACATCACAAAATAAGAAGCATCACTGCAGCAGGTATGAAGGAAAAAGGTTTTCAGGTCCACGAGGAGGCCTATGGATTATCCAACAATGGTAGCAGCAGGCACATCGACATCATCGCCTACAAGACATCTGACGGAAGCGGATTAATCATTGATCCTCTCCTATTACAAGGATAAATACAATTTAAATAAAATCTAAGTTATAGGATTGATGATAGGAGCTAGAGGGACAATACCTAAAACGTTACACAAGTTTTGAGTAGATTATGGCCTAGATAAACGCCTATTTTATCAATTAGCAATCATGACTATTAGAGGATCAATTCTCATCCTCAGAAATCATTTCTATTCAATATAATATCGATACACGCTTTACAAATCATAGAAATTACTGTATATTTTGAGGCAGTATTTTTAACATCCAAATTATTTCAGTCAAATTATATAATACGTAAATTCAATAACAGCTCGCCTTGAAGCAATATGTGTATGTAATAATTTGTAAAATGTATGTAACAGTCATTGCATATGCTTATATTATTGTAAACATGTTCAATAATGTTATGCGAATGCATTAAGTAATTTAATAATGTAAGAGCTGTGAGAATAATAAGTTAAAAGTTGCTAACAATGAGTTAACCTTAAGGCAATAATGAATTTGAAAGTTTAAGAATACTACTTCTGATTATTGCAGTAACAATAATGTAATTTTAGTGACAGTTTATAAAATAGCCAATCAACAACCAGAAAAAGCTTTAGCTAAAAGAAGGTATTCTATTGGATTAGGAATAGCCAATCAGAGACTTGAAATACACAAAATTTACAAGTTTAGGAGGTTGAAATCAGTTCAGTTGCCTGCAAACAGTGTTCCTAACCAGACGCAAAAAGTGTCCTGGAGAGATTTAATACGTATTCGTGAGAGACGAAAAATAAGTTTACGTGTTAAAAAGTGTAATTAATTAATAAAAAGAATCCCACAGCTCTCTATATCAGTGAAGTGTTATTTAAATCGTGTCAAGCATTAATAAAATGAGTGAAGTAAAATTATAATCTATGTAAGCCTACATTCTTGTCACATCACAACCCTGCCAAGAGATACGTGTCTCTAACAATAATACTGACGCAGCCGAGGCAAACATAAG
Organism: Deroplatys truncata; assembly: GCA_030765065.1. Taxonomy (NCBI): domain Eukaryota; kingdom Metazoa; phylum Arthropoda; class Insecta; order Mantodea; family Mantidae; genus Deroplatys; species Deroplatys truncata. The sequence goes on along the minus strand of CM060980.1, from coordinate 143,166,637 downwards.
TATATAATATTTAAAGAAACAGTCAAATTACAAAGTTAATATTTTTTAAACTTGGGGCAAAGGCCACCTTAAAGTACATTTGGGGCGAAGGCTACCGGAAACTGTTTACCATACGTGCAGTTGAAATATAATGCAATTCCTCCAATACAATCTACTTCAAATTGACGTCCAATGCGTGGTAAAAATAATGTAACAAGCCATCTTCTTCAATTTATTTATTTTAACTGAATAATAGGATTGTTTTGTACTACCTTTATGTTCCGATTTACATTCATTTATATTTCTATTTTAGGTTTTATTTTCATTATTTTGATATGTTAACTATAAATCATCCTTATAGTTGTTAATTTAAATTTTAAATTTTTTAATTCTATAGGTACACTTTGTCTATATGGCAGCCCTCAATTGAGGGAAGTGTTAATACATAAATATTTCGCGAATCACGATATTAAACAATCTCACTGCATATTAATACCTGTATTTTCCTGTGAAATAAATCAGTTCTCTGAATTTTTACAAAACAAATGTTATTATAATGAAGCAGTCCATTGCGCTGTTTAACATCCCTATAATACAAAATCATTTTTGAGAAAATTTGCAAACAGTTGAAGATTGCTTCTCGTATCATGAAATTGCGCCTGCAAGTTATGTTAGAATATTTCTGCTTCATGTACAGTCCCTCAAAAAAGTATCCTTCTGCATTTTAAAAAGTTCTATTAATCAAATTAATGCAGGGAAAAATCTAATTTTGGGGGGCAGAAAGATCAAATAGTAACGCTGTGTTCCTGTTTTGGTGGGTTTTCATATAGCTCACTTTATCTGCTTTATAATTTTTTGAAAAACGTTTAGCAAAATTACAGCTCTTTTGTAAGCAGTGTTTTCAAAATTATGTTATAGTATTGAGCAGAGTAATTTTGAGTGTGTGTGTATTACTGATTTTGCAATGAAAATAAGATTTTATTTTACGCGGGAATAAAATGCTGAAGTTGGGAATTGCCAACGCTTCTGCCTTAATTCCTCATTTTCGGCTCACGTTTTACGACTTCATGAATTTATTTCTACATCAGTTTAAATCACATGTTTATAAAACTATATGGATATATGAACAAAAAAATGCTCAACCCAATACTTGACAGTTTTGAAAACATCACGTAAAAATGTTGCAATTTTGTCATATTGCTTCAAAGGTTTACAAAACTAATAAAATGAACGATTTTAAAAACCGCCAAAACATGTAAACCTTATTGCAATATGATCTCTACGTCCGAAACAAATTAGATTTTTCCCTCCATTAATTTGGCTACTAGAATTGTTTAAAGTGTAGACGAATTGAGGGGGTGTACATTATGTAATAATTTTCCCTTCACTAAGGAGCGTTAAAGGAAGTAATTTGAGATAGCTAACCAATATTCTGGTAGAAAATCCTTCGGGCGTCTTAATATTCGAGTTTGCTTATGTGTGACGTAAAAAGTCAACTTTAAAGGCAATTAATTTCTGTTTATGTCTCGTAAACCAATATTCTGGTAGAAAATCCTTCGAGCGTCTTAATATTCGAGTTTGCTTATGTGTGACGTAAAAAGTCAGCTTTAAAGGCAATTAATTTCTGTTTATGTCTCGTAAACCAATATTCTGGTAGAAAATCCTTCGGGCGTCTTAATATTCGAGTTTGCTTATGTGTGACGTAAAAAGTCAACTTTAAAAGCAATTAATTTCTGTTTATGTCTCGTAAACCAATATTCTGGTAGAAAATCCTTCGGGCGTCTTAATATTCGAGTTTGCTTATGTGTGACGTAAAAAGTCAACTTTAAAGGCAATTAATTTCTGTTTATGTCTCGTAAACCAGTTACCATATTTTCTCCCGATCATTTTACGTGATTATTTAATACCTTAAATCTTTTAACGATCGAACACCATTCATCAGCATTATCCAATTGAAAACATAATACTACTAAAAAATTAACACAACAGAAGACCTAATGTAACTTTGTTAACATTAAGCTAATGACGTAAATACCTCTATTACTTTCTCTAATACATATCTATTGTAAGCAGAGGAAGTATTCCATTTCGCCGGAAATACATGTTTTGAGGCTCCTGAATAAAAAATTCTTATATGATACATTCACATGACTTTCTCTACACCTCTATCTTTATTGGTGGGTACACAAACTATTTTTACTAAAGCTTATTTTTCCTATCTACCGCATTTTAATTCACATAAACCTTTGCAAAAATAGCTACATTACACATTTCGTGATAGATACAATGGAAGTAGCGATAGTCAAATGTTTAAAAACTTGACGCTATATGCTGGCCTTATATTCCATACTGTTTCCATGTAATCGCAAGAAACAACTGAAAATTGGTCAGACTTAAAAGAATAAGTATTGGACAATTCGAACATTTAATAACGGATATCTCAGAAACAGCTTATGCCACAGAAAAGATTATTTAAACAAATTGTATGTTTTAAAATGATTCACATTTTTTTGTTAATACACCTTATCTATCGGTTAACGATTAGCAGTTACACAAGATTATACAAAATTGCTTCCAAATGAAGAGGCCTTCACAGACTATTCCCAGAAAATTCAAGATATACATTTTATTTGCCATATACAGATCTTAAATGTATGACACTTTAATCTAAATCATTACATTATTTTTAAAAAATCCAAATTTTGGACAAATGTTCCATGTAAACGATAGGTGTGGGAGATTTTCTTGAAAATCTTCATATTCATCTTTGGAAGGTACTGAACCTAAATACCAAGTGTGGTACTTACCCAGACTTTTCGTTTTTGAGTTATGCAGCTCACAGATACACACCGACACACACACACACACACAAACTCTTTTCGAAAAATTCTTTTGGATTCAGGGGCCTCCAAAACATGTATTTCTGGTAAAATATCCGTATCAAATTTTTGGGTGGATTGCAATACCTCTCTGGCTATTAGCATTTTAGAAAAAATTATTAGGGCACGTATTCGTATATGTCTGTGTGAACAGTATTACTCAAAAATGAAAAGTCTGTTAAATACCAAATTTGTTTAAGTTTATAGCCTTCCAAAGATGCGACATGGAGATTTTCAAGAAATTTCCAGCACCACAAACTTACCATTTACATGGAAAAGATTTCGTTATTTTCGGTTTTCTTAAAAATTATTACCAATTGTGATTAAAATACCATTTATTGAAGATATTTGCGACACATATAAAGTGTGTATCTTAGCTTTCTGGGAATAGCCTGTGCTGAATTTTCAAATACTTATACTTTTCCCCTATTAGCTTATTTTCTTTCTTTTTTTCCGTGGTCATGTAAGCAGCATGAAATTTTAAAGTCCATCACATAGTGATCCACTTTTTAAAAATCTAGGTGTTACATTCACATGCCTTTCTCTATCCATTTTTACTTATTTTATGTACTTCTACAAACTATTCCTACGAAAGTTTATTTTTCTATTGTAGCGGGAAACGGTGCTGTGCGCTGTTTGTAGCGCGAAATCGTCGATCCTTGGGTTGTTGTGGTCTTCTGCAGTGTTCTTCCTCGGCTATTGATGTTCGTCGGTTGTTGTTTATTCCATTCCTACCTATATTTAATTCTTAATTCTCAGGTTTTTGTGGGTGAGGCAAGTTAAAAAAATACACTGCAGGTTACCCTTAATCAATGAAGTTTATTCACATTTGAAGTGATTATAGGCGGCTAGCTTTTCCCCATTATTATAATCCCACCACTTTAAATTAGTCAGGAGCCTAGCTATCTGCACACGCACTCCCACCCTTGTGCACCCACATGCATCTGTAGCACCTCGTGCCGACGTGAATTCTTGAAGATCAGTTAGAAGAGAGTGGGCTCTGAGGCCTTGTCTGCCCTTATATACGGGAGCCTAGTGACGCTCACCTCTGCGTTTAAAAATGTAACGACGTTTCCTATTGGTCCTCAGGCCGCGTTACTTTAACATGTATGAGAATGTGTTTCTTCAAGTCCGTGCGCTTAAGCGTCACCCTGGTGCGTTGTGAAGCCGGTTCAATATCTCCGTCTCTTTCTTTTCTCTATCTGTCTCTTTCTATTTCTCCGTTCCGTTACCGGTTCCCTGCCTTTGGCTTGGTGAAAGGTATGCTCCACTTAGGATTATGCTTTTCTGGAATTTTGCTAGCTCGCCCGTTTCTTACAATCAGCTCTGTACAAATGTTAGATGTTGAATATTTTAACATGTTAGTGAATTATATTATTACTGTAAAATTCCTATATGTATGGTTCCCCTTTCATATGTACAATTCCTATATATGTATAATATATCCCCTTTCACTATCTACTTCATACTAATCGAGATAAACCTTTGCAGAAATAGTATCATTTCACATTTCATTGTAGGTGCAAGGGAGATAGAGAAAAGTGAATCAATAATCAGAGTTTAAAAATTTGGGCACTATATGCTGGCCTTAAAATTCCATATTGTTTAAATGACATCACGAGAAACAATTGCATACCCACAGTACTTTAAAAATGAACTTAAAAAATTTCGAACCAATAATAAACGATATCCGGAAATGGCTGATACCGGAAAAAGAAAGTGTTTGAAATAAATGGTGTGTTATAGAGCTCTAAATTTTTATTAAGTATGTTTGTGTATCTCCTACAGTTGATCCGTTATTCAAAATTATACAAAATATCTTATGTATGAAGAGGACTTAACAGGCTATTCCCAGAAAATTCAAGATATACACTTTATTTGTCGTATAAATATCTTAAATCTACAGTGTTTCATTCAAAATCTTTAAGAGACATTTTTAAGAAAATGAAAAATTGAGACAGTATTTTTAACATTAAAATGATTTCAATCTAGTTACATAATATGTAAATTCAATAACAACCCTTGAAGCAATATGTACGCAATAATTTGTAAATTGTAATGTAACATTGCATATGCTTATATTATTGTATCCATGTGTAATAATGTTATGTGAATGCATTACGTAATTTAATAATGCATGCCTGCCTGCAAATGGAACTGTCTCAGCTTCTTTGGAATCGATTCTCCCCTTTCAGTCCACGGTTTTGATTGTTCCTTCGTCTAGGTCTGAAGTGATGGACCCATGTTTTATCCAGGGTTATGAATCGACACAGAAATTCGGCTTTATTGCAGCGAAACATCGCCAAACACTCTACTGAAACATCCTCATGACGTTGAGTTTGTTTCATTTGAGTAAACGCGGCACCCATCTTGCGCACATGTATAAATTTTCAGCTATTATGCTATGTACATCACTTTTCGAAATGCCTACGATGTCTTCCAGCACTTTCAGTCAACGGTCATCCAATACCATTTTGTGGATTTTCCTCACAATTTCTGGCATGGACACATTTGGTTGACCACTGCGATGTTCGTCTTGGCAGCTCGTACGGCCTCGCTTAAACTCTGCCACCCAATATTTTACTGTTGTAAACGAAGGAGCAGACTCTCCGAGAGTAGAATCTAGCTCAGCTTTAATATTAGTTGGACTAAGACCATTTAAATGAAAGTATTGTATCACAGGCCAGTTTTATCATGTTTACAAATTCGCTGAGTATGTTCAGTATTGATGGCTGCCAAACAATTACTAAACAACGTAGCATCGTCAAACTTCAGCTTTATAATGTTGGTACTTTCTACCACAATCATTTATTTGAAATAACAACCAATATCTATATATCAGGTAGGGTACTTCTGGGACTGCTCTTGTACATTACACATTTCGTTATAGATAAAGGGAGAACAGTGATAGTAAAATGTCTAAGATTTGTACACTCTACCCTGGCCTTAAACTTCCATACTGTTTCCATGCAATCTCAAGAGAAAACTGAATGTTGAAAGGACTTTAAGAGAATGACCAAGAAATGAACAATTCGCACCTTCAATAACGAATATCTCAGAAATGGCTTATGCCACAAAAATGTTATTTGAAAGAAATTGTGTGTTTTAAAGAGATCTACATTTTTGTATAGTACGCTTTCGTCTATCACAACGTTTATCGGTTATGCAATATTATTTAAAATTCCTCGTCTATTTCCAAAAAATTCAAGAGATACATTTTATTTTTCATGTAAAATCTTTAATATATAGTATTTTAATCAAAACCTTTATAGCCATTTTTTAGAAAATACAAAATTTAGAAAAATGTTCCATGTAAAGGGTGGTTTCGGGTGGAGGGGATTTTCTTGAAAATCTTTGTGTCGCATCTTTGTAAGGTACTAAACCTAAATACCTACCATGTTTGGTATTTATCCGACTTCTAATTTTTGAGTTATGCTGTTTAGACACAGACTACATAGACACGGATATTTTGCTAAAAATGCTTTTTGGGGGGGATTTGGGGACATCAAAACAAGTATTCACGGTGAAATATCTATATCTTCTCTACCTAAGGTACGTAGTAGAGAAAGTAATATATATCGGGCAAATCTAATTTGCTTTCTCTAGGACAACGGTGGCGAAAACGACTTCCTTCCGCGAGCGCACTGCATCACTTAGCAGCACGTGGAAAACAAAGGGACGGTTGCAGAGAGGGAACGGCGCCTGCGAGTCAAAATGACTCGCGAGTCCCGTTTTCGCCACCTCTGCTGGAGATAATATCTCAATCGAAAGCACGGTACGTAATACACTCAATGCAAAAGTAACATGATTGGACTTGGAGCATTTTAATTTTCAACCTAATCCTCTTAAATTATAAATAAGTATTAACTTCATGGAAATTTCTAAGGAAGGCCTACTAAAAGTTTGTTCACATCTTCAGAATTGCAAAAACTGCCTTACTAGGCACTACAGGATGTATTTCTAAATTTAGGACGTCGCCTTTATTAAATTTGTTCGACCTCCATTACTGTTTAGATATACGTATGTAAAACGATCTAGAAGATTATTTTTATGTTAAGTCCTGCCTCCTTGCGCATAGAATTCTTAATTTCATTCCGCTCCCTTGATATTCATAATAACGGACCGTATATTTCCAAGCTATTTTTCTTTCTCGGAAAGGCATCATATACTGAATTTCTGATCTCCTTAAACCAACTAACAGTTTTCCAAGGTTTAGCGAAGTTATATAGCCTACAGTATTATGTTTTAGCAGTAAATTAATTATCTAAATAGTCAAAATGTCATTAGATGTGTATAATAAACAAAACAATAAACCGCTTTATCTTTTGAGCAGTAGTTTTAACACCTAAGTGATTTTAGTCAAATTATATAATAAAAAATATAACAGCCCGCCTTAAAGCAATATGTATATGTAACAATATATAAAGAGTGTATATTACAGTCAATGTATATGTTTATATCATTGTATACATGCAATAATGTTATGTGAATTAATTACGTAATTTAATAATGTAGGATCTGTGAGAATAATAGGTTAAAATTAGGAATAATCAATCAGAGACTTGAAATATAGAAATTTAAAAGTTTAGGTGGTTGAAATCAATTCAGTTTGTTGCAGACAGCGTTACTAACCAGACGCAAAAAAGTGTCCTCAAGAGATTTAATACGTATTCGTATGAGACGAAAAATAGTTTACGTGTTAAAAAGTGCAAATAATTAATAAAAGAATCTAACAGCTCTCTATCAGTGAAGTGTTATATAAATCGTATCAAGCATTAATAAAAGGAGTGAAGTAAAATTATAATCTGTGTAAACCTACATTCTTAGTCGCACCACAACCCTGCTAAGAGAAACGTATCTCTAACAATAATACTGACGCAGCCGAGGCAAGCATAAATATATAATATTTAAAGAAACAGTTAAATTACAAAGTTAATATTTTTTTAAACTTGGGGCAAAGGCTACCTGAAAGTATATTTGGGGCGAAGGCTACCGGAAGCTGTTTACTATACGTGCGGTTGCAACTACTACAAGTTCGGCTCCCCAGCAGTTGAAATACAATACAACTCCTACTTCAAATCGGCTTTTCCATACTGAAACAATACCTTTCTCACTTTCCAGTATTTATGTAATAACGCACTAGTTCTAAGCTTTCGGTTTAAAAGAGAAATTGATATTTAGAAATATTATGTGATGCATTCACATGACGTTCACTATTATTGGGTACATACACTATGTTTATTAAATCTTATTTTCCTATCATATTTTAATCCAGATAAAACTTTGCATAAATAGCTACATTACACATTTCGTTATAGATACAAAGCGGACAGCGATAGTCAAATGTTTAAGAAATGGGCGCTATATGCCGGCCTTAAATTCCATGCTATAATTGCGAGAAACAACTGAAAATCGATGAGACTAAAAGAATGAAAGTATTGAACAGTTCGAACTTCTAATAACGTATGTCTCAGAAACGCTTTATACAACAGGAAACCTTATTTTAAGCGAATTGTGTGTTTTAAAGGGATCTACATGTTTTGTATGGTACGTTTTCGTCTATCGCTTAACGTTTATCAGTTATCCAAGATTATACAAAATTCCTTCCGAATGAACAGGATTTCACAGGATATTCTGAAGTGTTATATTTGTTGGTAGTTGGAAGATGCTTCATGTTTATATGCCCCATGTATGGAAGCCAATTTGTCGCAGTCACTTCGTATTATCTTATTGCTGGGCGCCTGTTATTGTTTTATTATTTTGCATTTTGGGTTCATTGTGCTCCGGCTAGCTATTATTATTATTCAGTCGAGCAAATCTCTTAAACAGGGTGTGTAAGCGGAAAGGATTTTGTTACTCAAAGATAACACTGATAAAAGAATTTGTTTTTACACTTTTATTGCCGTCACAATTAAGTTCACATATTGATTCGTGATACACGCCAAACTGAAACTGTTATATTTTCTAATATCACTATAATCACTTATTTACTGCACATTATTAATTCGCGTTTCACATTTATAACAAACTTTAAGACGCGAGAGATTCTGTAGAATTACGTGTACTTTATGTGTGCTTCCGTTGAACTACGCGACGTGTAACCCGCGAAAGATTCTGATGAACTAACTGTGCGACGTATAACGCGTGAATGCTTCTGTTGGACTGACGAAATCTGCCTCTGACTTTAGTTTTTTATACTCCCACACCCCGATATGCCTAAAGATTATAACCGAGCTGCTATTGGTTAATAAAACGCGCCAACGTTAGCGTCTATTTTTATATCCAATCAAAAATTACGAAAACATATGCTCTAGGGAAAATATTCCCGCTATTTCTAAGAAAAGCGCGCCAATCAGACGTCATTTGTTTGTCTCTTCTAATTAATATTCAACTCACCCCCTCGCACATTGTTATCCGCTTCTATTGTCAGTTTCAGTGAGGCCGTGTAAACTTATTTCCTAACAATGCATATAATTAACAAACATCTCAAATCAATGTCATACAATAATGCTCATTTACACTACAATCACACTGGCATTTACATTATTGTGATACAAATTACTGCCACAATTCCCAGAAAATTCAAGATATACATTTTATTTATCAAGCAAATACCTTTAACATACGATGTTTTAATAAAAATAGTTAGAAATATTTTTTTAAAAAATCAAAATTTTCAAAGAAAATTCCATGTAAAGAGTAGTTGGGTTTATGATTTTCTTCAAAACCTTCGTGTCGCATCCTTGGAAGGTACTAAACCTAAATATTAAGTGTGGTACTTATCCGACTTTTCTTTTTTGAGTTATTCTGCTCCCAGACACACACGAACCTTTTTGTAAAACTGCATTTTTTGGATTCAGGTGTGCCTCAAAATAAGCATTTCCGGTGAAATATCGTTATCGAATTTTTGGGTGGAATGCAATACCTTCTCTGCTTACTATGTACGTGATACATACTGATATGAAGAATCCCTATCCCCATAATTTTATTAATATTGGTTGATGGGTTTCTGAACACCTTTCTTCCTTTATACATTTCGTATCGCTCATGCTGTCGATGATGGCCAAAATTGAAATTGAGGTTTATTTATGGACGCTGTTTAAATACTATGGTCTTTATCGTCGCATTCTATATTGGGCGTGAAAGACCGGGAATTTTGCTCAGAGACCTCTTTATCAGGCTTGAGGTTCTTTTATGTGCCGTAAATATACAACACGGGACCACCGGCTTTACTTCCCTTCCGAAGGAAACCTTGCTAAGGATGTTTACGCCCGAAAAAAAAAAGCCATCGCCCTCCGCCGGGTTTGAACCTGCGACTTCCGGAAAGGAGGAACACGAAGGACGATATGATGAACTTGACTACATCACACATATAAAGAAAATTAAAGAAACATATCTACATATAAGGGATTACGCGCTATTGGCATCCAGACACCACATTTGCAACATTGGAATAAAGACCTTCAGAGGTTCTAGTTCTAAATGCCTAGGGCATACAACGGAGGGGGACAAGACGCGTGCTGCGACCTACGAGATCTATTGCGACTACCAACCCCCCAAGAGGAAGTGATAAAATTAAGGAACCACAGGAGGCTACAGGCCGCAAGTAGACAGTTTGAAGACAGACGCGCGGCAGTCCCTAGCAGATCGTGGCTTGAAGATCCCTCCCACTACTGGAACTGTCTAGAGAGGGCGATGAACGACCCGTCGAACCAGGCAGCCCTCTAATGTCCATCAGTGCCATCTTCTTGCACCACCTTACGCCACGAAACCTACAAACACATTTGAAACATGAGAAGGAAACGGAATGAAAGGGAAATGATGGAAAGGAAAGCTACCCCAGAATTCGCTACCGACCAGGGGAAATTACGAAAAAGCCAAGATAGTGGGCAGGCGATGGGAATCGAACCCGAAACCTCCCGAATGCGGGTCAACTCCCTCGGTGGTGCTAAGTGTAAGGTTTACAATACACATCCTCAGTAATAATAAACCGACAATTAAGGAGATAAATATCACACGCATATCCTATGTCCATAAACAGGACGCCGGATTCGAGTATTCTTCTGTAAAATCGCAACCATTACCTACAATGTTTGGGATGGATAAACTAACGACTAAAGTCTGGTTCACAAACGCCCGAGAACGGTAGCCGGAACGAGAACGGGAATGCATATCGATCACAAAGTGAAAGTCGATTTTGCGCATTGGGATTTCATTTGTTTTTTACTGACCAATGACATTTTTTCACCTATTTCCAATTTAGCCAAGCCAACGTGAAAATTCGATAGAGTAAACATTATCTAAATGTATATCCATTACATTTCTGATCCCTCTAGTTATGCCAAGCTTTCATTCCTTTGTTTAATGGAGTACATTAAAATTGTTTATTGTTCTTTTTTCATTTCTGCCGGTTTTAGCTGTTATTTGTAGCTTTTGCCATTGTTTTTAGGTAATAGCCAGTTTTGAGTTGCATATAAACAAACTACAAATGTCCGCTTCACCAGAGGAACCAACGCTGATTATATCTGCGGGTGTCGGGATGAGGTTAGGAAGCACATTTACTACTAATTCCTTCCAGTTTCAGGTTTCCAGCTTGCGATTATAGAGAGCACTAGTGGCTGTTTCATGTCACGGCCACCTAAAACAACCTCTAGAGTGAAGAGTCTAATATGCACAACAGGGATCTAATATGCCGTGCCCGGTTCGAGAACGAGAAAGTTAAAAGTTGGGCAACTCTTCTTTCCCGTTCCTGGGGCCCGGGAAGGCTTCCCATTGGTTGTGAACATTCCCATTTGAATACATGTATTTCAACTTTCTCGTTCTGGTTACCGTTCTCGTTGGTTGTGAACCAGCCTTAATGCGAAGGAGCCACAAATCACGATATCTAGTTTTGCAGAAGCTGTAAAGGATTTCAATAGTGTCCACATTTTATTTAGAAGCAAAAGGCCTGGAAATGCTATTTTATTACAGCAAAGGTAGAGAATTACAGCCAACCACAATCAGGAATATGACTGTGTTGTACTCATAAACGCTAAAGAACTTGTGTCATTTAGTGAAATTTTATGAAAATAAGAATATAACCTTCCTACACTAACTAAAATATAAAAAGAAGAACCCAGTTATGGGTATATTTCAATCTTCCATTGTTTCTAGGTTGTGGCTCTCTTGCATTGGGTTTGCGATATATGCCCTCGAATTTAATTGTCGTATAACGAACAATCATAGTCATCTTCATAATTATTTTCTCTAACATTTGAAGAAATATAGTTTGTTATAGGAGTTGTATCGTATTTCAACTGTTGGGGAGCCGAACTTGTAGTATTTGCAACAGCACGTATACTAAACAGTTTCCGGTAGCCTTCGTCCCAAATTTAAAAAGATATTAACTTTGTAATTTAACTGTTTCTTTAAGTATTACATATTTAAGTTTGCCTCGGCTGCGTCAGTATTATTGTTAGAGACATGGAAGTCTTGGCAGGGCGTGATGCGACAAGAATGTAGGCTTACACAGATTTTAAGTTTTAATTCACTCCTGTTTATTAATTCTGGACACAAATTAAATAGCACTTCACTGATATCGAGAGCTGTGAGATTCCTCTGTTTAATACTTGCACCCCCCCCCAACAAGTATACCATTCTTCGTCACACACGAATACGTAATTAATTTCTCGAGGACACATCTCGCATCCAGTTAAAAACACTGTCCGCAGGCAACTGACTAGATTTCAATTTCTGTATTTCAAGTCTCTGATTGGTTATTTTTATTCCCATAGAATACCTGCATTTAACTAAAGCTTTTTCTGGTTGTTGATTGGCTATTTTTTATAAACTGTCACTAAAATTACGTTAATGCTTCCAAGAATCACAAATAACATTTAAACTCTCAAACTCATTATTGCCTCAAGGTTACCTCATTGTCACCTCATTGTTAGCAACGTTTAACTTATTATTGACACAGCTCCTACATTATTAAATTACGTAATATATTCACATAACATTATTACACACTGCCTCAGATTCCGGCCTTGTAAACCCTTACTAAGCTTTTGAATATTTAGGAACTGAAACTTAAAGTTGTGAAGTCACCAGTAGGTTCCCCATTAAAAGTTATTTATGTGTACTTGTTTTAGACAAAGGATGGCTTAATTCGTCAGACCCACAGCCTAAAGACAAAAATACACTTACGCCTTTTTAATTTCTATGTTACCTACCCATACCAAGTAAGAGGAAATATTGCATTCCATTCAAAAATGTGATGTGAGTTTACCAGAAATACATGTTTTGTGACCCCTTCCCTGAATCCAAAAAAGACAATTTTAGAAAAAGATCCGCGCACGCATTTGTGTGCGTTTGTGTGTGAGAGAGAGAAAACAGCATAACCCAAAAACGAAATTTGGAATGAACAATAAGCTTGGTATTGAAGTTCGGTATCTTCCAAAGATTCGGAACGAGATTCTCAAGAAAATCCCCACCCCAAGCTACCTTTTGTTTGAGACATTTTTTGGAAATCATTCTTGAACAATTCCAAGAATTGGATTTAAAAGCCGATGTAACTCCACGACGATTAAATCAAGCAATATTTTAGTTTAATTGTAAAAACAGCTTATCTAAGAAAATTCCTCCTACAACTGAAGGAAATCAATGAAAATGTGCACATGCAATTATTATGTTTGATTTTCTACAAAAACGACTAACAATAAAATACTATATATTTATTTAAGAAATCTACATGAAAAATAAAAAGTATATCCTGAATTTCCTGAGAATAGCCTGAAGTCTTCTTTATGTAGAAAGAATTTTGTATAATTTTGTTTAACTAGTTAACCTTGAGAGATAGACATAAACATACTGCACAAAAGGTATAGAACTCTTAAAACACACAATTTATTTCAAATACCATTTCTGTGGCTTCAGCTACTTCCGAGATATCCATTATTAGCTTAAAAAATGTTAAGTGCTGTCGGTATTCTGTTGTTTCGCGCACGGAAATAGTATGGCATTTTAAGGCCAACATATAGCGTCCCGCTTTTAAACATCTGACTATGGATTCGGCTATAGTATCCCCTTTGTACCTATAACCAAATGTGTAATTTAACTATTTCTGCAACGTTTTATTCCGATTAAAATGAACAAGATATGTAAAGAAACATTTGTAAGAATGGCGTGTAGAATGCATATAAAAATAAACAATAGTAGATAGAAGAAAGTCATTTGAATTTAACATCAGATTTTTCTACTATATTTAAAATTAATAAATCGTTACTTATACTTGAGGTCTACTTAATGAACATACGAAACAGTAATTAGTAAATGTCTGCAGTATAAAGATGCAAATTACGTACCACAAAGAAACGAGCTGCATCAAAAATGAGGGAAACAAAACTAATACTACAACATCGCTTAATGAAGTCCAAACTGAGTGTTACTGTTAAATGCGACAGCTTCTGTGTGCTCAAGCCAAGCGGTTTGTTTCCTTCTTTGCAAATACGTGCAAGGGTATTTTCTCTTATTTTACTTTAAACAGCTTTTCAGTGAATGACATTTTCTGCTATAAATGTTCGAAGTCTAAAATAAGGGGAGAACGATTTTCTCAAGAGAATTGTCTTTCAAATATGTTTACAATCGTCATATTCTGTGAAAGTTTCAGTTACTATAGTTTAATTATAACATTTTTACTTTCTCTACTACGTATAGTAAGTAGGGGAAGTATTGTATTCCACCCAAAAATTCGATACCGAGATTTCACCGGAAATACATGTTTTGAGACCCCCTGAATCAAAAAAGCATTTTTGGAAACATGTCCGTGTGTGTATGTGTGTCTGTCTGTGTCTGTGCACAGCATAACTCAGAAACGAACGGTAGGATAAACACCAAACTTGGTATTTAGGTTCAGTATCTTCCAGAGATGCGACACGAAGTTTTTCAAGAAAACCCCCCACCCCAGATTACCCTTTACATGTGAACATTTTTCGAAAATTTTAAATCTCTCAAAAACGGCTCTAACATTTTGATTAAAATATCATAAGTTTAAGATACTTTCATGACAAATGAAATGTATATCTCGAATTTTCTGGGAATGTCTCCAAAAGTATTCTTCATTGTGAACGACTTTTGCATAACTGATAAACCATAAGAGATAGACAAAATTTTACTACACAAAAAATGTAGATCGCGTTAAAATACACAATTTATGTCATGCATTTTTTTTGTTGAGTGAAACATTTTCCAGATATTGCTTGCTATTCCCTTAAATTTTTCAATACTTATTTTCTCAAATGGGAATTCGTTATTCAATTTTTTTGTCCTGGTAATGCAAAGAAAATGGAACACTCCACATAGCAACCAGCTCTTAAAATATTTGACTGCAGCTTAAAGCCTACCAATTCCCCTTGCATCTACAAGAAAATTAGCAATAGGTTATCATCTCGATATCTCGATTAACATGAAGCATATGGAGAATGAGCGTTTGTAAAAATAGTTTGTACAAGAGTTGAGAAAGTCAACCGATCTCTCAAAATTGCCATATAATTTTGACTTAAATGAACCAAGACTCGCTTTGACGTGATAAAGTTTTGGTTAGTTCAAGTACCAAAGTGGCACTTAAATGCTTTTTAACTGCATAAGCATTAAAACCTATAAAGCCAGTTCCTTACAGACAAATCCTTGTAGATTAAGTACGACTTATTTGGGTTGGAATCTGGAATAAACTAGAGATAAGGCTGGATTTAAACACTACTTAGAGCAAATGAAATGCCGACCTAAATGCACTTGCAAGATTAATGTACCAAATGTAACATTTACTAGTTGCAGGGTACGTACTGAAAATTAAGAACAAAAGGATTGGAAATATAAAACTACAGACACTCCTTATGAAACAATGTATGTTACAATTCTTACATAGAGGTAAATAGTGTACTTTCAAAGATGAAAGGGAAACCTAAAAGGGAAAAAAGGAACAAACAAAATATAAAGCCGGAGGGCTAGGTTTTTAGTATCAATAGCTGAACAAAAAAATGAAGATACGAAACAGCAATTAGTAAATTTCTGCAGTGTAAAGATGAAAATTACGTACCACAAAGAAACGAAAATATGAAATAACAATGGCTACATCAAAAATGAGGTAAACAAAACTAATACTAAAACATCGCATGAAAAGTTAGATAAAGGATAAGCTGTGAATGAACGAAAGAGACTTCATATTCGCTTCAATTGATCAATATTTCTTTTATCAATATGTAATCACAATGATGCTAGTAACAGTTATAATCGTATAATGCCAATAAATAAAATATAATTATTAAATATGATTCTGCGTCCGTTAGTTGTGAGAAAGTGTATTGTCTTTACGTTGTTTGCACCACTCTTTGGGCGTCAATTTGATGAAGGTTAATTTTATGGTGGAGTTGTATTGTATTTCGACTGTTGGGGAGCCGAGCTTGTAGTTGCAACCGCACGTATGGTAAAATGTTTCCGGTAGCCTTCGTCCCAAAAATGTTTAAAGAAGTATTAACTTTGTAATTTTTATGTTTCTTTAAATATTATATACTTATGTTTGTCTCGGGTGCGTCAGTATTATTTTTAAAGACATGAATTTCTTAACAGGGCGTGATGCGGCTGAAGAATGTGGGCTTACACAGATTATAGTTTTTAATTCACTCCTTTTTTATTAATTCTTGACACGATTTTAATAACACTTAACTGAATATAGAGAGATGTGAGATTTTTTTGTTAATTATTTGCACTTTTTAACACGTAAACTATTTTTGTCTCACAAGAATACGTATTAAATTTCTCGAGGACACATCTCGTGTCCGGTTAGGAACACTGTCTACAACCAACGCGTCCAGTTATGAGCACTGCCTACAAGCAACTGACTTGATTTCATCCGCCTAAATTTGTAAATTTCTGTATTTCAAGTCTCTGATTGGTTATTCCTAATCCAGTAGAATACTTTTATTTAACTTAAGCTTTTTTCTGGTTGTTGATTAGCTATTTTATAAACTGTCACAAAATTTACATTATTGTTGCTCCAAAGTATTGCTAAACTTTAAAATTCATTATTACCTCAAGGTTACCTCATTGTTAGCAACTTTTAACCTATTATTCTCACAATTCCTACATTATTAAATTACGTAATACATTCACATAACATTATTGCACATGTATAAAATAATACAAACATATACAATGACTGTAATATACACTTTTTATATATTATTACATACACATATTGCTTTAAGGCGGGCTGTTATTATATTTTATATTATATAATTTGACTGAAATCATTTAAGTGTTAAAAATACTGCCTCAGTTGGGATATTAATAGTGTTTGGTCCTGATTATGTACATTTGAATGTCACAAAGTAGTCTGTTCCTCCGGATCACAACTCTATTTTTTAATCCGTAAGGTTTCTACGTTTATCCAACCATCACTGCATTCCACCCAGCCCTTAACACAACTCTTTCTGAAGTCTTGAAAAGCAATCTTTAGAAATAAATATTAACCAACGAGTAGTGTATATATTCGGCGGGAAACGAGGCAGAAATAGCTTATATTGATGAGTTATACTCCAACTGCTGTAAACGGCTATAGGTGGGCTAGCCCAGTATGAAATTATTATCGACTCGAACTTGTAGAGGGAGGGGTTAATGAGAAATGAGTTACTTGTAGCATTAAACTGCATATAATATTTATGTCAAAACGTTTTTTCTGAAGTAGACATGAGAAGCCTAAAATTATTACGGCCAACGAACAGGAATGTTACGCTACAAAGGCTGCTGATATGTATACCGAAACCTTTGCTGGAAAACCCATCAAGGTTATTATTTCGATTTATTTCTCAATTTCAACTACTATTTTGGTTCACATGCTTTTAGATACAAAAAATAAACTTAGATATAATAATAATAATAATAATAATAATAATAATATCGTTGCATAATACATATATGACCCTGAAGTCAAAACAGTAGTTAAAAGCATACTATCATTAATAGACATTCTCATTATATTATCTTGAGTAACACAATGGTATTCAACTAACATACACCTCGCTCTCCATCCATCTTTTGGCACAGGTAAGCAGCTTGTTAATCAGTGGCTAGAATTACGCAAGGAGGAGGTAGAGAGCGACGCTTGGAGAGAGTGGAACTACGCATTTCAATACCAACTTAAATCGCCCCGTTACAATATGAACCACTTGTATTTGTATCCACTATGTATCGATGCAATTGACATGTTTTCTATTCATTGCTAGACTGTGATTTTGGAAAATAGGTTCAGGTAAGTTCCGTTTGTTTAGAAAACGCCGGTCAGCCAACTGATTAGACGAATGAAGTCTAATGAGAAGAGGGTGGATTTGAGTGACCTGGTCCTTGATTTCAAGATACCGATGCATGTCTTGGCACGTGTATCCTGGGAACAGACGGTGGGTAAAGAAATACACCGTAGTAGGCATTATGTACCGCTTCGCAGAGTGTGTGTGCTGTACAAGGTACGAGGGCAGTCCCAGATGTACCCGATCTGATGTAGAGACAGTGGTGATTGTTTCAAACAAATGACTATGGTAGAAATTATAAACTTTATAAAGCTTAAGTCTAAAGTTTGATGATACTACGTCGTGTAGTAATGGTTTGGCAGCCATCAATAGCGAACGCTCTCAGCAAATTTGTAAACTTGGATAAAATTGGTCGTCGTTATATTTTAATTTGAAAGGTCTTAGTCCAGCTAATATTAAAACTGAGCTAGATACTACTCTAGTAGAGTCTGCTCCTTCGTTTACAACAGTAAAATATTGGGTGGCAGAGTTTAAGCGAGGCCGTACGAGCTGCCAAGACGAACATCGCAGTGGTCGACCAAATGATTTTGAAGAAAATCCACAAAATGGTATTGGATGACCGTCGACTGAAAGTGCGCGAGCTAGCAGACATCGCAGGCATTTCGAAAAGTGCTGTACATCGCATAATAACTGAAAGTTTAGACATGAGAAAGCTGTGCGCAAGATGGGTGCCGCGTTTACTCACAATAGAACAAAATCAGTGTCGTGAGGATGTTTCGCTGCAATAAAGTTGTTGCGTCGATTCATAGCTATGGATGAAACATGGGTCCATCACTTCACCCTGAGACGAAGGAACAATCAAAACAGTGAATTCAAAGGGAAGAATCGGCTCCAAAGAAGGCGAAACAGTTCCATTTGCAAACAAGGTTATGGCATCAGTTTTTGGAATGTGTGTGGAATAATTTTCATTGATTATCTTCAAAAAGGAAAATTAAACAGTGGCGAGTATTATGCAAACTTATTGCAGAATTTTAATGATGAAATCAAGCAAAAACGGCCCCATTGTTTCAAGACAATGCACCAGTTCACACATCCATTGTCGCCATGGCCAAAATCAATACGTTAAATTCCTCATGCAACCTATTGGCCAGATTATCCCCCTCTGATTATTTTATATTTCCAAAGTTGAAGAAATGAAGTCTGCAGTTTATGGATACTTTGCATAACTCGATGGTTCTCAGTATAAACAGGCTATCGAAGCTATTGAACACCGCTGGGAAAAGTGTATGGAGCTGAAAATAGACTATGTAGAGAAATAAAGATGTGTTTTCCAAACTTTTTGTGTTTTCTTTGTTAGGTCGGTTACTTCTGGGACAGCCCTTATAAGTCAACTTCATAAAAACAGCCATTCTGGTCCACCCCTTACTAATGTTATACAGTCTGCAGAAGGGAAAAGTAAATTTATCTCTTACACAATAAAATTATTTTGTGTTCGTTCGTTAAAATGCTTTTCATCCTTTCCATGTTTAATTATTTTACACAGATGAGGAATACGGTTTCTATATTAGTTTTCTGTTACTATACGTTTTTGCGATGCAAATGAATAAGATCAACCAATGTGGTCATATAGCCTCAAAAGTTTGTTCCGCCTCTGTCGAAATTACAAGAGCATAATAAAGCATTTTAGGAGCATGTTCTAAAAGTGCAACTTCTAACACAGAGCGCACGAACTAAAAGCTTTAAATTATCGCACTAGTGCGATAATCTTCAGTGTAACCAACTTTGGTTTCAAGTCTATTACATGGCAATTGCTCTATGCATTTGTACTTCCTTAATAGCTCGACTTGGTTTGATTACGTTTTACTTTTCATTGGCCTGTTTATATGATTAATTCCTCGAGGACTTGCATTATTTATTTACAATACAAATCGTCATACTTAAATTTATCGCAATTCGTTATAGAGTTAAGCTATACGTTATATTGGCAGTTTTCTTTGAATAAAACGTTACTCATTTGCCTAACCTACATAAGGATTAAATGGGGAAATTATTAATTCGGAAGAAACTGAAATGGAAGTGAAATTACAGAAAGAATAACACAAAAAATACAGAAAGCAATATGATATAGCGTTTAATCGCTTCATTACCTGTGTAAGACAAAACACGGTGGAAATAATTTCACTGAAACCTACTGCTAGCGAATCAAGAACACGTCAAAACATCTGAAATCTCGCTTTTTAACGTCATTTCTCTTGTTTCAAGAACCGCGTTCTAAACGTTATAATATTATTGATATTTTACAAGTAGGTTATCATCATTATCAAAGTAATGCATATATTGGTCCTTTTATCGCACAGGGTCCAAATGTTGCCTAGAAACAACTACCTAAAACAACTATTAAAACGATTGCGTTCTTATTTGGAGAAACCTTCTATAACAATTTTGATTCCTTTAGAGTTAAGTTGGCAATGGAAACGCGACGGTATGTCCCAACTACCAAAAAATTCACTTATGTCTGTTAATAATCAAATTTACCTGCATAATAATATGTCAATATTATATTACCAAGACCCGAATTTTGATTACCTAAAACTGACAATCTTTTAAGAAGTGATATAATAATTACAAAATGACCTAAAACTGAGATTTATTTAATTTATTAGAATTAGTGTGCATAAAACTATAGATTAGTTTATACACGAGTATTACTACTATACAAGTACAAAGTAGCTATAAGAATGACAATGAGCATTTATAAAATTTGTTAAAAAGTATGTTTATTCCATGCTCTTGTTTGAAGAATTTAGAAAGCAAATTAGGAAAATTGTTTTTGAAGCAGGTCTTACAAAACTGTAGCATTAACCCTTTGAGTTCTCGGACTATATAAAATAACTTAAAGAAGAGCACTTCCTGGCCTATGATAACAGCAAGCTGTTTGTACGCAATTATTAACTGGAAATTTGAAAAAAAATGACTTGTCTCATTCCTAATCTGGGAACTGTAATGATACCTTCTTTCCTAACAATAGCCACCCCTCCACCCACAAGCAACACATTCCAGGCTAACCATTAAACAGGTATGTTAATTTTTTCCAAGAATGCGAGTAAAAGATATACAAGGTTACTCCTATTTCTGAGTTGAAAGTGCATTTTGAAAAGTTAGCCTTATGTAACCTAGCGGGATGGCTCATGCGGTAACGTCTGCGGCCCGCATTCTGGAGGTCATTCCTGTGGCCGACCTTCTTTACCCATGTTTTTTTCGGGGGTGTCCCCGCTTCGCCAGGCTATTATTGGGAAGGATCATTACATCCGCCGAATTTCCTGTCACTCCATTTTATCTTCATTCACTTCATCTGCTTGGCAGGGTTGCAAGTGTCGGCGGGAGGTCTGCATAACAGGGGAAAAGCATGCTCTGAATAAGCCTTCGTTCCCCGGACTGCGAGCGGTCTCCGGGTTCCCCCAAGTGTTGTATAACCCCACAGGTCAGAGGGGGCAGACTGCACCAGCCAGCACCAGAGAGGGAGGGTAGGGACCCCGCCCTCTGCCTGTCGTGCTTCCTGGTCCGGCCGCCTTCTTTCTCTTCTCACTCATCCCTTCTTCCGAGGACGCCCCCTTCCCTAGGTGGAGGGGCTAAGTCCCCTTCCACTTCTAGTCCTAACGTATCCTAGTCTTACATAAAATACCAATAACATAAAACTGTTTAGGTTACTGAATATAAATGCAATAAAATTACTAAATAAAGATTCAAAGCCAATAAAATCCTAAATAATGACATAAAATCGAAAATAATCCCTTAAAATATGAAATGACAATCACCAAATATTACCTAAATATGCATTTTCATAATCTGAGACACATCGTAAGGATAGCCATGCCTATTATGCAACAATTTAAAGATGAGATATCATCAGAACCCGAGCCCTGAAAATCACTATAACACCAACATTACAATTTCATCCATTCTGACTTTTAATATGGATTACTTATAGTTCTTCCTTGTACAACTCTTTCATTTACTTCAAGTATTGCACAATTCATATAAACTGGTAGAAAAAAAACTAGAATATATAGGGATGCATATAAAATACTGTCTGTAAACAGTGACGTCACTCTCGCTAATACACATATTTGCCATGTAAGTCAACTACATTCATGATGCTGGGATTACATAAAATTCGTGTGTAATCTCTGATGCTACACGTGAAAATTAGCATCAGCCATACAAATGTCTGACTCATGTTTTGTAAACAAGAGGTGAATAGCTGTACAGGAAAACCCATAGGAGCCGAAGCCCCCTCCGGGATCCAGGGAAGGGCGTCAACGAGTGACATTCCCTCCCGTTGTTTTCCTTAGGCCAACTTCAAACTGCCCTCCCCATTACAGGGATGGAAGTGGATACGCCACCTAAGCGCGTCAACTCCAAAGGGGAAGGCTACCGAGAACCTCGATAGGGCCGACAGTGAACCTAACACGCTTTCTACCGGCTATTCAGAAAGCGGTACCGGATGGGTATCGGGAACCACTGCCTCACCGAGTCCAACCCAATCCGAACAACTCCTTGTGGAAGAGGCTCAAGCATTCGGCCCGACGTACTTCGAGTGACGTCAGAAATACTATGAGTGCTAAGGGTATGCAGAGCCCACACCACAGCAGCTGTAGGGGTGGAAACCCCTGTCCATTCGGAAGGTGTACATGTGCTATATTTCGGTCAATACTCATTAGACAATTGTGCAACTTATCGTTGTACAAATTTATTTTACCGAGCGGGATGGTTCAAGCGGTAACGTATGTATGTATGTATGTATGTATGTATGTATGTATGTATGTATGTATGTATGTATGTATGTATGTATGTATGTATGTATGTATGTATGTATGTATGTATGTATGTATGTATGTATGTATGTATGTATGTATGTATGTATGTATGTATGTATGTATGTATGTATGTATGTATGTATGTATGTATGTATGTATGTATGTATGTATGTATGTATGTATGTATGTATGTATGTATGTATGTATGTAAGGTATGTATGTATGTATGTATGTAGCGCGCATTCGGGAGGTCCCGGGTTGAAATCCCGTGGATAGACTAATTTGGCTGGAATTTTTTCGTGGTTTCCCTCATTCGCCAAGATGAATACCGGATTGGATATTTAACACCAAGACCCAAAGTTCCTTCTTAAGTCTAAAACAATGGTAAAATGAAAACAGATGGAGAATGCTCCACCATCTATCCACAGATACCTAATGAAAGCAGAAAGACTGGGAGGCGCCCTATTGCCATCTTCCCGGTACGTGTAGAAGCATAGATACAGTTGCTTAGCACTAAGGTGTCTGTTTAAAAGCTGCCATGGAAGCAAAGGTACAGTTGTCTAGCACTAAGGCCCCACGTGACGAAGCAAGATGGTATGATATAGATATGAGACCTAGAAGGTTAACTGTCCGCCACACACCGAGCCACGAGGTATCTTCTAACAGATATATTGTGATGGACCACGTGGTTAAAGCGACGTAAAAGGAAATAGACTTTTTGTCACCTAATGACCCGAAATTCATTTAGTTGTATAAATGATGCTTGGTGTATTCTTCTCTTATGTGTTTGGTGATGTGCTTTAGTGAGTAATTTATTAATTTTATAGTTAATATCCCCGAGCATACAGCTTACAAGATAGTAAATATGCGTATAACTTAAATTTCAGGCGAGTGCCTTTTGCCTGGGAACAATGCACTAGCGCCGTTAATATTTAGTTTTAAGAACGTTTTAGTAAATAATCCTAGAAATCAAACTTTTAGGAAATCTCAACACAATACACCTCAGTTTTGTACCAATATGAACCACATTTTTACTTTCTCTACTACGTATAGTAAGTAGGGCAAGTATTGTATTCCACCCAAAATTCGATACCGAGATTTCACTGGTAATACATGTTTGAGACCCCCTGAATCCAAAAAAAGTATTTTTGGAAACATGTCCGTGTGTCTGTGAACAGCATAACTCAGAAGAAGAACAGTCGGATAAACA
Source organism: Deroplatys truncata (assembly GCA_030765065.1). Lineage (NCBI taxonomy): Eukaryota > Metazoa > Arthropoda > Insecta > Mantodea > Mantidae > Deroplatys > Deroplatys truncata. The sequence goes on along the minus strand of CM060980.1, from coordinate 143,142,474 downwards.
TCAAACTTGGTATTTAGGTTCGGTATCTTCCAGAGATGCGACACGAAGGTTTTCAAGAAAATCCCCCCACCCCAGATTACTCTTTACATGGAACATTTTACGAAATTTTAATTTTTTCATAAATGGCTCTTACGATTTTGATTAAAATATCATATGTTTAAGATATTTTCATGACAAATGAAATGTATATCTTGAATTTTCTGGGAATGTCTCCTAAAGTATTCTTCATTGTGAACGACTTTGGCGTTAACTAGTAAAGCATAAGAGATAGACAAAATTTTACTACACAAAAACTGTAGATCTCGTTAAAACACACAATTTATGTCATAAACATTCTTTTTTTGGGGGGGTGAACGATTTTCGAGATATTGCTTCTTATTCCCTTAAATTTTCCAATACTTATTCGTTATTCATTTTGTTTTGTCCTGGTAATGTAAAGAGAATGGAATATTGCACATAGCAACCAGCTCTTAAAATATTTGTCTATCGCTTAAAGCCTAGTAATTCCCCTTGCATCTACAAGAAAATTAGCAATAAGATTAACATCTCGATATCTAGATTAACATGAAGCATATGGAGAATAAGCGTTTGTAAAAATAGTTTGTACAAGAGCAGAGAAATTCATGTGAGTGTAACATCAACTTTTAATGCATAGGCGATATATTTAATCTCCTGTATATAAAATATAAACTCGGTAAGTACAACGTGACGCCTAAAATCTTAATATCTCCATTTAAGCTACCCTTAATTACCACAAATTAAAAACGTCCTATGTGTTACATTCCAATGAATTTCTCTACCCGTCATACTACAAACAATTGTTATAAAATCTTAGTATTCTAGCTATTTATTGTTAATCCAAACAAACTTTCAATTCACATTTCGTTGCACGATAATCAGGTAAAGTGATTTTTGAAGTGCATGTCTTTATGTAATGGCTTTGAAATTCCATTCTCTTTATATGAACTAAGTAAAAACTTTCCATTTGGCAAAATTATAAGTATTTGAAAGGTCAAACCGATAACAATGAGCATATCAGAAATGGTCAACTCTTTGTGAACCATTTTCATATACATTTTTAAGTGGTGAAATTGTGCCTATCTCTTACAGTTCGTCAATTATGCATAAACCCATTCGGAACGAAGAGAACTTCAGAGGCTAGAAAATCCAAGATATAAGTTTTGCCATTAAAATGGCTTAAACATGTGTTATTTTAATCCAAATCGTAGACCCATTTTTGAGAGAATATAAACTTACGAAAAATGTTCCACGTAAAGAGTAGTTTGAGATGATGGATTTTCTTGAACATTTTTGTGTCGCATCTTTGAAAGATTATAAATTTAAATATCGAGTTTGGTATTTAAACGACTTTCCATTTTTGAGTTATGCTGTTCACAGAAATGGAAATGGATCCTTTGCTAAAGCATGTTTGTGTGCGAGGTGTGTTCATGAAGTCTCAAAACGTGTATTTCCGCTAAAATCTCAGTTTTGAATTTTTGAGTGGAATTACAATAATTCCTACATTTACTATAGGCAAGAAATAGACAAAGTTAGAAAGACAGAATGTGGGTCAATGCTACTTAATTCATTTTTTTCAACTTCGTACATGTAGCACGTGACATAAATATCGTAAATTTGTTGGCAGTTACACATGTAAACTCTCTTAACTTTGTTGCAATTTCAACCAGATTTCAACTTCGTCAAATTGTATTCGAAGTTTTATTCATAAAATTTTGACCATACACATTCACAATGACTGGTGGCCCAATGGTTCAGTTGATAGAGAATGCCTACTGTTTCAACTGCCCTACACTCGATTTTCGGCTGCACTCGGACCTTTTTCCTTAATAAAGAAATTTCGTTTATATTTCCACAGTTTGGCGTATGAATAGTGTACTTGCGCGTGTTCCAGTAATTTGATAAGCCCATTATACAAGCCTGCAATGAATACTCAGGACTCTCCCTGCCAGATACATTTATCAATATAATGGCCACGTGTGCCACAAAGTCAGTTGGAATTAAAGTAAGAACAAGCAACATAAATCCAGCTGTTCGCGAATTGTCTCGTGCGTGCGTATGTCTTGAGAGACAGACGGACCGAGTGACGATAATGACTGCGCTGCAGTAGCGAATGCACCTAAAATGGAACAAAAAATACAAATACGTTTTCGTATGCTTTTAGATATCAGAAATATAAGCATATATGAATATAAAAATAGTACTAATAATAACATAATTAGTCGTTTTATGATTATTCTACTTCTCTGAGTGTTTTAACAACATCTTTCATTGAATTATTATTAAATATATAAAATTATAACTACATATTTATATCAAAATCAATATGATTTTCGTAATTGGACCTCTCCTTTTATCTTGCGTGTGAAATACAAAACTTTATACATAACAATGTTATAGTTATTTATACAACTTTGTGAATGGAGTGGCCTTTTTTGTTTACGAGTGACGGACAGTCTACAAGTATAAATAACCTGATATTCCATAACAAAACATTCACAATAAATAGCTTTTGAAATCAGTATGAAAATGTATTGTGAGATTTAAGTTTAGGCCTCGTATTGAGCATAAAAAATCTGATGTGTTACACTCACATGACTTTCTGTACTCTTGTACAAACTATTTTTACAAACGCTTATTCTCCATATGCTTCATGTTAATCGAGATGTTAATCTTACTGCTAATTTTCTTGTAAATGCAAGGGGAATTGCTAGGCTTTAAGCGATAGTCAAATATTTTAAGAGCTGGTTGCTATGTGGAGTATTCCATTCTCTTTGTATTACCAGGACAAAAAATGAATAAAGAATTTGAGAAAAAGTGTAAGTATTGGAAAATTTAAGGAATAACAAGTAATACCTCGAAAATGGTTCACTCAACAACAAAAATGTATATGACATAAATTGTGTATTTTAACTCGATCTACATTTTTTGTGTAATAAAATTTTGTCTCTCTCCTATAGTTTACCAGTTATGCAAAAGTCGTCCACAATGAAGAATACTTTTGGAGACATTCCCAGAAAATTCGAGATATACATTTCATTTGTCATGAAAATATCTTAAACATATGGTATTTTAATCAAAATCGTTAGAGCCATTTTTGAGAAAATTAAAATTTTCGAAAAATGTTGCATGTAAAGGGTAATCTAGAGTGGGAGGATTTTCTTGAAAACCTTCGTGTTGCATCTCTGGAAGATGCTGAATCTAAATACCAAGTTTGGTGTTTATACGACTGTTCGTTTCTGAGTTATGCTGTTTACAGACAGACACACACACGGACATGTTTCCAAAAATGGTTTTTCTGGATTCAGGGGATCTCAAAACATATATTTCCGGTGAAATCTCGGTATCGAATTTGTGGGTGGAATACAATACTTCCCCTACTTACTATACGTAGTAGAGAAAGTAAAAATTCATCAGTGATGGACATTCATTCCAGATGTTGCATAAACAATAAATTTCATTTACATCTATTTACAAAACTTTTAATGTGTGGGGGCTGTAACACAATAAGCGCTAAGGTAGATTCATCTGTTTTGCATAACAGGAAAGTTACCCCATTCAAGTCCGTTTAGCTGGACAAGTTTCGCTGGTTGAGCTGGCGATTGTTGACCCCTAAATTTATGCGGCAAATAAAAAATATCTTCATTTAATAATTTAAATTACTGAAGAGATTTCATAAGCCTATTTTAATAATTAAATATTTAATTACATACTTATCAATAAATCATTCAAATAAAACCTTAAAATGTCGTTTTAGTAGGAAGATTTCAGTTATTAAAGTTACTTCCACTCTGTTAGTAATCAATAAATTAGATAATAAAACCTAAAATATCCTTAAATGTAAAATAGGGATGAAAAGGAGTTTTTTCAATGTTTATATTAACTCTTAAAAGTGTAATGACGATATTTGATAAAGAAAAGGTCAATTAACTCTAACTTATAATTCTATTGCACTCAGGAAGAAAAGATATTAAGTAGGTAATTTTAAATTAAAGTATAAAAAATTTTAAATATGTGATATTATAAAGGAACGTGATTAATTACACAACTTATTTAATCTTGGAATATTTCTCAAGAAATATGAAAAAATTACATTCATACCTCAGTAAAAATGTTATAAGACATTGTTTGTTCAGCAAGTTTTTCCTCTTCTTTTAGTTAGCATTTAAAAATATAAGGATACGTGTTAGATATACCCCATGCTTACTAAAGTAACATCCGAATAAAAAATTAAGGGATTTGTGTTTTCGTCTAAACACTAAATACTAACTCCAGTTTCTGGCATCTGCCTAAGTCAGAAATAGCCACATGGCTTTCGGAAAATATTTTACAGTACATATAACAACATAAACACTACATTTACAAACGTAACAGGAAAAGTGACACAGACAGCACCATATTTTAAGTTGAATAATTTCTTAGCGATTTAGTTTAGCAATCAGATATTCGTGACCTCCATTTTATAATAATTAACATTTTTAAACAATGATAATATATTAAATAAATATTTAAATATTGTTATTGACGTAACCTGTGTACTTAAATGTTTACTCCGCCTTAAAATATTTCAGCAACCAAAATAATAGAGAGAAAATTATGTTATTGTTAATAATCATAAATAATATTGCAATTTACATGTTCTGAAACGCTTCAAGGATTTTCAATGTATTATTTTGTATTAATTTTTAAAAAATGTAAGTTTTTCAACTTTTATTTCGTCGTGTTTATAAAATTATTTCACAGGTATTTAATACAGCACATTTTTGGTGTTATACCTAAAATGGCTTGATCTTATAGAGGAAAACAGCGTAAAATTCTGGAATTATTAAGGTTTTAGTAAATTTCCTCATTAATGCCTCTATTCTTACTGCACGAGTATAAATCTTATCTCGTTATATTGTCAGGTACTATATTTTAAAATTATTTTATGCATATGAAATAATGTAAACGCCATACATTAAGAAGTTTAAAATTCGTGCAAGGCTAAAAAAAACAAAGCTGATAAAATGAAAACTCTGGTAATAGTTTGGAATCACTGTATATGAAACCTAAATGTAGTATCATAAAAGCATAAAAATCCTTCCTTTTTTATTATTTAGGCTTCAACAATGTGATCTTCAGGCTTTAAAAACGCACATTACAGAGCATACCCACCCACAGAATTTCTATCCCCCCACGTGCAAAATAAATGCCATACTGGTTTCGAATCAATGAAACAAGCCATTAAAGCGGATCACTGATTTTTGTTCTGTAAATTTTTGTAGAAAACAATAGTAGACATGTAGAAGATCATGTGCTTATTTACGTTGAGTTTTTTATTGTGTGAAAACAAGATGTTAGTGTGTACATTTTCACAATACTTTCGTATTAATTTTAGATATGTACAATACATATATAGAAGTAATAATTAGAATCAATCTAATGACTGAATGACTACTGAGAGAAAATAAATCTAAATGCAGTTTCCCAGCGGTTCTAACGCTCGCAAAGTATAAAACACCGCTACCCTTTTTGACTGATTAAGCATATTGTAGTGCTGTGGTATGTGATTAACTGAACCAAAGACCGGTAAATATATGACGATTGCCCACAGTATTTTAAAGTAGCTTGCTTAGAATGTGAGGTTAGAAATATCTCAAAAAGTGCATATAGAAACCGTGTTATTGTGGCGTTAAGGACATTATTGCGGTGGTCTCTACCTGTTATTTTTGTGCTCCAGGTCGAGGGCCGGTTAATTCCGTCAGGAATGAAAGTCTTCGCTACCAGATGAAGGTCTTGAAGAAACGACGAACTTTCAGCAGTCTAGGGTTCAGTTGTTGGAAAACATAAACAAAACTAGAGCACTTAAAATTAGTTCGTTGCAGTATATACTAGCACAAAAACATGATTCACCACCTTGTTACTAAGGTGGTGCTACATTCAAGTCGTCGCGTGCCAACAGCTGCGTCATGGCGGCTTCTCCACGACGCCTTTCCCTTTTAGATCACTTTAAAATTTGGCTCTACTTTCTTGCTCTTCCCGGCTCCAACTAGCCCGCTTTAACTTCATTCCCCACCCATAACGTAACACTACACGCGACTTCGGGCGTCTCCGCCACCCCTCGGCGTCGCTCAACCCGTTACTATAGCAACCCTACGTTCGCGCTACAACACGGGGCTGGCAGGCGCTCTTCACCTGTTCTTAATGTTTTATTGCGTCTACACATCGTTGAGTATGGAGTAATTATTTGTTTGTGATATAGGGCAACGTGTTCTTTAAATGAAACGTCTTCAATTGTTCGCATGCCAGACTTAACCTACAGAATCTGTTAATCAAACACTCTGAAATTACAACAAAAAAAATGTACGTGTTACATTAACATGAATTTATCGACTCAATCGTTTATCTTTATGCCCTACTTACCTAAGAGGAAGTATTGCATTCCACCCAAAAATACGGTACAGAGATTTCACCGTAAGTACACGTTGAGGCAGTATTTTTAACACTTAAATGATTTCAGTCTAATTATAGAACATATAAATTCAATAACAGCCCGCCTTAAAAGCAATATGTGTATGTAACAATATAAAACATGTATGTAACAGTCATTGTATATGTTTGTATTATTGTATCCATGTGTAATAATGTTATGTGAATATATTACGTAATTTAATAATGTAGGAGCTGTGAGAATATTAGGTTAAATGTTGCTAACAATGAGGTAACCTTGAGGCAATAATGAATTTGAAAGTTTAAATGCTACTAGTCATTATTGGAGCAACAATAATGTAAATTTTTGAGACAGTTTAAAAATAGCCAATCAACAACCAGAAAAAGCTTTAATTAAATGCAGGTAATATTGGAGTAAGATTAGCCAATCACAGACTTTAAATACAGAAATTTACAAGTTTAGACGGTTGAAATCAATTCAGTTGCCTCCAAACAGTGCTCATAACCAGACGTGTTGCTTCTAGACAGTGCTCATAACCAGACGAGAGATGTGTCCACGAGAAATTAAATATGTATTCGTATGAGACGAAAATAGTTTACGTGTTAAAAAAATGCAAGTATTAAATAAAAGAATCTCACAGCTCTCTATATCAGTGAAGTGCTATTTAATTTGTGTCAAGGTTAAATAAAAAGGAGTGAATTACATTATTGCTGCTCTAATAATGACTAGTAGCATTTAAACTTCCTTACTCGTTATTGCCTCAAGGTTACCTCATTGTTAGCAAAGTTTAACTTATTATTCTCACAGCTCCTACATGATTAAATTACGTAATGCATTCACATAACATTATTACACATGGATAAAATAATATAAACATATACAATGACTGTAATATACACTTTTTAGATGTTTTACATGCACATATTGTTTTAAGGCGGGCTGTTATTCAAATTTATATTTATATAATTTGATTAAAATCTTTAAGTGTTAAAAATACTGTCTCAGCCTTCCATAACTACGTGGAGTTTCCTTGATATTCTAATATCCAGTCTTGCTTCCATGTGACATTGGTCTGCTAAAAAAATAACTTTGAGCATCTCTGTAGGGCACTGGAATTCTTCCACTGGAGATAGCAAAGTTGCTTTTTTGGCTTCCCTATCTGCTTCCTGGTTCCCTGATATTCCAAGTGGGATGGAACTCACAAGAATATAACTTCTTAATTCATGAAATGTTTAATCTTCGTAGAAACCCGTACCCACCCAAACCAAAAATTTACATTATCTAAATTGTATCTTGCTGCAATGACAGTAGGCTAAGCCGTGAAACGAATTCGAATAGTGTATTTTCCCTGGTTGCGAGTAGTGCGCGATATCTTTGTCTAACTTCGAAGCAGAAATTATTTAAGTCCAAGGTTCCCTGTTGTCACGGCGTGTCCTCTTCTGTAGCCTAGGGATACCTTGCCAGCCTTCAGTTCCGGAGGTCGCGGATTTTTCGGAGGTAAAAATCCTTAGCATGGCTTCCTTCGGGAGGGAAGTAAAGCCAGTGGTCCGTGTTGTAGATTTACATGCCCAATATAGAATGGGACACTAATAACTATAGCAGTTAAAGAGTGTTCATGAATAAAAATTCAATTATTATTAATTATAATGTCGCGCGGTGTCTCGGCTCTCGAAGGTGTGTTTACGGAATGACGTGCCCAAGAAAAACTTATTTCGGCCATGACACAAATTTCCTCTTCTTTCGTCTCTTTGCTAATCACGTGACATTCTTCTGCCAATTTTATTCGCTTTTCAAAAGCATAAAATTTGTTCTGATTAGATAGTTTATACTTTATTATATGCCCACGGACATTTGAATTTCTCACGCTGGTGTTTGAGATCTAAGATACGACACTTACGCTTCAAGGAAGGTTATCTTATAACTGCCGACGGACACCTTTTTGTATTTCTGAAAACTCACCACGTTTCCATGCAAATGTTATTTTATATACGATTTAGCAAATGTGCTTTATTTTAAAATACAGGAAAGCTTGTTTTTCATTCATTATTTGAATTATATCGTTTCTAATTATATTCGTTTAATATGTAATGATATGAAATTGCAGATTAACAGACAGAACGGATGGTGTAACTACCTATAACCAAATGTGTAAAGAATCTGTTCCCTCAAAAGTTTATCACGATTAACATGAAGTAGATGAGAAACGAAACCATATTTTGTAGAAGCTATATAAAAATAAACGATAAAGAAAATAGAAAGTCATGTAAATATAACACAAGATATAATTAAGTTCCGTAGTGCAACACTTCTGAAAATTGTACACTTTTTGAGGCTATGCCTACAATAACTCTAACTTTATACCGATTTCAACTAAAAGAAGTACAAATACAAATCTCCTTTAAAGGCAATAGGTAAAAGTTTTGTTCCACACGTGCAAAGCTTCATCTAAAATTCTTAAACTTTTAGAGGGCTTTCCGCTTAAGCTATGTTTAAGGTTGTATAGAGTTCAACTAAATTTGAAGTGTGCCTTAAAAGTTTCTTCAAGCTCTTATATAATCAAGCCGAAATGGCTTCGCGGTATCGTGTGGGGCTCGCATTCGGGAAGTCCCTGGTTCGATTCCCAGTGACCGCTCTCTCTGACCGTCCTCTCTCGTAGTTTTTCCCTGGCCGCCATGGCGAATGCCGGAGTGATGTATTATATCGCGATTTCTCTTTTCCCCTATTGCTTCCCATTTCATCTCCATTTCGCGTTTCAGGTGTGCTTTCACGTCCTGCGATGCTGGTGGTGCCGGGAAAATGGCGTGGATGCATGCGCGTTGGAAAGGTTTCTCCTCGTGAACGCCAGAGTAAGTTGTCCTGCCTGTTAGGTTTACTGCTTCTCGCCCTCTTGGGATTCCTCGCCACTGATGCGGAGGTGTCCTCCGATTAACAGATCCTACACATTTTAAGGTACGTGCGTGAAGCGGTTCTGAGTTGTTTCAAGCGTAGAAATGGACAACACGCAGTAGTAAAGCATCTAAAAACACATAGACTGTTGATTTTAAAGCTCGCCGCGACAAGCCTAACATGTGTTAAGGAAATCCTGTAATGATGGGTGCGTTGAAAGCTACACTACCACGTTAAATCTGCGACAACAGCAGGTGGTCGATTTGGAATGAAGCCAGGTGATTAAGCACATTGATGACATGCATCAAATGTTTAGAGAAGTTAATCGAATCACCTGCGTCCAAATTTCTGTGTCTGTTTGATCACAGGTCTGAGATTACAACATCGATGTTATTTATTATCGCCTCATTGTTAGGATTCTAAAACCTGTATTGGTACACTTCAAAGTGTTTTTATTACTTTAGGTTTATTTAAAGTACAGGAGGTTTTGAATTCGACTCGGGATTCAACATAGAGACTTCATTCGAAACACCTACTTTGAACCTAAAGTTATAAATATTATGTGTAACACTTGCGTGGTTTTTCCTGTCCATAACCAATCCATAGGTATCCATTATGGTCTCATACGTAATGTCGGTTAATAATTTGGTGTTTTATAAAATAGAGTTGGTATTCTTTGGTTCGCCAATCCTATTTATATAGGATGCCATGGCCAGTATTATATTGCGAGAATGCGTCAGTCGTCAGTTGTTAATACACAATCACAAAATGGAAGTTACAAAGTTTGAGATTAGAGTTCTTCTAGAGCACTACTGGAAACAATATTATAAAGCTGCTGCCGCGGCTCGAAAAATATCTAAAGAAGAAGGTGTCATTAGTGAGCGTGTTGCACAACGATGACTCCAACGTTTAATTAAATTATGAGATATTGAATATACACGCAGAGTTTTGGAAGAAAATCCGCAGAAAAGTACTCGTAGGCTGTCAGAAGAACTTGGTCCATCAAAAGATACCGTACATTGCCAGATTAAGAAACTTGGAAAATGAAACAGAAGCTGTAGGTCTGTAACTCATGAATTGACACCTCAACAGGCTCAACGTAGAGTGAATATCTGTCGTCAGCTTATCGGTAATCCTAATGGATGATAGAGTTATCAGGAGAATTGTCACATGTGATGAAAAATGGGTCCATTATCGCAATCCCGACGCCTCGAAACAGTGGCTCAGTCCCCGTCAACCTGCCAAACTCATCGTTTAAAAAAATCAGTTCGGCCCTAAAGTAAGGTTGTGTGTCTGGTGGAATTTTGAAGGAGTGATTCACTGGGAGCTTGTTCCAAATGGGTGTGCAGTCAATGTGAACCTTTATTCCCAACAACTGGAACGAAATCATGAAATGTTGAGACGGAGTTAGTTAACCGAAATAGAGTTCTCTTGCAGCAGGAGAATGCAATACCCCACACTGCTTGAACAACCATGACAAAAATTCAGGAATTGGAAGGAGTCGAACTACTACCACACCCAGCACACAGCCCTGGTCTTGCGCCTTCAGATTATCATCTGTTTCGGACCATGGCCCATTTCTTGCGTGGTAGAAATTTCGAAAACATTGAAACTGTAGAAGTAGGTCTCACAGAATTCTTCGCATCAAAACCAGAGACTGGTATCATCGCTGGACAATAAATCTCGCTGAAAGATGGCTAAAGAACATGATGGTCTGTACTTTAAAGAGTAGTTTAATTTCTTGTCAGAAAACGCTCCAAATACAGTTTGGCTTAAAAAACGACATTACTTATGAGACACCATCTATTTATACAGGATGCGGAAAAACAAAGCGCAGAAAATTGTAAAGTAAACAAGCAGTACCAAACTGATCATTTTGAAATTGGGAACATTAGTTCACAGATGTAATATAATAACAACAGCGCTGCATGTGCCCTCAAGAAACATCTTCATTTGCCAGTCGAAATGAAATGTGTGTATGTACACAATGAAAAACTAACCATTATATGCGCGTACTGCACTCTTTGTACTAAATAAGACGAGCGTTCGATATTACCGTACCATGCATAGGCTTCACAACAGACACACCTATTGACAGTGACTAGAGCTGTACTAGTCGGCCACGCGCTTGGAGGAAGGCACCACTGTTTTTGTTGACAATCAAGGTTAGGAATCTGAGGGGAGTGAGGGGCAAGGCGATAGGGGAATGTACAGTTACACAATAAAACAGTACATTTGCAGGCCTCAGCGTCGCTAGTAATGCAACTCGGAACTGCGGGTGTTTTCTTTACCTGACTGTCCTTCCGATGTCCCGCCCACTTATTTCGAACTATTTATTTCTCCTTCCCAACGAACGCACTCATATCGCGGCCGACGAGTACAAGGGGGCGTTTTATTTAAATCTGACACGCCACAAGCAGGTTTCACAATTGGAAACTAACTTGACGGAGTTTAATGTTGACCATGTAGCTCAATAAAAATCCTTCTGCGTTGCACCGATTCGGAACAAATTTTGCACAAGTAACCTCAAACACAAGGTGAAACCATAGTGACTATCTTTCAACTTGAATCTCCACCCCCTCTTCCTCCCTCCCATTTGTGTGTGTGTGCTTTTAATGTGTTTTTTAAGAATAAGTGAAAGGAAAACTATCTATATCCATCTCAATGAGGTTAAACAAAACACACAGCTGACAAATCAAATGGTGGTCAGTTTTCTTCCTCCTCGTCTTCGGTTCTGTCTTTATTTTTGTTTCATACTGAAATAAAAAACACAAAGGATACAACATAATCGTATACTTTAATTAATAACAATGCCCTATGACGCTCGAGCATTCCCAAAGTAAGACTACGATTATGTTGTAAATTTATTTGTTTAATTATTTTTCTCGCATAGCTCTCTACGGAGGGGACTCGACACTGAGCCACATAGGGAATATTGTATCTATCCCCACAAGGGGGCGCCCCCAGGAAGAAGGATGAGGCGAGAGGAGACACGGGGCGGCCGGAACCAGAAGTGACGGCACAAGAATGACAGGGTCCCTAAGTTTACAGATAGAAATTCCCCGGCAGACGGACTGTACCCACCCCGCACAGACGGGGTCCAACGCCCCTCAAGGGGGTTCGGATACCCCCAGCAGCCAGCCGAAAACCGAGGAACGGAGAGAGTCACAAACAGCATCCTTTTCCCCTGCCACACTGTATCGAAATATCACTGCACCGAAATACACTTGCAACCCTGAGACCAACGGATGAAAGATGAAGTGAAATGAGAATGGAGATGAAATGGAGGGACAGGAAATTTCGAGGGATGTGAGAATCCTTCCCAGCATTCGCCTGGCAATCGGGAAAACTCCCGAAAAACCCATAGATCAGAAAGGTCGGCCACAGGAATCGAACCCACGGGCCACAGACGTAACTGCCTGAGTCATCCGGTTCGATAAACCTTCTTTAACTGATTTAGAAGCAACTGATTGTGTCAATAATTGCTGGTTATTGATTTTTAACACATTCATACTTCCAAACTCTGCGAATAATGATTCCAATTAAAGAAAAACTCTTGCGTATCAGCCAGAAATCGGATCCAAATTCAATCTCAGGGTTGAATATTTTGTACACATCCGCTCATACACATACACTGAACCTATTCATAATAAAAAATACTTTTTAATTAAGAAGACCTAAAAGGTGTATTTCCGATGAAATTATGGGTCTAATGTAAAACTTCCTGTGCTGTAGGCAAGCAGTAGATAAATAAAATCCAATACGTATCACTAATCTGACACTTTGTAAGTATGCATGCTGAAAATCGGTAGATTTTGCCTTTAAATTACGACACCAATTTTTATAATTTGTGCAACCGATTTCTAAATTAAAAACTGCACATTGACTGCTTCTGTGATAGAGTGATCAGCGTTTTGGTTTTACAACCCAGCAGTCCTGGATTCGACTCTCGACTGGGGAATTCATTGAAGAAGTTGTTTTTATTAGCTCCACGTATGGACGCCAAATTTGAAGAAGTATTTTATTGTAGGAGTTTGCACCACGCTTGGGCGTCAGTTTGAAGATATTTTTCTTTACGTTGTTTGCTGCTACGTATGAAAACCCGATTTGAAGTAGGAGTTCTATTATTTTTCAACTGTTGGGGAGCCGAACACTTGAAGTAGTTGCAATCTCACGTATGTTAAACAGTTTCCGGTAGCCTTCGCCCGAAATGTACTTTCAGGTGGCCTTTGCCCCAAGTTTAAAAAAAAATATTAACTTTGTTATTAAACTGCTTCTTTAAATATTTATGTTTGTCTTGGCTGCGTCAGTATTATTGTTACAGACATAGAAGTCTTGGCAGGGCGTGATGCGACAAGAATGTAGGCTTACACAGATTTTTAAGTTTAAATTCACTCCTTTTTATTAATCCTTGACACAAATTAAATAGCACTTCACTGATATAGAGAGCTGGGAGATTCTTTTATTTAATTACTTGTACTTTTTAACGCGTATACTTATTTTTCGTCACACGAATACGTATTATATTTCTCTAGAGAACGCATCTTGCATCCGGTTACTATCACGGTCTGCAGGCAACTAACATGATTTCAACCGTCTAAACTTTTAAATTTCTGTATTTCAAGTCTCTGATTGGCTAATCCTACTCTAATAGAATACCTTCATTTAACTAAACTTTCTCTGGTTGTTGATTGGCTATTTTTAAAACTGTCTCAAAATTTACATTATTGCTGCTCTAATAATGACTAGTAGTATTTAAACTCTCAAACTCATTATTGCATCATGGTTACCTCATTGTTAGCAATTTTTAAAATCTATTTTTCTCACAGCTCCCACACCATCAAACCACGTAATGATTCACATAACACTATTACACATGGATACAATAATATAAGCATAAGCAATGACTGTTACATACACTTTACAAATTATTACATACACATATTGCTTCAAGGCCGTTACTGAACTTGCATATTATATAACCAGGCTGAAACCTGAAGTAGTTATTTATTTACGTAGTTTTGATGTTAGCCCCACGTTTGGGAAGCCAACTTGAAGAACTTATGCCCCACGTATGGGAGGCCAATTTGAAATAGTATATTGTTCTCTATGTTGATTATTAGCCTCGCGCTTGGGAAGCCTATTTGAAGAAGTTGTTTTTCTGCTCCACGTTTGGGAACCAACTTGAAGTGTTTTAGTTTAAAAAGATTTGCACCACGCTTTGGGCGTCAATTTGAAGTAGTATTTAGTTACGTAATATACTGCTACGTATGAAAAGTCGATTTGAAGATGTATTTTTGTTGTTATGCTCCAAGCTTAAAAAATATTTACTTAAATTTGTTATTAAACTGCTTCTATAGATATTATTTATGTTTATGTTTGCCTCGGATGTGTCAGTATTGTTTTAGAGACAGTTTCTCTTAATCAGGGCGTTGTACGACAAGAATGTAGGCTTACCCAGATTTTAAGTTTAAATTCACTTCTTTTTATTTAATCCTTGACACAAATTAAATAGCACTACACTGATATCAAGAGCTGTGAGATTCCTTAATTTAATACTTGTACATTTTTATCGCGTACACTTAATTTTCGTATCACACGAATACGTAATATTTCTCTAGAGAACACATCTCACATCTGGCGACTATCAGGGTCTGCCAGCAACTGAACATATTTCAACCGTATAAACTTTTGACTTCTGTATTTCAAGTCTCTGATTGGCTAATCCCAGTCCAATAGAATACCTGCATTTTACTAAAGCTTTTCTGGCTATTGATTGGCTGTTTTTAAACTGTCACATAATTTACATTATTGCTGCCCTAATCATAACTAGTAGCATTCAAACTTTCAAACTCATTATTGTCTCAAGGTTACCTCATTGTTACCTCATTGTTAGCGACCTTAAAGTTATTATTCTCGCAGCTCTTACATTATTAAATTACGTAATGCATTCACATAACATTATTGAACATGTTTACAATAATATAAGCATTTGCAATGACTGTTACATACATTTTAAAAATTATTACATACATATTCCTTCAAGGTGGGCTGTTATTGAATTTACATATTATATAATTTAATAACTGAAAATTATTGAAGTGTTAAAAAATACTGCCTCGTCATTCATAATCATTCAATATTCTGCGCAAAGTCTGATGTAGGCATGTGAGTGAAGTGAGTGTGTTTCATGATAAAAAGTAATAAAACCAGTGGTAAAAACCCACAGTTCAATGAGTTATAACAGCGTCAGTTATTTCTGCTGTCAAAGGCACCAATATCATACAACTGAAGTTAAAGGGGACTACACAAATAAAGCAATTCATAAAAGCTATGTAGTTTGTGTATGTATATCTGATAAAACTGGAAGCATCTGACGGTGCCCAAAAGGTAAACATAGTATTTTCAAAATTTTAGTGCCTATATTATATATTTATGCATGTGTACACAATAACATCTGAATCGATTTATTTAAAACATGTCATATAATATATATCAGATCCCAGTTAACCTACGGGCTGTAAGACATCATTTCTTTCCTCTAAAAGGGGCGTTATAATGGAGTATGAAGTCAAAATATCTGAATATATCGGATATTACGTTTTGTGAAAAAATTATATACCCGAAGTTTATATGCATAATAATTCTTCTACAAAGTTTTTCATTTACACGATTTCTACTTCTTTCACTTTCTCACCTTTTCTTCCTCTCCCTTCCTCTCTCTCTCTCTCTCTCTCTCTCTCTCTCTGTTTCTCTCTCTAGCGTGAAACGGATAGGATAGGACTAGTCAACGGAGATACCTAACACCTCGACCCCCAATAGATCTTTACTGCGTACATTCATGAAACATGAAATGAGAGGAATGGGAGGGAGAGGAAAATCCGCGGTAAGACACACCACTTCAGCGTTAACCTTTGTCATCCAGGAAAAAGCACGAAGAACTCATGGTCAGAACCCGAAACCTCCCTCATACGTTACCACGGAGCCATCTCGCTCGATGTGCGGAAAGTATATGTTTCTTGATGTTTTTAAAATTGGTGATAAATTTCTTTTATGGCGCACTTCTTTGTTACTGTATAGTTTCTTTGATACAAGAAATGATACAGAGCTGCTAATATCCTCCCGGGCCTTTAGGAATTTTCACGCTCGCATAGGCGGAAAGGATTTACCATGGTAACACAACAAAAACAAAATATTGTTAAGTTATTTAATATATACAGTATCGCTATGAATGAGACTTTAAGTCAGCTGCAAACAGAAGCTGTTTCAGCAGACTGGAGATAAATTACAATAAAACTAAACGCATGGGAAATGTAAAAAATGAAAATTATATAATATTAAATGGAGAAATATATGGAAAAGTTAATTCATTTATTTACTTAGGGTCAATGATTAATAATGATAATGATGTACTGAAGGAAATTAGAGAGAATAGTGAAAGGTAACCGATGTCCCCAAACTCTCAATAACTTAATGAAAGCTAGATATACAGGATGTATCTTTATTGGCGTCATATATTTGGGGGACGTGTTCCTGACATCAAAACAGTAAAAATTGTTCATATGTATGTGGGTCTGAAAATCAACCGTTTCGTTGTGATAGGTCAAAGAAGATGTATTCCATGAGTGAACAGACGGATATGCACTACACGTATGGCCGTGCAGACGGCAATGCAGCACGTGAACTTTATGCAGAAAGGTACCCTGACAGGCAGTTACCGTCTGCAAGAACATTCGCACGAATTCGCCAACGCTTGAGAGAGAATGGGGCATTTGAGAGGAGAACTAGGGATGTTGGGAGACCAAGAGCGGTACGAGGCATTGAGTTTGAAGGAGTTCTTCGTGCTGTGGATGCAAACCCATCACAAAGCACAAGACGTATGGCTGTAGGGGAAAAAGTTACTCACATGACTATCTGGAGAATTCTGCATGAAAATCTTCTGTACCCGTATCACCTTCAACTTGTGCAAGGATTAAATGAGGCGGACATTGAGTCAATAAGCGTTTCTGCCGCCGCATGTTACAGCAGTGCGCTGTGTTCATCAATTTTCTAGCCTGTATCTTATTCACGGATGAGGCTGGTTTTACTCGCGACGGCATCTTCAATTTTTATAACACTCATAACTGAGCATTTGAAAATCCTAATGGAGTACGACAGGACAACCATCAACAGAGGTTCTCTCTCGACGTTTGGGGTGGAATCATTCATGATTGGTCCCTACTACTTCTTCTCTCCGCGTCTGAATGGACAAACCTATCTCCAGTTTCTCAGAAATTAGTTGCATCGCTTAACTTATAATGTGCCTCTGTACATCATCCAATGAATGTGGTTTTTACACGATGGTACTCCAGCTCATTTCAGTATGTTAGTTTGTAAGTTTTTGAATTATCGATTTCCGCAAAGATGGATTGGGTGAGGGGGGACCCATTGCACGACCTGCTCGATCGCCTGATTTGAATCCAATGGATTTCTTCATCTGGGGACATTCGAAGTCCTTGGTGTATGCGACTCCTGTACTGATGATGCTGACATTTTGAGAGGACGTATCCAAACTGGATTTGACCAAATACGAAACACACAGGAATTTTCAACAGAGTACGTCAGAGCATGGAACGCAGGCTTGCTGCATGCATTGAAGCAAGAGGAAGCCACTTCGAGAAACTCTTGTAACTTTCGATTTTGTTTCGTAACTCTGAAATAAAGGATTTTCAGACCCATGTTCATATGGACTTTTTTACTGTTTTGATGTCACGAACACGTTCCTCAAATATATGATACCAATAAAGATACATCCTGTATTGGGAAGAAGGTAAAAATAAGACTGTGTAAGTTGATAATTAAACCTATTGTGACATACGGAAGTGAAACTTGGGTGTTAACAGAGCAAAGAATACTTGCAACATGGGAAAGAAAGATCTATGGACCAGTATGTGATATGAAACTTGGCGTATTATAACAAATAATGAAATAGCAGAACAAGATAAAGATTCGGATATAGTAAAAGATATACAAATTAGACGACTTCAATGGCTGGTCCATCTGATAAGAATAGAAGACACAAGGATTCCTAAAATCATATTAGAAGCAAGAATGGATAATAAGAGGAGAATGCACGCCCAAAACTGAGATGGATAGATGATGTGGAAGGTGATTTTAGATCAATGGGTGTGAGAACATGGATAAGGAAGGTACAGGATCGAGTCGAATGGTAGGGAGGCTAAGGTCAAACTCTAAGGACTGCAACGCCAGAGGAAGAAGGAGAATATATACAGTTTTACATAAAATTAATTTTAATTAGTCTCAGACATTAACACATCGCCCTGGTATACTCACCTTCATTAGACTCTTGACACGTAATTAACTATAATGCATCAGAAATGAAATAGTAATTGCAACAATTAAACCAACCTTTGATGGTGATGTTGCCTGGAGTATATTCTGATTCGTAATCTATACTTACACAGATAAATAATCACTTTATATAATAATTTATAGAAGTAGGTGTAGAAGGAATTCCACTAGCATTCTGAAATGCTATTTTTCGATGCCATTATATCTTCTAAATAACTCTCAGCTTCCATCCTCTATGAGGCTTTAAAACTGTCATGCTTACTCCTGCGACTACTACGGGAGTTTCTGAAGTTCATCGTGTGTACTTGTCAGCATTAACCAAGCCCAGATACTTGGCTATTGTGCTTGGAAATTTTCCGAATATATTATTTCCAACATGCTACGAAAGCAACACCTTCCTATTGAAATAGTAATTAATAAAAACTTTTCCTAAGAAAGTTGTTTTGAGAAGCTCTCTCTATAATGGAACCCTATATTTTGACCACCACTACCATTTAAAATGTTAAAGTTATATTGAAGTATGTGGTTTCTGCCCCACGTATGGACGCCAATTTGAGAAGATGGTTTGTTACGTTATTTACACCACGCTTTGGGCGTCAATTTGAACTAGTTTGTATTGAAGGAGTTGTATTATATTTCAACTGTTGGGGAGCCGAACTTGTAGTAGTTGCAACCGCACGTATAGTAAACAGTTTCCGGTAGCCTTCGCCCCAAATGTACTTTCAGGTGGCCTTTGCCCCAAGTTTAAAAAATATATTAACCTTGTAATTTGACTGTTTCTTTAAATATTATGTATTTATGTTTGCCTCAGCTGCGTCAGTATTATTGTTTTAGAGACAACCATGTCTTGGCAGGGTTGTGGTGCGACAAGAATGTAGGCTTACAAAGATTATAATTTTACTTACTCCTTTTATTACTGCTTGACACGATTTAAATAACACTTCAATGATATAGCCAGCTGTGAGATTGTTTTTATTAATTAATTACACTTTTTAACACGTAAACTTATTTTTCGTCTCACACGAATACATATTATATTTCTTGAGGACACTTTTTGCGTCTAGTTAGTAACGCTGTCTGCAGGCAACTGAACTGATTTCAACCGCCTAAACTTTGTAAATTTATGTATTTCAAGTCTCTGATTGGCTAATCCTACTCCAATAGAATACCTTCATTTAACTAACCTTTTTCTGGTTGTTGATTGGCTATTTTAAAAAACTGTCACTAAAATTACATTGTTGCTTCCAAGAATCACATGTAGTATTGTTAAACTCTCAAACTCATTATTGCCTCAAGGTTACCTCATTGTTACCTCATTGTTAGCAACTTTTAACTTATTATTCTCACAGCTCCTACATTATTAAATTAGTAATACATTCACATAACATTATTGAACATGTATACAATAATATAAGCATATGCAATGACTTATATACATTTTACAAATTATTACATACACTTATTGCTTCAAGGCAGGCTGTTATTGAATTTACATATTATATAATTTGACTGAACTCATTTAAGTGTTAAAAATACTGCCTCGATATGTCATTGATCCCATTTCCGGTTATGGCTGATTAATCAAGCTTGAAATAAAGTACAAGTTCATATATATTTAGTTATAAATATTCTTGTTTGGAAAATTTTAACGCCTTAATTTCCCGAATAAATTACGGTAACGGTTGATCTGTTTCAGCCTGTATATTTCACTATTTAATTATTTCCTAACAGTTTTCACTTTCCAACCACTCCTGCTGTAAAATACTTTCAGTTCTCCTCCAATAAAATATCTGCGACACAAGAGCGTTGCCCAAGTAATAAGGCAGGTGTCACCGCTGACACGATATCGCACTTTATAAATTATCGTCTCACCGCAGGTGGCTCTTGCGGTCTGGGATGAAATGACGTAACGTGGCTTTAATAAATTCACTTTGAAGAAAGACTTCGCAAAGTGATCGATCAGGAAGTTAGCTTACTCAAGGCATCTCTCTTGCATAAAATGAATACCTCTTCATAACAGGGTATCATTAAATCCCAGCCTCTCCAGGTCATCTAGTGCAAAATTAGACATTAACAAGAGCATTTCTTCACCAGCGCAGGCTGGCGGTGTAACAAACACATACTGTATTGTCTTTACTTTCTTTTAGTTCTTCACAACAAAAAACAAGATCGTAGAGGTACATTTTAAGTGCGTATGCAATGCTTCGTATTCTTAGCTCTCGTATTTAGTAAGCATTTTAGGAAATAATCCTAAAAATCGTACATTTATAGTAAACTTCCAAAATAAAATACTCTTAAATTTTAAAACAAACAACATCTCATTCGCTTTTATGAAATGTATCATACCATAAATATTTTCATTACAAACATGTCATTACTAGATTCTTATTTGATTCGAAGCAAACATCTATATACAGAAATACGAGTATATTGAGGTAGTATTTGCACCTCTCATACGATTTAATGATGTATGTATATTTATTGTCTCACTTATGTTATTTTATTGTACACTGTTATTTTATTGTACATTTGCAATGTAAAAAAAATTTTAGTAACTTTAGATTTCCTCACCAGCAGAAATGTAACAAACGTTGAAAAGAAAAAGATTAAAGGTTATTGCACTGTGTGTTACATATTCATAAAATTCTTTGTTAGTTTGCGTGCAAGTAAGACACAAGTAACTAATTCTGGGGAAAGTCCGAAATAGTTCACAAACGGGGGTTTATTCACTGTATTTTACCATGTGACCCCGAATTGGTCAATCAGGTTAACAGAAATTTATTAATGTTTAAACGTAAACTAAATTCGTGGCAGCTCGAAGACCAATAGAATTAGTCTGTAAGCTTCAATTCACGCCTCTCAGAATTGTATACGGGATGAATCACCTAAAACTTGCACCGCAAATATTTTGCAAATGGAAAGTGTTATTGATGTGCAGTTTTTACAGCATTTATTGGTAATCAGGGGCTCTTACATTTAGCCTATAAACAGGCTAAACAGGCATTTAGCCTATATACTGAGAGAGTGTATTTTTTGAGCAAACATACATTTTTTTAAATAGAACAATGCTTAGTTACATCAACAGAATAAAGGTAGGGTAAATTAGAATGCCAATGGTCTTTGTTGCAGGATTCCAGTGCAAGTGGTTTACGAGAAATTGTATTTTGAAAAGTTTCCACACCGACAATTGTTTATCCCATTCAACCTGCTTAGTTGCTAGGAACGATGTTGTTATGTTTGTTTGCATTGTGTTTTCTGTTCATTGATTGCATTGCGACTTTCTGGTCAGTTAGTTTATGGCAGTTCAAGCAGTAAGTCGTGAGTGGAAGATGGGGTTTACTAATGCAGAAAAAGCCGAAATGCTCATGGTGTATGGAGAGTGTAGGAAGAATGCAGTTCGTTCCTGTACGGTGTATGCGGAAACGTATCCCAATAGACGTCAACCATCTCGGCAATTATTTATCAACCTCTTCAACCATTTACGTGAAAGTAGTACTTTAACACCTAGAAAACGTAACAGAAACTAACAAGTGACTGGAGAAGAGGCAGAAATTAATGTTTTGGCTGCCGTTGCAGTAGATCCGCAAATTAGCTCCCGCACAATCACACGTGGAAGTGGCATAAGTCAGGCAAGTGTACTGCGCATTCTCGATCGACATAGTTTCCATCCTTATCACATCTCTCTCCATCAAGAGCTGCATGGAAACGATTTTGAGAATTATGTTAACTTTTGTACATGGGTATTAATACATGATACTCCAGATTCATCATGTATCTTGTTTAGTGAGGAGGCAACATTTACTAATCATGGCCAGGTAAACCGCAGAAACATGCACTATTGGTCTGTTGACAATCCCCGTTGGCTTCGTCAGGTAGAACGTCAGCGTCCATGGTGTTTAAACTGTGGTATGGGATAGTGAACCATCAGCTCATAGGCCCTTTATTCATAGAAGGAACAATGAACTCGCACAAGTATCGCAACCTCCTGACAGAACATCTGCCACAGATGCTAGAAGACGTTCCTTTGCAGACTAGGAGGAACCTGTGGTACCAACATGATGGCCGTCCAGCCCACAGTGCACGAAGTACTACAGCTTGTCTTAACGGATTGTTTCCAAATCGTTGGATTGGACGAAGAGGACTTGTACCTTGGTCGGCCCGTTCACTGGATTTGACCCCCTTAGACTTTTTTCTGTGGGGAAGGCTGAAAGACAATGTCTACAAGGAAGTACCAACTACACCAGATGATATGAAACGACGTATTACCGCTGCCTGCTCTGAAATTTCCGCTGAAATGCTAGAACATGTGCAACAGTCTTTCCATAGCAGACTGAAAGCGTGAATTGAAGCTGCCGGTGGTCATTTTGAACACACCCTTTGAAGGGCGATGTTCTATTTACTTGTAGGAATCCACAGAAGTATTGTAATTCCCTTTTGTTTTTCTTTAGTTTGTGCTATCATAGGTTGTACAAGTGTCGGTGCGTAAAAGTTTCAAAATAAGATTTCTCGTAAACCATTTGCACTAGAATCTTGCAACAAACGCCACTGACATTCTAATGTACCCTACCTTTATCCTGTTAATGTAACTAGGCATTGTTCTATTTAAAAAAAATACGTTTGCTCAAATAATACACTTTCTCAGTATTATTAACATCTGTTTATAGGCTAAATCTACGAGTCCCTGACTACCAATCAATGCTGTGAAAACTGTACATCAATAGCACTTTCCATTTTCAAGATATTTGCAGTGCAAGTTTTAGGTGATTCACCCTGTATATTCGAGATTCTCATTGAAAATTCACGCAGTTTTGGACTTCGAAAGCAGGGGGAACCTGTGCTCCTCGCAACAAAATTTTCGCGCCGGAATTACTTTAAAAATGTAACTCAGTTTTGAACGTAGCCGTGCAAGTAATATGTGTGCCCAAAGTGACAATAAATTCGCGGAGAGAGTAACTAAACATGCAGAAGTCTTGTTATAAGCTGTTAGATAAGTGATTGAGTAACACGCTGGTAGAAATCGAAGTGTAACCATGTACTTTCTTTAATACACAACCTGAAAGGTTGGTTGTAGGTTTCCTTTTACAACACGGAACAGTAAAAACGAAATGTATGTTAAATGTTATATGTCGTGTCTACATTTATTTTGTTAGCCAGTTGAACCTTTACGTATCAACCCCTGGAGATTAACGAAAACGTGTTTCTACCACAAAACATAATTACTATAGGTATTTCAATCCAGACAACAGGATCTTCAATGTCTACCCGAGGTAATGAGCAACACGTCATCAAGAGGTAACGGACTGCATTCTCCAGGCGAATATAGCAAAGGAAAGGACGACACAATATTTATTTTAATAATCAAAGGTCTACTTTAATCTAAAAACATTGTTATACATCACTTCTAAGGTGTGAATATTTGAGAGGATAATTTGAAATATCTTCAATTTCTATGATATTATCGTTTGCTTTTTGAGCTCGACTTACGGTTCTTATAAACACTTCATCCACAGGAAGCATTTATGGTAACATGGACATGAGTTTCTTTAGTTGCAGAGAATCTATTGAAGGCCATTAGAGTACGTGAAGTTCTTGGAGATACAGTATAACACATGGAAGGTCAACTATCGATAGTGTCTTGCTTTTGAGTTTAGCTCCTGGCATCTTCTTGAAAGTTCTGATCATGCATCCGTCTCAAGCTCGAATATATATTACAAAATTAAATATTATAATATGATCCCTAGTTTCAAGATGGTATGCATAAGTGAACTGCAGTGGAATTGCTCTATCTTGCATTGGACCCCTGATTTGTTAACATCCTTTATTTTAACACTTTAACTCGTTAAAGATTTTCATTTCGATGTGTGATAGGATGCTTTGTAAATAAGTGAGATTCCCAAGGTTCTATTTACGTATAATGATATATTTATTATTATTTTAATTTATGAAAATATCTTAAGGGGTGCCTAGATTAATCTGGTATTTCCAAGAGCATGCCGATGCACCCGGTATGATTTAAGAAGTTTCAAAACATAGCAATAAATTTAAAATAAGTAGATAAGTTATATCCTTCCATCAAGTTCCAGAGAATTAAATGTAATTTAAGACTTAGCAACATTAAAATATTAATATCCGGGGGTAAATCAAAACCCGAATCCCTACACGACATGCCAGAGCACAAACCTTACACCACGAAGAAAACATTTCGAGTGAGAGACTGTAAGCACCTTAACAAAGTTTTGGCCAGTACCCTGTATACCATTATTATAAAAACCTTATGTGTTACATTCAAATTACTTTCTATACCCATTCTTCAACAAACTATTCTTACAAAAGTGTATTCTTCTATCTATTTCATGTTTATCGAGATAAACATTTAAAGAAATGGGGTCGTCCTCCGTGGTGTAGTGGTTACCATGCTAGCCTCTAGTTCCCAAGGTCGCGGGTTCAAACCCGGCAGAGGTCGATGGAATTTTTCGGGCGTAAAAATCCTTAGCATGACTTTCTTCGGAAGGGAATTAAGCCGGTGGTGCCGTGTCGTAGATTTACGACACGTAAAAGAACCTCAAGCCTGATAAAGAGGCCTCTGAGCAAAATTACCGGTCTTTCACGCCCAATATAGAATGGGACGTTAAGAATCACAGCAGTAAAGAGTCCATAAATAAAACTCATTTTAATTTTTGAAGAAATTGTTTTATTACATAGCATTTCCTTTTAGGTACATTGGGAATGGAAAAACAGTATTCTTAAGCGATATTCAAATCTTTTAAGAGCTAGTGGTTATGTGATGGCCTTGAAATTCCGTTCTCTTTGCATGACCAGCAAAACAACCACTTTATTTGAGGAAAGTATAAGTATTTGAAAATTCAAACCAATAACAAGAAATATCTCGGAAATGGTTAACTCCACAAAAAAATATGAGTCATAAATTGTGTAGTTATACAAAATTCATTCAGAATGAAGGGTACTTCAGAGACTATTCCAAGAAAATTCAAGATATAGAGTTAATTTGTTATTAAAATGTCGTTAGAGCCACTTTTAAAAGACGTGTACAAGTGGTTCTATCAACAAATCCTTTTTATAATGTACGGTACTATTTTGATGTCCAGTGGTAATTTTAGTTATTTTACGATGATTTAATGTAAAACGTCTAAAGCAAATCCATATATTTATTCATATCCCCAAACTTCATAATGTTTTAGGTTAAAGTTAGATTATAGATGCCTAACTAGTGTATTTATCCCATATTTTTTAGGTTTTACTTGCATATCTGTGAACAGTTTTGTTATTTTAATCAATTCACTAATGCAATGATGACCAAGGGAGTGAATAACTATCTGAAAGCTTACATAGTTTTATTATCGCACGTTGCACAACTAGCACATAAGAAAACTTAACTTATGCAACTAACCATATAAAAATTTAAGTCAATGCTTGTCGCATGCTTTTCAATTAGACATCTTTGTTGCTGTGTTTTTGGTAACAGCTGAAAGCTTTCGCGTTCCGAATGACCTTTCTAAGCATGTTTTGCATACTTATGAATTTAAGCGCATTATTTCCTACTTTAAAAGCCTGAGAAGCTTAGGAAATTTTGAAACACGACATATAAAACCTATAAAACGAGTAGAATACTCACAGCCTCACAAAGCCTATTAAGCAACAAACACAACAAACGCTGAACTACGCCAACTTTTGCATACACACGAGTAAAACACATGCTATAATAAAAATCTGATCTGTTACAATCACATGACTTTCTCTACTCTTGTACAAACTATTTTACAAACACTTATTCTCCATATGCTTCATGTTAATCGAGATATCGAGATGTTAATCTTATTGCTAATTTTCTTGTAGATGCAAGGGGAATTGGTAGACTTTAAGTGAAAGTCAAACATTTTAAGAGCTGGTTGCTATGTGGAGTATTCCATTCTCTTTGCATCACCAGGACAAAATAAAAAAATCTGATGCGTTACACTCACATGACTTTCTCTACTCTTGTACAAACTATTTTTACAAACGCTTATTCTCCATCCACTTCATGTTAATCGAGATAAACATTTGCAGACTCTATCTTATTGCTAATTTTCTTGTAGATGAAAGGGGATAGTATATTTACAAGGGCAATTTGGAAATACAATAGCCTTTAAGCACATACGTATCTCTTAATAGCTGGTTGCTAGGTGCAGCACCATTCCCTTTCCCACAGATTAATACTCTTTGCATATCCAAGACAACAAAATGAATAACGAATTCCCATTTGAAAAAGTATTGAAAAATTTAAGGGAATAACAAGCAATATCTCGAAAATGGTTCACTCAACAAAACAAATGTAAATGACATAAATTGTGTATTTTAACGCGATGTACATTTTTTGTGTAGTAAAATTTTGTCTATCTCTTATGGTTTATCAGTTATGCAAAAGTCGTTCACAATGAAGAATACTTTTGGAGACATTCCCAGAAAATTCAAGATATACATTTTATTTGTCATACAAATATCTTAAACATATGATATTTTAATCAAAATCGTTAGAGCCATTTTTGAGAAAATTAAAATTTTCGAAAAATCTTCCATGTAAAGGGTAATCTGGGGTGGGGGGATTTTCTTGAAAACCTTCGTGTCGCATCCTTGGAAGATGCTAAACCTAAATACCAAGTTTGGTGTTTACCCGACTGTTCGATTCTGAGTTATGCTGTTCACAGACAGACACACATACACACACGGACATGTTTCCAAAAAAGTTTTTGGATTCAGGAGGTCTCAAAACATGTATTTCCGGTGAAATCTGGGTATCGAATTTTTGGGTGGAATAGAATACTTCCCCTACTTACTATACGTAGTAGAGAAAGTAATATTGATTGCACGACGCCAAATAATCTGCTCCTCGGCAAAGGCAATTAAATCAACCGCTGGTATAAGTACTTTACAAGTGATTAGTATTATATCATTACGCTTAGTTAACATCCTTATTGTTTTATAATTTGCAACAATTCCAAACAAACTCAGGAGATACACTTGCCTTCAAAAATGAAAGCAGCAAGGAAGGCATAAAGCACATAATGCTACAATCACAAAACAAAAATCAACCATTAACATGCGTATCCCATTCAAAAAATATAGTATATTATGCAACAAGAATATCATAATATGTGGTGGTGTTCTAGCGAGTCTGCCTCACATTCAAGAGCTCTTGAGTTCGAAGCTCGGTTAGTGTGAGTTCCCTGGAGTATAGAGTTGCCCCCATAACGTTTTATCCACGGTTTTCCCTTATCCTGAGATGAATGTTAGGCACCTTTAAGCTTTATGGACCCCGGACTCATTTGAGCATCATTTTTTGCGTTTCATTCATTTTTCGTCACGCAACTTTCTCTACGCTCCATCGCTTATTGGATGTTTACAGAACTTTAAAAGAAAGACCAAGTAAGGAACAATTCGAACAATTAATAATGAATATCACAGAAATGGCTTATGCCACAAAACAATTGTTTGGATAAATTGTATGTTTTAAAGAGATACACAATTTTTGTCCAGTATGTTTTCGTCTATCGCTTGACGTTTAATAGTTATACAAGATTATACAAAACTCCTTCTGAATGAAGAGGACTTCACAGGCTATTCCCAGAAAATTCTAGACATACACTGCATTTGTCAATTAAATATGTTTAATATTCATTCATTCATTATCTGTTTACCCTCCTCTTATGTAGGACTTAAACCCCCCAGGACTTACAAGCGGGTGCCTGGGGTCAGAGGCCCGTCGAGGATCAGACAGAGCATCCAGGATGGGTGATCAGCCCGATGCCTGGTATGGGATGAAGGAAGTAGATGAAGCGAAATGTTGGTGAAATGGATTAAAGGAAAGGTGATGATGGAGCAGTTGGTGGAATGAATGGCGGAGGAAACCGGAGAACCCGGAGAAAACCCGCCCAGACGCCGCTTCGTCCACCACAAATCTCACATGCAGGTCCCTGGGATTGAACCCGGGCCGCCTCGGTGGAGGCGAGCGGTCTAACCACTCGGCCACGGCGTCGCCCAAATATCTTTAATATATGGTATTTTAATCAAAATCGTTATTATCTTTTAGAAAATAATTTTTTTTGAAAAAATGTTCCATATAAATGTTAGTTTGAGGTGGGGGATTTTCTTCAAAATCCTCGTGTCGCATCTTTGGATGGTACTGAACCTAAATACCAGTTTCGTGTTAATCCGACTTTTCGTTTTTGAGTTGCGCTGTCCACAGACCCACACACATACACAGTGACCTTTTTCTAAAAATGCCTTGTGAACTCAGGGACCTAAAAGCATGTATTTCACGTGAAATCTCGGTATCGAAATTTTGGGTGGAATGCAATGCCTTCTCTAGCTACTACGTATGTAGTAGGAAAATTAAAACGACTATAATGATAGTAATTAAGACTCGCTATCACACGTTTCATAATATGCATACGAGCGCCTTAATTACCATTATAGTTAAATTGCATACGACTGTTTTGGTCGAAAGATCTTACTTTATTAACTGTATATAACTAAACTTGATCGGATGGCAGATGCAGGAGCTTGAGCATGTTTGCGGGTAATGCAACAGCACTATTAAGTCCATGCCGTTTTAGCTAACGTTTTGCAGGTAACGTGAACGCAACACATGTTGAAGAAAAGGAAATTAATTCAATTTATTTGAATATTAAAATTATAATAAACAGAATTTATTTTAAACATACATAATTCATTGTTTATCTGGGAATGGATCCCAGTGGACTGCTGTTTTGAAGGTGTTGAAAGATGGGCAATAGGGGAGCTGCACGTGCCGCCGAGCAAGACCATAATGACTCGCTGAAGTATTACGAATGGCATAACAGTGCAGTTACGTTACATATAATCAGGTATTATAGTGTAGTCAACCACAAACTTAACTAAAGATGATATATAATATTCTGTGCAATATATATGGAATAATTATTGAGGTGATTAATAAAATTCGAAGGAACAAATTATATTGAAAAAATTTCGGTACGTTGAGGAGAATTTCCTGACGGTTTACATCTCAAAAAGGCTTTTATGTGCATTTGCTATTGTATAGCACCACTGTTGTTTTTTCCATTGTTTGCCTGTTTCACGGTACACCAATAATTCACGATACTATACGGACAAAAATGAAACTTTTCGTTATTTTTTATTATCTCTAACAACACTTATTAAAATACCATACGTTTAAGATATCTATATGCCAAATAAAGTTTATATAATGAATTTTCTGCCAATGGCCTATGAAATTCTCTTTAATTGTAATGAAGTTTTTATACTTTTGTATAAATGATACAGAAACAACTTAAATGTAGAAAATCACACAAATATGTTCAAATCCCAAATTTATTTCAAATAAATGTTTTTATCGTTAACCATTTTCGAGCTATTCGCAGTAATTGGTTTAAATTTTTAATTAATTTATACTTTCCTCAATGCTAGGTTGACATTCATTTATTTCTCGTGGTCATTCAAGAGTAGAATTTCAAAGGGATCAGCTTTTTAAAGATTTACTATCGCTTCAGCCTCCTATATACCCTTTTACCTACAAATAAATATGCAATTAAATCATTTCAACAAACGTTTATCTCAATTTACATGGAGTGGATAGAAGAATAAACTTTTAAAGAATAGTTTGTAGAAGAGTAAGTAAGAAAGTATGTAAATAAAACACATCAGAACTTTTCTATCATGAATTTTTGTCTATGCCTTCTGGTTTCCTAGTTATTATCAAATTCAATGTGAAGAGGACTTCATAAGCTCCTCACAGAAAATTTAAAATATATATTTTATTTTAACTTTAATAGGTCAAACAGATGACATTTTAATCAAAATCATTAGAGGTATTAGTATTGTTACATGTTGGGGTTGGGCCGAAAAGGTTACCAGAAAATGATTAATTTAGGTCACCCCAACACGCACATGGGGGCACAGCTCGCTGGCAGTAAAAAGTCCGGGACCTTCATGTGGAAAAATAAGAGGAAGGCGCGGGGTTTTATATTACATTGAAAGTTTACATAACACACATTACCTGGGATTTATTCACAAAAACGTTTGGCTTCTCTACATAGTTAACGACGGAAACACGATGAGGAAGATGCCACAGACCGTAGACCAGCCACACACGACTGGTTCCAATGACCACTTACTCTCGAGTGACACTAACTTGTCCCCACCATCCGTATCTAGCCTAAACCAGACAGGGTTGACGTCATTCCAGACAATTTCAAACAAATCCTTCCCCTTTGGCGTGGTCCGCCAAACCGAAATATAACTAAGGAGACCCAATAATGCTGCGTCTGCTAGTAACAATACAGCACAACAGTGCGTCTGGTAATGACAATAAAATTAATATGCAGCAATATAATGAATATTTTTAAACGTAAAGGGTAATTTAGGTTGGGAAATTTCGTGAAAGTCTCCATGCCATATCCTTGTAAAACACCGTATTTAAAAGGAGCCAATTAGGTATTTATCTAAATTTTCGTTTTTGAATTATGCTGTTTAAAGTCACACGGACATTTTTCTAAAATAATATTTTGGGGGTAAGGGTTTCAGGAAAACGTATATTTCCGGTGAATTCTGGACATATTTGATAGGAAATGCAATTGTAGTGAATAATGTAAAACCTATTATCTGTAACACTCCCAAAGAAACACTGTCCTGTAAAGCGGAACCAAATAGCTGGACACGGCTAAATAATTCCAGCCAATGTTTCGGAGCATGGAAGGCACTTGACAGTGAGGGCGTTTCGAGAAAACGTAATTTTAATTCGTCAGTCAATATTCAGCACAGTGGAATAATTAAAGAATTTCGATTTAACTTTATAATGACTAGGAAATTAAAGGAAGTGGGTTAAGACGTCTTAAGGATTAGTTTCCGCGGGTGGCAAGTTAATTAAGTTCACCCCACCGCAAAAATTAACAGAACGGGAATTTCTGACAAGTCACTCAACTTGAGAACAACCGTGGAAAAATGCTATGCACTCAGAATGACCAAGACCCGGCTTGTGCCGCTGCTGTGGGAACGCGGAAAAAGCAAGAAATATGCAAACGATTTTAAAAGTCATTATTTTGGAATGCGCTTTCTAAGCTATTTAAAAGAACAAAATGTTTAAAACCACCCGAAATAATGCTTCTGTCTGTCCGCCTTCCATCTATATTTCCTCCATCTGTCCATTCGCACGTAAGTACGTGTATCTATATATTTGTCGACATAAAATTATAAACAAAATTGTTCTGGTAATTTTCGATTAGGAAAATAATTGATATCGCCATTCATAATGGTCAACATTGAAGCCAAAATTGTTCGTTTTGAAGTCATCTGTACTCTCATAAAAAGCATTTAAGCAAAAGGTCAATGAGTGCATGTTTGTGTGTGTGTGTGTGTGTGTCTGTGTGCGTGGGAGCGAGAGAGAGAGTGAGAGATACCAGTCCAAGGATGCAACACAAAGATTTTCAAGAAAATTACGCCATCCGGATCCCAAACTATCCTTTACATGGAAACATTTTTTTATTATTTTCTTATTTTCTCAAAAATGGCTCTAACGATTTTTATTAAAATACCATGCGCTTAATTTACATGTATGACTAGTAAAATGTATATGTTGGTTTTTCTGTAAATATCCTGTGAATCATAAGATATAGGCAAAAGTTCTTACAGAAAAAGATACCCAGTGAGGTGGGCCGTGTAACGTGTGCAACTCGCATTCGGGAGATCCCGGGTTCGATTACCGGCGACCGCCCGCTTTGAACCATGGGTTTTTCGTGATTTCCCGGATCTTGGTTTCGTGGCATATGCCAGTGCCGGATAGATAGCGCCAATGCATGCTCAAAGGAAAGAGTACTTCCTGTGGACACCAGACGAAAGCTTGGTTGATGGGCTGTTCACCGCCCTCTCTGGGTAGCTCGAGTAGTGGAACGGGTCTTCGAGCTTGGACATTTTAGAGACTTCCGCGCATATCTATGGTCTGTCTGCCTGCGGCATGTGGCTTTCTGAGGTTCATTCACTTTATCACTGCCTCCTGAGGGTTGGTAGCCGCGATAGATCTATACAGGTATCTCCCTCCGTTGAATAACCTATACAGAAAAAGATATAGAGCTCTTTAAAATTCCTAATATTTGTCAAATAACTTTTTTTCGTAGCATTAGCCATTTTCAAAGCATTCCAAGGTGCATGTTTACACTTTGCCAAACAAGTCACCTGGTGGGTATGCTTGAAAGTTTGGGATTCTGCTTTTATCTTTCAACTGCAAAAGCCTATCTTGAATGCTGTTTCTGCATGTTTTGTATAAAATAAACACTTATCGCTTAATTTGACATCGTTCCTTGGCAAAAATATATCGTGTATAACATAATCTGAATAGAAGGAATATATTTTATATGCATACTATTACATACCTACCTATAATGGATACACTCTCATCAAAATACTACAGTGCAAGAGAGCGAAAAACTTCATTGCCAACTGCCTAACAACCAACAAACCAATCGTAATAGATATATGTGAATTCGTTCTGAGTAGAGAAAGTCGTGTGTGTGTGTGTCCATAATGAATGTTTAAGTGTATGTATATAGGCAATAATATTTGTATGTCTGCATGTATGTCTCTTCACCTAAAACAGAATGAATCGATTAGTATTAAACCGGAGTACAGTATGAAGGAGAAATGGTTTTTAGTTGTTTGCTGCTACGTATGAAAAGCCGATTTGAAGTAGCAGTTGTATTATATTTCAACTGTTGGGGAGCCGAATACTTGAAGTAGTTGCAACCGCACGTATGGTAAACAGTTTCCGGTAGCCGTCGCCCCAAATGTACTTTCAGGTGGTCTTAGCCCAAAGTTTAAAAATAATAGTTTTGTAATTTAACTGTTTCTTTAAATATTATATATTTATGTTTGCCTCGGCTGCGTCAGTATTATTTTTAGAGACATGGATATCTTGGCAGGGCGTGATGCGACAAGAATGTAGGCTTTCGCAGATTTTTTAAGCTTTAATTCACCCCTTTTTATTAATCCTTGACACAAATTAAATAGCACTTCACTGATATCGAGAGCTGTGAGATTCTTTTATTTAATACTTGCACTATTTAACACGTATACTATTTTCGTCTCACACAAATACGTATTATATTTCTCGAGGACACATCTCGCGTCTGGTTATGAGCACTGTTTGAAGGCAACTGGATAGATTTCAACCGTCTAAACTTGTAAATTTCTGTATTTCAAGTCTCTGATTGGTTAATCCTACTCCAATAGAATACTTTCATTTAACTAAAGCTTTTTTGTGGTTGTTGATTGGCTATTTTTAAACTGTCTCAAAATTTACATTATTGCTGCTCTAATAATGACTAGTAGCATTTAAACTTCCTTACTCATTATTGCCTCAAGGTTACCTCATTGTTACCTCTTTGTTAGCAACTTTTGACCTATTTCTCACAGCTCCTACATTATTAAACTATGTAATGCATTCACATAACCTTATTCAACATGTTTACAATAGTATAAGCATATGCAATGACAGTTACATACATTGTACAAATTATTACATACACATATTTTTTCAAGGCGGCTGTTATTGAATTTACATATTATATAACTTGACTAAAATCATTTAAATGTTAAAAATACTGCCTCAAGTATGATTTTTCTCCTCCTGACCCTACTCAGCTGGATGCGCAGGAGCTGGAAGAGTCCATTATCTCTCGGGAGGGATTTTGGGTTAGTTGTAGGAAAACGGCCGATACATAAGGCATTCTTGTTGTACTGGACTAGAGGAATACCGCCGGTCTTTTCTCTCCTCCCCTCTACAACCTTCTCCTCGTTTGAGCTTCTGCAGGGTGTTGGTCGAAAAAATCATTCCCTAATGCCCACTTAAGACATATATGATATCTTAATTATTTTCCCCAAAACGGCCAAGATTTAAAGCGGGGCAAAATGCAAAAGTTCGAAAAATATCCATATTATTGAGTTTAAAGAAATATGTCACAGCACTGAAGTTAAAAACAAACTTGTCTACTTTTCTTAGAGGTTTTGTGACTTACTTACTTATATCGACAAAATGTTTAAGCAATTATATCAAATGTTCGTTACTATTTATGTTTCATACATAAACCAAATACTGATCTGGATCTGTTATTGCCATAGCATTTATATCTTGTAAAACTTCCAAACCGACAAAAGGGTCACTCCAAAAGTTTTGAGAATAGACACAATAAAATATTAAAAAGTTTAGATCTGATCATTACATCTTTTCAAAAGATTCTCCACTGCATTCTGTATACCGTTTCATCCTTTCAAACCAGTTTTCAAATGCTGAACGCCACTCTACTTTGGAGAGAGTGTAAATACATTCTTTGTGAGCAGCTACTGCGGCTTCAGGTGACTCAAATCATTGACCTCGAATTTTTTTTTTTTTTTCATTTTAGGAAATAGAAAAATGTTGCATGGGGCCACAACTGGACTGTAGACTCCCGGCTCCTGCAGAAATTGGGTTGTTTCTTGTGCAAAGTGAGCCGAGGCATTGTCATGGTTCAACAAAAATCCACGCAGACCAGTCTTAGGACGTTTTATTCTCAGTTCATTGAACACTTGTGGCAGAATTTTGTGGTGTACCATCGGGCAGTTACAGTCTCTTGTCCCCCAAGTGGAATCGTCACGATGTGGTCACTGGTGAGAAGAAGGAACAGAACATTTCTTGCCAAAACTTCTCGGTCGCTTCACTTCTATTGGGGGATCTTCTGGGAAGACCCAGGCTGATGACTCGTTAATTTCTGGATTATACTCAAATCTAGCTTTCGTCACCTATTAAAGTTAAATATGTTTTTGGATCTTCCTCCATTGAATGTTTCAATCATTTCCTGGCACCATTGCACACGTGCTTAATTCTGTACATTTGTGAGCTGGTGGGGGATAGCGACTGCAGAGCTTCCAGACGTCAAAGATTTTTTATTTTCTCTACTACGTATAGTAAGTAGGGGAAGTATTGTATTCCACCCAAAAATTCGATACCGAGATTTCACCGGAAATATATGTTTTGAGACCCCCTGAATCCAAAAAAAGCATTTTTGGAAACATGTCCGTGTGTGTGTCTGCCTGTGAACAGCATAACTCAGAAACGAACAGTCGGATAAACACCAAACTTGGTATTTAGGTTCAGTATCTTCCAGAGATGCGACACGAAGGTTTTCAAGAAAATCCCCCACCCAGATTAACCCTTTACATGGAACATTTTTCGAAAATTTTAATTTTCTCGAAAATGGCTTTAACGATTTTGATTAAAATATCACATGTTTAAGATATTTTCATGACAAATGAAATGTATATCTTGAATTTTCTGGGAATGTCTCCAAAAGTGTTCTTCATTGTGAAGACTTTTACATAACTGGTAAACCATAAGAGATAGACAAAATTTTACTACACGAAAAATGCAGTTCGCGTTAAAATACACAATTTATGTCATATACATTTTTTTTTGTTCAGTGAACCATTTTCGAGATATTGCTTGCTATTCCCTTAAATTTTTCAATACGTTATTCATTTTTTTTGTCTTGGATATGCAAAGAGTGTTAATCTGTGGCAAAGAGAATGGTGCTGCACCTAGCAACCAGCTATTAAGAGCTATGTCTATGCTTAAAGGCTACTGTATTTCTATATTGCCGTTGCAAATACAAAACAAGGGGAACATAGTATGCCTTAAGCGATAGTCAAATATTTTTAGAACTGGTCGCTATGTGTAAAATGTAATTTTATTTGCATGTCAAAAGATCGTTTCTGCAAATGTTTATCTCGATTAATATGAAATAGTTGGAGAATATGATTTTGTAAAAATAGTTTTACAAGATTAGAGAAAGTCATGTGAGTGTAACACATCAGATTTTTTTCAGGATTGTTTTCACTGCTGCCAATACTATACTTAGGGATTCTTGAATCTGACCGTACGTGCAACGATGATCTTCCCGCAACATGTGCCCTGCTTTTACCACATTTTCATCCATTGTTGCTGTAGCCGCCCGTCCTGCACGGTCTTCATCTTCTAGGGAATCCCTTCCTCTACTAAACTCTGCATACAATCGATAAATGGTGAATTGCAAAGAGCAAAGATTCCCAAATGCACGATGCAGTCTTTCAAGCATTCTCTCTCCCCTAAACCTACTTTAAAGTCATAGAAAATCATACCATGGAAATGCTCTCTCATGAGGCCCAATGAGAAACAAGCACATGTGGTCTAATCTTAACCATATTACTTATGTGTTGATCCTTACTAGTAACTAGTAAGTCATTATAAACTTAAAGGTTTATTGTCAGTTTTATGAATATTACGCTACAGAGAGAGAGAGAGAGAGAGAAAAGGAGAAGAAAGGGAGAGACAGAGAGAGAGACAGATAAAACGCCTAGCCCAGAATAGCATTTACTTACACTAGGTTACATTTATTACTATTATTATTATTACTACTACCACTACTATTCCAGTTATAACGATGTGCCACTCTATAGTGGGTTTCTAAGAGTGTATTTTGTAAGGAAAAGTAAAATTTAGCCAGCATATATTTAACTACATAATTGCGGAGAGTCTATGTGCAGCTGTGTTAGTGCAGCTGCAGAATTTCTCCTTCTGTGAAAGAAACATGAAGAAAACTGCAGCAAGACTGCTGAGTCACTCTCATAACTTCCCCCTCCACGTACTTCCGGCTGCGCAAACTTGTTCTCAAGACTCCCACACAGTTCTGTAGATAAACTGAAAAGGAACTAAATTTAAATTAAAATTCCTATACTTAAAATCTAAGAAAGCAAAAAAATATTATCAAAACCTCTTTTAAATGCTAGACCAAGCACAATAAGTAAAAGGAGTAAAAAAAATAAGGTCGGAAATAATTGCCTACCTAAACAAACAAAGAAACCTTTTGTGGCTTTCGAAGTTGTATAAAGCAGTTTAATTGGCGTAACGCTTTAATTTCCATTTTTGTCCCTACTCGTTTATGCACTGTGAAGAGAAACAAAAATTTTGATTACTGTAAAACACACAAAACGGCATAAAAGCTCCGCGTAGCTCGAGGTACTAAGTCCCCCTCCGCTTCTAGTCCTATCCTATCCTAAACTCCCAAAAAATAATTACATTACATATTCCCATCACAGAAATAATGAACAACTTGTAAGTTTTAGGTAATAAGAACGTCATAATAAACATAAGTAAACGTTAATATTTTTACTTTCTCTATTACGTATAGTAAGTAGGGGAAGTATTGCATTCCACCCAAAAATTCGATACCGAGATTTCACCGGAAATATATGTTTTGAGACCCCCTGAATCCAAAAAAAAGCATTTTTGGAAACATGTCCGTGTGTCTGTCTGTCTGCGAACAGCATAACTCAGAAACGAATAATCGGATAAACACCAAACTTGGTTTAGGTTCAGTATCTTCCAGAGATGCAACACGAAGGTTTTCAAGAAAATCCCCGCACCCCAGATTACCCTTTACATGCAACATTTTTCGAAAATTTTAATTTTCTCAAAAATGGCTAAAACTATTTTGATTAAAATATCATATCTTTAAGATATTTTCATGACAAACAAAATGTATATCTTGAATTTTCTGGGAATGTCTCCAAAAGTATTCTTCATTGTGAATGACTTTTGCATAAACAAAATTTTACTACACAAAAAACGTAGATCGCGTTAAAATACACAATTTATGCCATATACATTTTTTTTGTTGAGTGAATCATTTTCGAGATATTGCTTGTTGTTCCCTTAAATTCTCCAATACTTATACTTTTTCTCAAATTCGTTAATCATTTTTTTGTCCTGGTAATTCAAAGAGAATGGAATACTCCACATAGCAACCAACTCTTAAAATATTTGACTATCGCTTAAAGCCTACCAATTCCCCTTGCATCTACAAGAAAATTAGCAATAAGATTAACATCTCGATATCTCGATTAACATGAAGCATGGAGAATAAGCGTTTGTAAAAATAGTGAGTGTAACACATCAGATTTTTTTATTTCACGCTCTCTAAAAGAGCTGCTGGTCGGACTGTTAACACGCCAAAAAGTAGCACTTAAGCGGAATAGGCCGCTTCGTAGAAATCTTTAGTGGCGTAATAAAGAAAATTTATACGGTAGTGAGCAGTCATAATAAGTTTAACAGCGTTTTAAACAAAATCCTTGATCATAAAACAAGACATACAAGCCAACATTTGCACCAGTCTTTAAATGAAATATGTTCCTTCTCATTCTGCTGCTGAGATTTTGCTAGCATCACTTCAGTTTCAGTGTTTCTGGTTGGGATATAATTTTCCTTGGGATTTCCACCCATATTTCCAGTCATAAGCGTGTTGTTTAGAAACGAGGGCTCAGAATAAGCACTGACATTTACATCCGCATCTCGTATTTGTTTTTGAGTCGTCGTGGTGAGGGACGTCTCTTAAATTGACCGTTTGTTGTTACATAACCTAATGGGTTGTGGCTCGACTCTGGGATGCAAGGCTTAAGTCGTCAGTTGTTCTAAGTGTTGTGCAATTGAAAATTTTTACCATAATCCTGTACAAATAGCGTAATTGTGGACGACACAGTGCAGTGCTGTGAATGTGATAGGTAAACAGTCAAACTCCACGGACATTGAGGTCGGCATTTTTTACGCTTTAAGTGAAATAGGTGACTCAGAAAATAAATTAAAGGTACCAAAAGGTAAAGGTACGTATCACGGAGGGGCCTCCGGATCCGGGGGAGAGCACCGCACATAGGCCAGTCGACCCATTGTGCTTCCAACATGACCCCTGGGAGGAAGGGATGATGGGGAGAGACCCGAAGGGTGACCAGACGGGCGCAAGCATGGACGGGTCTAACGCTTTCAGATAGAACGCAACACATGCAGCACTGTCCCTGGCCACAAACCACCAACCTCCAGAGTCCCCCGGAGCGGATCCGCATACTGAGGAGAGACCTAACTGAGCGGCACCGCAGCGACGCCAGGGAAGAAACATATACAGAGCGCAAGCTACCGCCCAGCCGCAACCCGCCGAACAACGACGCCTGGTCCTACAGCCCTGAAACAGATGACAAGGAAGGAGGGTACAGGAATTAGAGGAGAGCATACGCCTGGTGACCTGGGGAAACCACGAAAAACCCATAGTGGGCGGTCGCCGGAAATCAATCCCGGGCCTCCCGAATGCGACCCACAGGCGTAACCGCTCGGTATATACCAAAAGGACTTTCTTGTAACGAGCTGCGCGAGAAAGTAAAAATTTTGACAGAACAACTAAATGTTGTGAAACATGCTGAATAGGATGTGAAACGTGGCGATCAATCACATGGTTCAAACATCGAATGTAGTGTTTCTGTCAATAATAAATCTAATATGAATGGAGATGAAAATGCTAATTTATGTGAAGGAGGATCGCAAGAATCAACATTGAGATCTTCTGACCGAGAAGAGGAAACTGCTGCTAGTGTCATTATGATGTGGAAGTCACAGGTATGCTGGAGCGAAGAGGTGAAGAAGAAAAACAGTATAGGAAAAATTTGATGTGTTACACTCACACGTCTTTCTCTACTCTTGTACAAACTATTTTTACAAACGCTTATTCTCCATATGCTTCATGTTAATCGAGATGTTAATCTGATTGATAATTTTCTTGTAGATGCAAGGGGACTATGGTAGGTTTTAAGCGATAGTCAAATATTTTAAGAGCTGGTTGCTATGTGGAGTAATCCATTCTCTCTGCATTACCAGGACAAAAATAAATGAATAACGAATTTGAGAAAAAGTATAAGTATTAGAAATTTTAAGGGAATAACAAGCAATATCTCGAAAAAGGTTCACTCAACAACAAAATGTATATTGACGCAGTAATCTGTATCACAAATTATGTAAATGTCAGAGTGATTATAGTGTGAATATACATTATTGTGTGACATTGATTTGAGATGTTTGATGATTGTAAGCATTGTTGAGAAGTGGGTTTATACGGCCTTACTGAAACTGACAATAATAGCGTGCAATAATGTAGCGAGGGAGTAAGCTGTTTATCATTCTTAGAGATGAGCAAATGACGTAATATTGGCGCGTTTTTCTTAGAATTTGCTGGAACATTTTTCCTAGAGCATATATTTTCGTAATTTTCATTGGATATAAAAATAGACGCTAATGTTGGCGCGTTTTA
Organism: Deroplatys truncata; assembly: GCA_030765065.1. NCBI lineage: Eukaryota > Metazoa > Arthropoda > Insecta > Mantodea > Mantidae > Deroplatys > Deroplatys truncata. Next base: position 143,101,608 of record CM060980.1, on the reverse strand, counting down.
TTAACCAATAGCAGCTCAGTTATAATCTTTAGGCATATCGGGGTGTGGGAGTATAAAAAGGGCTCAGTCAGAGTTAGATTCTCCCAGTCCATCGGAAACATTTGTACATTACACGTCGTCTCCCAGTTCATCGGAAACATTTGTACATTACACGTCGGCTACAGTCCATCGGAAACATTTGTACATTACACGTCGTCTCCAGTCCATCGGAAACATTTGTACATTACACGTCGTCTCCCAGTACATCGGAAACATTTGTACATTACACGTCGGCTCCAGTTCATCGGAAACATTTGTACATTACACGTCGTCGAGTTTAACAAAACAGTCATGGTGAATACCTAACATAGTTTATCGATTCGCAGGTTACGCGTAGCAACGTTATGAAAAATCTCAAGTGTCGTAAAGTTAATTACACAAAAAGTTGAAGTTCGCGAATTAATAATGTGCAGTAAAGAAGTTATTATAACAGTTTCAGTTTGGCGAGTGTCAAGATTAATATGTGAAAGTGCTTATGTGTTACGACAATAAAAGTATAAAACAAATTCTTTTATCAGTGTTATCTTTGGATAAAAACTCCTTTCCGTTTACACACCTTAATTAAGAGATTTGTTTGACCGAGAGATCATAGCTAGCCGGAGGACAGTGAACCCAAAAATTAAACACAATAACAGGTGCTCAGTAAAAGATAACACGAAGTGACCGCGACAAATTGTATTCAATACGTGCGGCAAATAAACAGTAGCATTCTTTCAAACTTAACAAAGAATACTGTCGCATATTTGGCTACCACAACGTGGGGCTAACAAATAAATAACCATAATACTACCGTCACAATATGACATAAATTGTGTATTTTAACGCGATCTACATTTTTTGTAGTACAATTTTGTCTATCTCATGGTTTACCAGTTATGCAAGTCGTTCACAATGAAGAATACTTTTGGAGACATTCCCAGAAAATTCAAGATATACATTTTATTTTTCATAAAAATATCTTAAACATATGATATTTTAATCAAAATCGTTAGAGCCATTTTTGAGAAAATTAAACTTTTCGAAAAATGTTCCATGAAAAGGGTACTCTGGGGTGGGGAGATTTTCTTGAAAACCTTCGTGTCGCATCTCTGGAAGATACTGAACCTAAATACCAAGTTTGGTGTTTATCCGACTGTTCGTTTCTGAGTTATGCTGTTCACAGACACACACGGACATGTTTCCAAAAATGCTTTTTTTGGATTCAGGGGGTCTCAAAACATGTATTTCCGGTGAAATCTCGGTATCGAATTTTTGGGTGGAATACGATACCTGCCCTACTTACTATACGTAGTAGAGAAAGTAAAAATGAATAACGAATTTGAGATAAAGTATAAGTATTGGAGAATTTAAGGGAATAACAAGCAATATCTCGAAAATGGTTCACCCTACAAAAAAATGTACAGGACATAAATTGTGTATTTTAACACGATCTACATTTTTTGTGTAGTAAAATTTTGTCTACCTCTTATGGTTTACCAGTTATGCAAAAGTCGTTCATAATGAAGAATACTTTTGGACACATTCCCAGAAAATTCGAGATATACATTTCATTTCTCATGACAATATCTTATATATATGATATTTTAATCAAAATCGTTAGAGCCATTTTTGAGAAAATTAAAATTTTCGAAAAATGTTCCATGTAAAGGGTAGTCTGGGGTGGGGATTTTCTTGAAAACCTCCGTGTCGCATCTCTGGAAGATACTGAACCTAAATACCAAGTTTGGTGTTCATCCGACTGTTCGTTTCTGAGTTATGCTGTTCACAGACACACAGACACACACACGGACATGTTTCCAAAAATGCTTTTTTGGATTCAGGGTGTCTCAAAACATGTATTTCCGGTGAAATCTCGGTATCGAATTTTTGGGTGGAATACAATACTTCCCCTACTTACTATACGTAGTAGAGAAAGTAATACTTGGTTACTGTTTATCGAATTGTTATTGTAGACTAATGGGAAACATGGTGGCTCAACTATTTTATTAGGGATAAATGGCCGTCAAAAAACGATTGGATGTTATAAAGTTAACCTTGAATTCGATCTCTGAAATATGTGTTAGTTTTATTGATTCTTTTAACCTGATACGCAACAATCTACAGGGCACCCGTAAACAATAGGGCCTGTATGGATGAATTTATACTGAGTTTTATGAATCGTATATGGTTTTAACCCTAATTTCAGAATAATTTTAGCTGGTGACTTTAATATTGATTTTATTGCTCACTCAAATGAAGTTTAAGATTTTATTCATATACTCGACAGTTTTGGCTTAGAACTGAGATAAAAGAACCTATTAGGCCTGGAAAAGTGGTAATCCTGGAACTTGTTGAGATAATCTTATAGTTTGTAAAAAGAGTGATGAAATCTCCTCCAGTGTGATTCATACATTTTTATCTGGTCATGAAGCCATTTTAACTATGTGCAGTATTGAAAACTTTGGAAAATCAAAAGTCTACCACAAAGTACTTTAAAACTAGCATGATAATTTAACATTATTAATCATCATTGCTTTATTTGTCTATTAAAAAGCATAAACTAGTTTGGGATATACAATACACAGAATGTTGATGACAAGCTCACTTATTTCTTTAAAATATTTTTAGACTTGATAAATAAATTCTTGCATTTACTTATTTTAAACAAAACCCTCAGAACAGATGTTAAATAAATGACACATAACAATGAACTTAGGAGTTTAAAATATAAATGTTTATATTATTATGATTTGCATGCGTATTTTCGAGTTACTGAGTTTAAAATTAAATATAATTAACTTAAGAAACAATACAGGAAATGCCTTAACACTAATATATTTAATTATTATTCAGAGATAATTAATAACAACAGACTAAATCAAAACGTATTTGGTCACTAGTTTCCAAATTCCTTAATGAAATGTAACACATTTTCTACCCATCTGAACGCAGATTATTTTAATTCAACTTTTATTAGTAAGGTTGAAGAAAATATTTCCAGCTTACCTATAAGTAGCAAGGAGGCTTTGAATTTTTTTAAAAAATCCTAAATCTAGTAAACATTTTAAATTTGCTCCAGTCAGTGTCGAAATGATTACTCCACTATTTAAAAACTTAACAATAGCAATTGTCTTGATGTTCACGAACTGAGCTCAAACATTCTTAAGATTGCTCCTATTTTATTTGTGAACCATTAACTCATATTTTTAACTTTGTAAAGATAAGTGTGTTCTTCCAGAAGAGTTTAAGTTTTCAAAAGTAATCCCTGTTTACAAACAGGCGGACAGATCTGAGTATCCTAATTATAGACCTATTAGTATACTACAAGTTTTGTCTAAAGTATTTGAAAATCTTCTAAATAAGCAAATTACCAAATATTTTGAAGACAATATTTTACTCAGCGTTTTCGAATTTGGAGAAAAATAACCATAACACAACTGATGCTATGGCGTGCTTTATAATTCGATTTCTGCAACATCTTGATAGTGGTAACACTGTTCATGTTAGGTTCATTTTATTTCACTAAAGCATTTGACACAATGTCACATACAAATTTATACCATGAAAATCAATTATATGATTTTAATGATGCTGGTGTAGAATTTATTCGGTTTTATTTTTCAAATATACATCATTCTGTTTTCATAAATAACAAATTCTCTCAATTCAAACTGGTAAAACAAGGTGTCCCCCAGGGTTCTATACTTAGTCCTTTGCTCTTTATTGTATATATTGAGAATTTATCTTGCCATATTCGGGATGCATGTCTGGTTGCTTACCTATATACCGATGAACTTACTATTAATCTGTCCTTGGATAATAGTTCTAATCGAAATTTGAAGCTTTATGAAATAACTTATAAAATAGATGAATTGTGTAAATATTGCTCTTGCTCTTAATGCTAACAAAATACGTCTCTTAACTTTTAATCTAAACCCATCTGGTTCAGCCCCTGACGTTTCAGTCAAGTTTTTCGGTGTTCATCTCGATTCGTGCTTGGACTGGCATGCACATATTGCATATTTCTATAATAACTTGAGCAAAGGCATTTTATTTTTCTTATACATTAAAGATATATTATATTTCGACTGTTAGGGAGCCGAACCTGAAGTAGTTGCAACCGCACGTATGGTAAAAAGTTTCTGGTAGCCTTCGCCCCAAGTTTAAAAAATATTAACTTTGTAATTTGACTGTTTCTTTAAATATATATATTTATGTTTGCCTCGGCTGCGTCAGTATTTATTTTTAGAGACATGAATTTCTTAACTAGGTGTGGTACGACTGAAGAATGTAGGCTTACACAGATTATAATTTTACTTCACTCGTTTTATTAATGCTTGACACGATTTAACTAACACTTCACTGATGTAGAGAGCTGTGAGATTGTTTTGCTAATTACTTGCACTTTTTTAACACGTAAACTATTTTCGTCTCACGCTGAATACGTATTAAATTTCTCGAGGATGCATCTCGCGTCCGGTTAGGAACACAGTCTTCAAACAACGCGTCCAGTTATGAGCACTGTCTACAAGCAACTGACTTGATTTTTACCGCCTAAATTTGTAAATTTCTGTATTTCAAGTCTCTGTTTGGCTATTCCTAATTCAATAGAATACGTTTATTTAACTTAAGTTTTCTTCTGGTTGTTGATTAGCTATTTTATAAACTGTCTCAAAATTTACATTATTGTTGCTCCAATAATGACTAGTAGCATTATTAAACTTTCTTACTCATGATTGCCTCAAAGTTACCTCATTGTTAGCAACTTTTAACCTATTATTCTCACAGCTCCTACATTATTTAATTACGTAATACACTCACATAACATTATTGCACATGGATGCAATAATATAAACATATACAATGACTGTAATATGCACTTTTTATATCTTGTTACATATACATATTGCTTTAAGGTTGGCTGTTATTGAATTTATATATTATATAATTAGACTGAAATCATTTAAGTGTTAAAAATAATGCCTCAACATTATTCTTCTGTATTTCACTCAACTCACTTTTAACAGTATATTATGGACTTAGGAGCAGCTATTTAAGTTATAGTACATTATTGTGGAGTAATCATCCCTCTGCCATTAAACCATTCAGACTTCAGAAAAGGGCCTTGCGAATTATAGGGGTGTCAACCCAGAACACATTGTAAAACACTATTTATAAAATTAAAAATTCTTACCTTGCCAGCAATTGACTGTCTTCTCTATGTGAAAAGAAGTATTCATAATTATACGATGTGCTCTTCAGTTCATAATTATCCAACTATATGTAATAGTGATATATACATTAATAAATGTAAATATACCAAAATACAAAATTCTTTTGAGGTGGTACCTTTTAATATGTTTAAGTTTCCCCAACAATATTAAAAGTTTACACATTCTTTCACCAAAAAAAGGCCAGATCAGCATTGCTAAAGAAGCCAGTATATAATGTAAATTAATTTCTAAAAGCAGCTCAAGTTTTGTGTAAAATTGTATTCTATTTTGTTGTATTGTAATTTTTTTGACGTTGCTATACAACCAGTTATATTGCCTTGGCAAATAAGGTATCTATCCATCTATGTATCTGTCTATCCATCTATTTATCTATTGCTACGGTGAATGCTTCCTATGAGGCGTTGGTACGGTTCATCGCGTAGGATTCAGACGGCCGTGAGAGTATATCAAATTACTGGCTGTCCTTTTATATTTATAAGTACTTCTATTACTTTTATTTATTTTATTGTTATGACTTAGAGAGCTTTTACTAAAAACTATTGTTAGCAACGCGTACACAAAAGCTTTAGCAAACTCATTCAAAATTTCGGACTCGGCTTATCCATAAATACCTATTATTTCATAAAGAACGGAAAACAGGAGTTGCGTGATTAATTCCGTGCAAGAATTATTAATATTAGCATTTTTTTGTGTCCCCTCAGCTGAAAACAATTTTATTGTACTTGTATTCGATTCCAAGCTCGTGCGAGATAAAGAGCAACATCAAAGTGTGCGTGTGCACGTACGCGCTCTGAGGGAGGCGCCCTGTTTGCGACCTCGGGGGAGCAGTAGCTAGCCGCTCCATTTGCCTGATTAAAGCGCTCCATTACGTAACAAGTGGAGACCTTGCACGCCTCGGCCATCCTCAAGCAACAGTTTCGTAAACAGAAACTTTGTTCCGGAAATAATAACGTTACATCGGGTTTATACGCATTAGGAGCTCCGATTTGTGCTTCTACACGCCAATATGGCAGTAATTCGATACTCCCAGCGTAAATAGGAGTTAGGCATAAATCGTAAACTCCGGCACGGTGATGTAAACTGCGGAATGACACATGTAAAGTCTGTGGCACCATTTACGTCAACTGCGATATCATAAAATAATATTTTGGATTAATAATTTAAAAAATGGCAACAAATATAAGTAATAATTAGAGATGAGGGTTTTGTACGGGGCACGAAATACATGTTGGTCGACAGCGAGCGTTAGGTGGACGTACCAGTAAACAACTAAGGGCAGTGCATTCAAACGAAGTGCAACAAGAAGTTGCAAATATCCAAAGGCATAACGATATTAATAGAAGAAGCGTCAGAAAAAGTTCAAGAAAGACCTCCAGGACCTTGCACACAGAGGATGAAGAATAAATGGCAAAACATTCCACTGAAAAATAATCTGATGTGTTACACTCACATAACTTTCTCTACTCTTGTACAAACTATTTTTACAAACGTTTATTCTCCATATACTTCATGTTAATCGAGATGTTAATCTTATTGCTAATTTTCTTGTAGATGCAAGGGGAATTGGTAGGCTTTAAGCGATAGTCAAATATATTAAGAGCTGGTTGCTATGTGGCCCATTCCATTCTCTTTGCATATCCAGGACATACAAAAAATTAATAACGAATTCCCATTTGAGAAAAAGTATTGGAAAATTTAAGGGAATAACAAGCAATATCTCAAAAATGGTTCACTCAACAACAAAAAATGTATATGGCATAAATTATGTATTTTAACGCGATATACATTTTTGTGTAGTATAATTTTGTCTATCTTTTATGGTTTACCTTATGCAAAAGTCGTTCACAATGAAGAATACTTTTGGAGACACTCCCAGAAAATTCGAGATATACATTTCATTTGTCATGAAAATATCTTAAACATATGATATTTTAATCAAAATCGTTAGAGCCATTTTTGAGAAAATTAAAATTTTCCAACAATTTGCCATGTAAAGAGTAATCTGGAGTGGGGGGATTTTCTTGGAAACCTTCGTGTCGCATCTCTAGAAGATACTGAAGCTAAATACCAAGTTTGGTGTTTATCCGACTGTTCGTTTCTGAGTTATGCTGTTCACAGACACACACACAGACACACGCACGGACATTTCCAAAAATGCTTTTTTGGGGGGTCTCAAAACATGTATTTCCGGTGAAATCTCGATTTTTTGGGTGGAATACAATACTTCCCCTACTTACTATACGTAGTAGAGAAAGTAATAAGGGCTATTTAACAATTTTTAACATGATGAATAATACAAAATCATCATAGTGTATTTGACATATGCATCGTTAACGTCCTGTGACGTTGAAAGAAGCTTCTCGCAATTTAAAAACAGTTTAAGCGATCGACGCCGACGTTTGCCATTCACAAATTTAAGAATGTCTATAGTAGTGGAGTGTGATTCGGTTGTGATAACTGAAGCTATGGATAAAGGCAAGCTTCTTCTTCTAATTTTACTAATGTTTCAACATAACTCTCATATTTGCATATTGTTATTTGCTAGACCTTAACGGAGTAGTGTATTTCTCATTATCAGACTGTAGCTTCGTTCAAAACAGACCCTGGGCATACAGCTGTATAACGTCTATGCACACACAACCTAACGACAAACCTCATAAAGCCCTCATCTTTATGATAGCTATTAGGAAAGCCGTGAGGTTGTTACATGTCAGAGCTTTACTTTCTCTACGGCTTACCTTAGTAAGTAGGGGAAGAATTCCACTGTCCAAAAATTCTATATTGAAATTTCACCAGAAATAGATGCGTTGAGGTCACTTGACAAAAACATCTAATGTGTTACCCTCACATTACTTTCTCTACTCTTGTACAAACTAGTTTTAGAAACGCTTATTCTGCATCTACTTCATGTAAACATTTGCAGAATTTCTAATTTTCGTGTAGGTGCAAGGGAATATAGCAGGCTTTAAGCATAGCCAAATCTTTTTAGAGCTGGTTGCTATGTAGGGCTTCCATTCTCTTGACATTTCCAGGATATAAAAACAACGAATAACTAATTCCCATTTGAGAAAAAGTATAACTATTGGAAAATCCAAACAAACAACAAGGAATATCTCGGAAATGGTTCACTCGACACACAAAAAATGAATATTACATAAATTGTGCTTTAACGAGATCTACATTTTTATGTAGTAAAATTTTGTCTATTTCTTACAGTTTACCAGTTAAGCAAAATTCATTCAGAATGAAGACGACTTTTGGGGACATTCCCAGAAAATTCAAAAATATACATTTCATTTGCCAAAAAAAATATCTTAAATATAGGTATTTTAATCAAAATCGTTACAGCCATTTGTGAGAAAATGAAAATTTTCAAAAAATGTTCCATGTAAAGGGTAGTTTGGGGTGAGGAGATTTTCTTGAAAATATTTGTGTCGCATTTTTGAAAGATACTGAACCTAAATACGAAGTTTGGTATTTATCCGACTTTTCGTTTTTGAGTTATGCTATTCACAGACACACACGGCATTTTTATAAAAATGCTCTTTTTTATTCAGGGCGCCTCAAAACATGTATTTCCGGTGAGAACTCAATATAGAATTTTAGGTGGAATGCAATACTTCCCCTACTTACCATGCGTAGTAGAGGAAGTAAAAATGAAATTTCAGATAAATACCACACTTAATATTTAAGTTTAACATTTTCCGAAGTTACGACACGAAGATTTTCAAGAAAATCCTCCCACTCCAAAGTCTTTACATGGAAAACGTTTGCTTATTTGTTTATTTTCTCAAAAATGGTTCTAACGAGTTTGATTAAAGTACAGTATTTTTACGATATTTACCTGACTAATAAATTGTATATGTTGAATATTCTGCTAATTGCCTCTGAAGACCTCTTCTTTCTGAATGAATTTTGTATAACTAATAAACCATAAGAGATAAAGAGTTGACTATCGCTCCAGCCCCTGTATCCCCAAATACAAAGAAATATGTAATGAAACTATTTTTTGAAACATTTATCTGGATTAACGTGAAACTGGTGGAAAAATACTTTTTCAGGAAAACATGGGTAGAGAAAGTTATACGAAGGTATAACTTATCAGATATTTGTTACTTCCCCGCACCTAGATGCACAAGGTTACTTTGGTTATCAGGGTTTGTAAGTTATCAAAATCATTTCTAAGACTAACACACCAACACCAGTTATCGTGATAAACGGAAATCAGCTTTGTGACCACTCTACAAGAGTAAACTTAACGCTGCTTGGAAAAGCAGTACTTACCTCAGCTATACAAAATAATGAACTGAACAAACACTACAGATATAAAATCCAGCGGAAAAATGAGCATATTAAGAAGTTATAATTTATATCAAAGTTTTCTAGGTCTAGTGCTTCCGGTGTAAGTGTAGAGGCTTGTTTTTGCCCACATTCCCCATCCTATGTTGTGGCTTCATCAAGGCAGAATACATTCGCAAATCCTCTCTACGAGGGGCACTATTTATATTTTGAGCCTAATAATTAAAGCAAAGTAATTTCTGATTGAAAACTGCTTTATTGTTTTTCAAAATATTCTCCTTTATGATCAATATACTTTTGCATCCGTTTGAACCATTTTTCAAAGCATTTATTCCAGTCTTCTTGAGACAGCTCCAAAACACGGTTTTTGAAGGCATCAACGGCTTCTTCTGCCAACGAAAATCGTTGTCCACGCAATTTATTCTTGATGTTCCGGAACAAAAAGAAGTCATTGGGTGCCAAATCAGGACTGTATGGCGAATGACCCATCAGTTCGATTTTTTGAGCCTTCAAACACTCTGTTGTTAGACGAGATGTGTGCGCGCTCCGTCTTCTCCCTGCCCATTCCTGCCGTCCCATAGAAACAATAAAGAACCTTCTATTTATAATCAAATTTCTGTCTAGTTTAGTATTAATATTCATCATTGCTTCTTCTCTTCTCTTCTCATCTCCTCCTCCTAGAAACACATTGAAAGATGAGAAGGAAACGGAATTAATGAGAAATTATGGAAAGGAAATTGCGGTAAAGAAGAAACGCTCCAGAATTCGCCTGCCGACCCGGAGAAACTACGAAAATCTCATGGGTCAGAGTGGGCGGTCGCCGGTGAGTGAACCTCGGACCTCCCGAATGCGGCGCCACTTCGCTCGGTTAACACAACAGATGTTTTGTTTGCAAAATCGTAATTGGGCTACGCGGGGAACTTCAATGTACATCATAGAGTAATCGGTTGATGGGCAATGGTCGGCGTGCTCACTCGTTTTATAAGCATGAAAGCGTTTGGTTTACACGGGTACCCTGACATGTACGCTGTTTTGTAGGTGTGTAATGACAATTATTCTAATGCAGCCACACGTGAATGCGCTGAGCGACATCCACAAACACGATGCTCTGTAAACAAGGTGATTTGATCAGGACAGCAGGCCATCGTACCGTCTCCGTCAGACGGGGTCAGTCGATTTCCCAGATACCTAACTTTATTATACTTATTTATAATCACAGTTGTGGTGAAATGAACACAAATGAACATGGAATATGTATATGGTATCACTATGCATTGATAGTTCCAACAAAATACTGTAAGAACAATTGAGGGGCCTAGTGGAAAAGCGGCACATTCCGCCTCTCTGTGATTCTGTGATTTTGCTACAGGGAGACTGCCGATGCCATTTATCAGAATAGTACGTGCCCATTCTTTGAAACTGAACATTATATAATTTACATGGCTGACATATTCTCAGTGGAAAAGAGGCCCATGTCATTCTTTTCTCCAGGTTTTATGCGTCGGTGCTTCTCATTGGCCAACTTGGTTTCACCCAACCAATCAGAAAGCGTTTCTCAAAGTTTGTTTATAAATTTCCAAGACTGCGGCAATAGTTATTGATATTAATGCTGTTGAAGAAGAAAATACAACAATACGTGTAAAGCTGTTACAGATCCAAGTAATATGAATTTAAAAAATGCTTATACCTCTTTAATTCCCAATTTATCTGCCAAGGTGGTATTCTGAAAATTTGCCTATAAGTAATTATACAAATGAGAGATATTCCAAAGCTTTCTCTTTTATTATTTATTTTAAATTGTTATAAAATGGTACAACACAAAGTAAATATTATCTAAAATGTAATAGATTTTTTTAAAAAAAATCGGATTTATGTAATAATGTAGCTTGAATATATGTTAAACCTGCAATTTTGGGATGTCGTTGAGGCAGTGTTTTTGACACTTAAATGATTTCAGTCAAATTATATAATATATAAATTCAATAACAGCCCGCCTTAAAGCAATATGTGTATGTAACAATATATAAAAGTGTGTATTACAGTCATTGTATTTCTTTATATTATTGTATACATGTGTAATAATGTTATGCGAATGTATTACGTAATTTAATAATATAAGAGATGTGAGAATAATAGGTTAAAAGTTGCTAACAATGAGGTAACAATGAGGTAACCTTGAGGCAATAATGAATTTGAAAGTTTAACAATACTAATAGTCATTCTAGGAGCAACAATAATGTAATTTTTTAGACAGTTTATAAAATAGCCAATCAACAACCAGAAAAAGCTTTAGTTAAATGAAGGTATTCTATTGGACTAGGATTAACCAATCAGTGACTTGAAATACAGAAATTTACAAATTTAGGCGGTAGAAATGAAGTCAGTTGCTTGCAGACAGTGTTCCTAACCGGACGCGAGATGTGTCCTCGAGAAATTTAATACGTATTTTGTGTGAGAAAACAGTTTACGTGTTTAAAAAGTGCAAGTATTTAATAAAGGAATCTTACAGCTTTCTATATCAGTGAAGTGTTATTTAAATCGTGTCAAGAATTAATAAAAAGGAGTGAATAAAAAATTAAAATCTGTGTAAGCCTATATTCTTCAGTCGCACCACCTACCTGCTAAGACATTCATGTCTCTAAAAAAAGAATATAAATACTGACGCAGCCGAGACAAACATAAATATATAATATTTAAAGAAACAGTCAAAATTACAAAGTTAGTATTTTTAAACTTGGGGCAAAGGCCACCGGAAAGTACATTTTTTGGGGGGCGAAGGCTACCGGAAACGTTTTACCATACGTGCGGTTGCAACTATTTCAAGGTCGGCTCCCCAACAGTTGAACTACAATACAACTCCTACAACAAAATAACTTCTTCAATGTAACGAATTGCTAAGGGAAGAATGGGGAAAGGGGCGAAGCTTTCTCTATCTGTAGACCGGCGTCGACTTCTGGGGCATCTGGTCACCAATCCAGGAACTGGCGAATCCTGAAAATGCCTATGTGTACGTTTCACTTAGGAATCAAACCTGTATCAATAAGCTCAATGCTTGTTCTAGCTTGGCGGGATAGGAAACCGGTAGGAGCCTAAAGTTGGCTGTAAAGGAAAAGTGAAAATAATACTAACTGAAATCCAAAACACAAGACATCCACTCTATTTATTCTTTACAAATTTACCTTTACATGCTTCACATCATGATCCCCGACCGAGGCGCGTCGCCTTCATCGCCAAACCCTATTTCAAGTGCACTTGGTGGTGTGATCACAACTATACCCACGCTTACTTAAACGCGTCTCTACAACTGCGCATGCGTACAATACAAAAATAGTGAACTATCAAAAAGGCTCCCCGACATTAACTTGGCTGCAATTCCCCGTCCCGCAATAATGGTCGTAAACAATAGCTTTTAACAATACAAAACAGTAAACATTCACAAAGACCAAAATAAGTACTAGTATAACAGCAGGAGTTCACACAAAATCAGATTTCTTTAATTTCCTTTTCCTAAATAAAAGAAGCACACTCTGTTGCATATGCCGTTTTTCCACTGAGCCCCACAATTATTAACAATGGATTAGAATAAATTGTAACACAATTTGTTAATAACCTGCAATTGTTTAACAAAGTAAAGTTGTGAATATACGTGTATAATAATTTGTATTCTCATGTCTATTTTCAAATTATGTCATCTTTTCTCTTAAGAGAGAAACAAGGTGTTGAACTGATAGTTTAATCTTTAAAAATCAGGTCGCTAAGTATATTTTAGCTTTGAAAATCCATACCCTTTGCATATTTTTAACACTTAAATAGTTTCAGTCTAGTTTTATAATATGCAAATTCAATAACAGCCCGCCTTAAAGCAATATGTGTATGTAACAAAATATAAAAAGTGTATATTATAGTCATTTTAAATGTTTATATTATTGTATACATGTGCAACAATGTTATGTGAATGTATTACGTAATTTAATAATGTAGGAGCTGTGAGAATTATACGTTAAAAGTTGCTAACAATGAGGTAACCTTGAGGCAATAACGAATTTGAAAGATTAACAATACTACTTGTAAGTCTTTGAAGCAATAATGTAATTTTAGTGACAGTTTATAAAATAGCCAATCAACAACCATAAAAAGTTTTAGTTAAATGAAGTTATTCTATTGGACTAGGATTAGCCAATCAGAAATTGAAATATAGCAAAATTTACAAATTTAAGCGGTAGAAGTCAAGTCAGTTGCTTGTAGACAGTGTTCCTAACCAGACGCCAGACAAGTCATCGAGAAATTTAATACGTATTTTGTGTGAGACAAAAATAATTTACGTGTTAAAAAGTGCAAGTAATTAACAAAAGAATCTCACAGCTCTCTATATCAGTGAAGTGATATTTAAATTGTGTCAAGTATTAATAAATGTAGTGAAGTAAAATTATAATCTGTGTAAGCCTACATTCTTCAGTCGCACCACAATCCTACAAAGAGTTGTCTCTAACAATAATACTGACGCAGCCGAGGCAAACATAAATATATAATATTTAAGAAACAGTCCAAATACAAAGTTAATATTTTTAAATTTTTGGGACAAAGGCTACCGGGTACCATACGTGCGGTTGCAACTACTTCAAGTTCGGCTCCCCAGCATAACAATTACAATACAACACCTAAAACAAAGCTGCTTCTTCAAATTGGCTCCCAAAGCGTGGGGCAAAATAACAAAGTAAACATAATAATACAACAAAATAACTTCTTCAATATCACGAGAAACAAAAGAATAGTAAAATATTACTTCAAAAGATATGAAGTACTGGACAATTGAAACCAAGAAAACAACAAACAATCGGAAATATTTAATTCTACAAAAAAATGCAATTTATATAAATTGTGTATTTTAATAAGATCTCGTTTTGTGTGGTTGGCATTTGTCTAACTCTTATAGTTTATATAATGTATTATATCAAACTAATTCCTAATGAAAATAATATAAGATACAAAATTCATTAGTTACAATACCTTAAACATGCTGTATTTTAATCAAATAGTTAGAGCCATTTTTGAGAAAATCGAAAATACGATACTACTTTTCAATGGTAGTTCGGGTTTGGAGAATTTCCTTGAAAATATTCGTGTCGCATCTTTGGGTGATACTGAACTTAAATATCACGTTTGGTATGTATCTGGCATTTCATTTTTACTTTCCCTACCACGGCAGTCAGGTGCATAAAAATAAATTAAAAAAATCTGATGTGTTACACTCACATGACTTTCTCTACTCTTGTACAAACTATTTTTACAAACGCTTATTCTCCATCTACTTCATGTTAATCGAGATAAACATTTGCAGACTCTATCTTATTGCTAATTTTCTTGTAGATGCAAGGGGAATATATATTTACAAGGAAAGGGAATAACAAGCAATATCTCGAAAATGGTTCGCTCAAAAAAAATGTGTATAAGATAAACTGTGTATTTTAACGCGATCTACATTTTTTGTGTAGTAAAATGTCTATCTCTTATGGTTTACCAGTTTACCAAAAGTCGTTCACAATGAAGAATACTTTTGGAGACATTCCCAGAAAATTCAAGATATACATTTTATTTGTCATGAAAATATCTTAAACATATGGTACTTTAATCAAAATCATTAGAGCCATTTTTGAGAAAAATAAAATTTTCGAAAAATGTTCCATGTAAAGGGTACTCTGGGGTGGGGGGATTTTCTTGAAAACCTTCGTGTCACATCTCTGGAAGATACTGAACCTAAATACCAAGTTTTGTGTTTATCCGACTGTTCGTTTCTGAGTTATGCTGTTCACAGACAGACACACAGACACACACACGGATATGTTTCCAAAAATGCTTTTTTTAGATTCAGGGGGTCTCAAAACATGTATTTCCGGTGAAATCTCCGTATCGAATTTTTGGATTGAATACAATACTTCCCCTGCTTACTATACGTAGTAGAGAAAGTAAAAAATGCCGATTTGAGGAAGAGCAATTTAAGTTGACAACCAACAATTAACACGCCTCTGCCGCGCCTTCCTTCCCTCATTCGAAAGTAGCCGAAAGCATCGACACGTTTTTTTTCCCCCTTGCACTCGACTGTACATAGTAGGTAGAAAAAATATTGCATTCCACCCAAAAATTCGATACGGAGATTTCACCAGAACTACATGTTTTAATTCCAAAAAAAAAAGGGATTTTTGGACAAAGATGTGTGTGTTTGTGTATGTGTCCATCTGGAACAGCGTAACTCAAAAGCGAAAAGTCGGATAAATAACAAATTTGCAATTTAGGTTCAGCACATTTAAAAGATGCGACACGCATCCTACCAAAACTACCCTTTACAAGAAGCATTTTTCGAAATTTTTTATTCTCTAAAAAATGGCTCAAACAATTTTATTGAAGATAGTTACATGCCAAATAAAATGGATATATTGAACTTTCTGGAAATAGCCTGTGCAGTCCTCTTCATTTGGAGGGAATTTTCTATAACCTTGTATAACTGGTAAACTTAAGCGATAGACCAAAATCTACTACACAAAAAATGTAGATATCTTTAAAGCATACACTTGTTTCAAATATTTTTTTGTGGCATAAGCCATTTACGAGATATCTCTTAACGGTTCGAATTATTCAATATTTAGTCTAGTTCTTTTATAGTCCGTTCGATATTTAGTTGTTTCTTGTGATTTCATGGAAACAGTATGGAATTTTAAGGCCAGCATATAGTGCCCAGTTCTTAAACGTTGTTTTACCTCTACATTATTCTTCTTCCTCCTCCAACCCTCTAGTTTCTATTATCTGCTGTGTTTCACTCCTCCGGGTATTTTTTCTTGTTTCTGGCGTATTCTCTCAAATATTTGACTTGGAATTCTTTCTTCTTCCGTTCTGTTTAAGTGTTTATTGTTTGTTTTTGGATATCGTCTAATATGGTTCCAAGTATATTCATTATTTCCGTAATACTTTCATTTTTTATTCTATATGAACCAGAAATCCTAGCAGAAGGTCTTAGACAATCCACTTCTAATGCCATCAACTGCCTCTTATCCTCTACTGATAATGCCCATACGTTTGGGTGTAGAGAGCAACACATTTAATTGAGTATTACATAGGCTGGAACATTTAAGTATTTCTCCAAAACTAAGCATTGTAGAAAGAAATATCTTAAATAAAAGTTGCTTAATATTATGGGGAAAAGTAAATGCCATTAGTTGTGTTTAATTAAGGGGGTGCTATGATAATCATTTTAGGGTCGATTTAATGTTTTTAAATGGGAGTCTACAATTAGGGTCAAACTAAATTGACTCTAAAATGACCATCACAACGTCCTCCAAATAAAACACGACTAATGGCATTTACTTTCCTGTTAATATCAAGCAACTCTTATTCAATAACATTGCTCTCTCTAATGCTTAGTTTTGGAGATATTGTACAGTCTCAACACTTGCGGTCCACCCTGTATAATTGTAACTTAGTACCCATTCGAATGTTTCAATTCCATAAAATTGAATTTAGTTTGAATACTACTTTTTTTCTTGAACTATTCTTTCTTTTATTTCATTATTCTCCTGTTGAGCTCATTTTTACGCCTAAATATTTAAATTCTGGGACTGCTTCTATTGCGCCTTTTCTATTAATAATTCAGTATTATCTTCACCTAAACATATACATTTTGTCTTGGTCATACTTATTTCTAGTCCCCAATTCTTATATTCTTATTTCAATTTACGTACCATATATTCCAAATCATCTCTATCTTTATACTTACTAAGAATAAAGTAAATATATTGTTACCCTTCACTAACAGGCCCATTCAACCACGTTTTGTTTCCATTTCTTTAAATAGTCTCTTAAATATGCATGCGATAACAATGGAAATATACAACAACCTTATCTTAATCCTCTGTATATTCCAAAGCCTTCCGAAATACTATTCTGAATCTTAATGTGTGCATATGAACGTTTGTATAATGCTTTTATTGCATCTATCAATGTTATATTGATACTTGTCTGTTCTAGTACGTTCCTCAGTTTCATCAGGGATACACTATCATTTGCCTTTTTTACTTTCTCTACCATGCACCCGTTAGGTAGGGAAGGTATTGCATTCTACCCAAAAATTTGATATCGAGATTTCAGCAGAAATACATGTTTTGAGGTCCGTGTGTGGAGGGGTCTGTGAACAGCATAACTCAAAAACGAAAATTCGTGTAAACACCAAACTTGGTATTTAGGTTCAGCACCTTCCAAAGATACGAAACGAAGATTCTTTAGAAAATCCCCCACTCCAAACTTCCCTTTGCATGGAAATTTTTTTGAAATATTTTGTTTTCTAAAAAATCCCTATAACCATTTTGATTAACTTACCCAATATTAAAGATATTTACATGATAAATAAAATGTATATCCTGAATTTTCTGGAAATATCCTTTGAAGTCCTGTTCATTCGGAAGGCATTCTGTATAATCTTGTATAACTTGTAAACGTTAAGCGATAGACAAAAACGTACAAAAGAATTGTATAGATCTCTTTAAACACAATTTATTTCAAATAACCCTTTTTGTAGTATCGACCATTTCCGAGATATACGTCCGTTATTAATGGTTCGAATTGTTCAATACTTCATTCTATAAAGCGTTTTCTCGGGATTGCATGGAAAGAGTATGCAATTTTAAGGACAGCATATAGCGTCCAGTTGTTAAACATTTGACTATCGCTATTCCCTTTGTATCTATAAGGAAATGTGTGTTGTAGCCATTTGCGGAAAGTTTTGTCTCCATTAAAATGAAAAAGGTAGGAAAATAAACTTTCGTAAGAATAATTTGTATACCCACTAATAAGCACTAGAGGGTAGAGAAAGTCATGTGAATGTAACACATCATACTTTTTAAGTCTATGAACAAGAGACGTAAACTTCCATTGATGGCACTTCTCTTTTTCATCAATTGAGTAAAATAAAATACATTATCTATACATGAGTGGCTTGATTTAAATCCAGATTGTTCTTCATATTCATAGTTATACATATTTACTTCCTGTCTGAACCTATTATGAAATATTTTTCCATATTTTCGGCTAAATACATTCATTATAGATATTCCTCCATAGTTTTCAACATATGTTTTAATAAAAACAGCATTTTAATATAAATCTACATGGTTATTTTTGAGCAAATAAAAATTAATGAAGATTTGTCCATATAAAGGTAATTTGGGGTGGGGAATTTTCTTGAAAATATTTGTGTTGAATCCTTGAAAAATACTGCATTCAAATGCCAAGTTTGGGTTTTATACAAGTTTTTATTCTTTAATTATTATACTCTCATACACACACACACATTCGAGAACTTTTTTTTTCTGAAAATGTTTTTTTAGGTTCAGTGGACCTATGGCAAATTTCTATATTGTATTTGTAGGTGTAATGCTGTACTGTAGAATGCTTCAAAATAAGACATAGAAAAAATTTGATGTGTTACACTCACATGACTTTCTCTACTCTTGTACAAACTATTTTTACAAACGCCTATTCTCCATATGCTTCATGTTAATCGAGATATCGAGATGTTAATCTTATTGCTAATTTTCTTGTAGATGCAAGGGGAATTGCTAGGTTTTTAGCGATAGTCAAATATTTTAAGAGCTCGTTGCTATGTGGAGCATTCCATTCTCTTTGCATTACCAGGACAAAAAAAATCAATAACGAATTTGAGAAAAACTATAAATATTGGAAAACTTAAGGGGATAATAAGCAATATCTCCAAAAAGGGTTCACCCAACAAAAAAAAATGTATATGACATAAATTGTGTATTTTAACGCGAACTACATTTGTTGTGTAGTAAAATTTTGTCTATCTCTTATGGTTTACCAGTTTAACAAAAGTCGTTCACAATGAAGAATGCTTTTGGAGACATTCCCAGAAAACTGGAGATATACATTTCATTTTTCATGAAAATATCTTAAACATATGATATTTTAATCAAAATCGTTAGAGCCATTTCTGAGAAAATTAAAATTTTCGAAAAATGTTCCATGTAAAAGGGTAATCTGGGGTAGGGGGATTTTCTTGAAAACCTTTGTGTCGCATCTCTGGAAGATACTGAACCTAAATACCAAGTTTGGTGTTTATCCGATTGTTCGTTTCTGAGCTATGCTGTTCACAGACACACAGACACACACACAGACATGTTTCCAAAAATGCTTTTTTTTATTTAAGGGGTCTCAAAACATGTATTTCCGGTGAAATCTCGGTATCGAATTTTTGGGTGGAATACAATATTACTACTTATTATACGTAGTAGAGAAAGTAAAAACGTATCTTTATACACAATCGGAAATGTAACCTCACATTGAAAAGAAGAAAGAAAAAAATCTTATGTGATACATTCACATGATTTTCTCTACCCTCTATCGTTTATTAGTGGGTATACAAATTATTCTTACTCAAGGTTATTTTTCTGTCTACTACATTTTAATCTAAATAAACCTTTGCAGAAATACTTGCATTACACATTTCGTTATATATATATATATATATATATATATATATATATACCTATATAAAGAAAGCAGCGATAGTCCAATGTTTAAGAACTGGACGCTATACGCTGTCTTAAAATTCCATACTGTTTCCATGCAATCGCGAGAAACAACTGAATACACACAGGACTTTAAGAGAACGGTCGAGAAATGAACAACCCGATCCTTTAATAACGGATATCCTAGAAACGGCTTATTTCACAGAAAAGCTTATTTGAAATAAATTGTGTTTTAAAAAGATCTACATTTTTTGTGTAGTGCGTTTTCGTCCATCGCTTCACGTTCACCAGTTATACAAGATTATACAAAATTCATTCCAAAAGAAGAGAACTTCATAGGCTATTCCCCTTTATTCGTCATGTAAATATTTTCATATATGATATTTTAATAAAATTGTTAGAGCCATTTTTTGGAAAATCAAAAATTTCGAAAAATTTTCCATGTATAGCATAGCATGTGGTGTGGGAGTTTATTGAAAATCTTCGTGATATTGAACCTAAATACCAATTTGGGTAGTGATCCGACTTTTCGTTATTGAGTTATAGTGTTTACAGATACACACATGGACATGCTTCCAAAAATGCTTTTTAGATTCAGGGCGCCTCAAAACATGTATTTCCGGTGAAATATCCGTATCGAATTTTTGGTTGGAATGCAATAATTCCGCTACTTACTATATGCAGTAGAGAAAGATAAAAAAAAAACATAAAATTGCATTGCTTCACCAAGTTCCAAAAGTAGCCTTACTTTTCAATCTGCGAGATATAACTGAAACATACTAAGCCCAATAAGACGGGATATATGGAGACACTGCCGAAAAACTTGCGGTGTCTTTTAAGTGCAAACTCGAAGCCTAACCACTTCTCCCAACTGAGGAAAGTGTTAGAAAACTTTTTATACTCCAACTTTATGGTTTAATCCCTAGTGCGGCCATAAACTGTCAACAACGGGAGTTTTTCCCAGTCGTAAGCACAGTCTGATTGGAAACCTGACATAAATATAACGCCTGGCGTTATTTATAAAATGCGCACACGTGTCCACGTTTTTTTCCTTGAACGAGGTTTACGAGTCTGCGAGTAAAACTTCTCTCGAATTTGATTTTCCAGCCAATACGATCTCTAAACAAGTTTATAACGACTGCAGCTGTTAAAGGAGAAAATCAGCGTTTCTTAGAGAAACGAAACGCTTCCTCAGCTCTTTCTGACAGTTCGAAATTGCATCATATTGAGTAGATGAAAATGTATAACTTACTGAACCAAAAAATAAAGAAGAAAAAATCTAAAGCATTACATTCACATGACTTTCTCTACTCTGTATCCTTTATTAATGGTTATAAAAACTTCCCTTACGAAGACATAGTTTTCTCTCTACTTTATTTTGATCAAGATAAACCTTTGTAGAAATAGCTACAGATAGCTTCATTATAAATGCAAATGGAATAGCGACAGATAAATGTTTAAAATGGCTGCTATACGCTGGCCTTAAAATTTCATATTCTTTCCATGCAATCGAGAGAAACAACTGAATGTCGACAGAACTTTGACAAAGTATTGAACAATTCGAACTATTAATAACGGATATCCCGGAAATGGCTTATGCCACAAAAACGTTATTCAAAATAAATTATGGGTTTTAAAGAGACCTAAATTGTTTGTGTAGTGCGTTTTCGTCTATCGCTTAACGTTTACCAGTTATACAAAGTTATAGAAAACTCCTTCCCAATGAAGAGGACTTCACAGGGTATTCACAAAAAATTCAAGATATAATTTTTATATATATAAATATTTTTAATATATGGTATTTTAATCAAAATCGTTAGGGACATTTTTGAGAAAATCGAAAATTTCGAAAAATGTTTATAAGGTAGTTGCGATTGGGGGATTTTCTCGAAAATCTTCGTGTCGTATCCCTGGAAGAGCCTTAACTTAAATACCAGGTTTTGTATTTAACCAACTTTTTGTTTTTAAGTTATGCCTGTTCACAGACACACACACCGACACACACGTCTACATATGTACATTTTTCAAAAAATCTGATGTGATACATTCATATGACTTTCTTTACACTCTATGGCTTATTAGTGGTATACAAACTAGCTTACCAACCTTATTTTTATATATACTACATTTTAATCCAAATAAACCTTTGCAGAAATAGACACATTGCACATTTCGTTATAGATACAAAGGGAACAGCGGTTCAAAATTTAAGATTTAAGAACCGGACGCTATACGCTGGCCTTAGAATTGCATACTGTTTCGATGGAATCGCGAGAAACAATTGAATGTTGGCAGGATTTTAAAAGAATGGCTAACTAATGAACAATTCGAACATTACTAATGGTTATTATTATCTCAAAATGCCTGATGCCACAAAAAAGTTATTTGAAATACATTGTGTGTTTTAAAGAAATCTACATTTATGGTGTATGAAAGGGGATATATTGTACATATATGGAGGAATTGTACATATGAAAGGAGAACCATACATATAAGAATTGTACAGTAATAATTTAATTCACTAACATGTTAAAATATTCAACATCTAACATTTGTACAGAGCTGATTGTAAGAAACGGGCGAGCTAGCAGAATTCCAAGAAAGCATAATCCTAAGTAGAGCGCACCTTTCACCAAACCAACAGGCAGGGAACCGGTAACAGTACAGAGAAATAGAAAGAGACAGATAGAGAAAAGAAAGAGACGGAGATATGGAACTGACGCTTAAGCGCACGGATCTGAAGCCACACATTCTCATACATGTTAAGGTAACGCGGTCTGAGGACCAATAGGGAACGTCGTTACATTTTTAAACGCAGAGGTGAGCGTCACTAGGCCCCCGATATAAGGGCAGACAAGGCCTCGGAGCCCAATCTCTCTCTCTCTCTCTCTCTCTCTCTCTCTCTCTCTCTCTCTCTCTCTCTCTCTATCACTGGTCTTCAAGAATTCACGTCGACACGAGGTGCTACAGATGCACAAGGGTGGGAATGCGTGTGCAGATAGCTAGGCCCTTGACTAATTTAAAGTGGTGGGATTATAATAATGGGAAAAGCTAGCTGCCCATAATTATTGCAATTGTGAATAAACTTCATTTATTAAGGGAACATTGCAGTGTATTTCTTAAACTTGCCTCGCCCATTATAACCTGAGAATTAATAATTAGATATAGTTAGGAATGGAATACGCAACAACCGACGAGCACCAATAGCCGAGGAAGAAGAACACTGCCGAAGACCACATCAACCCAAGGATCGACGATTTCCCGCTACAAATCGCCCAACAACGATTTCGCGCTAGAAATGTCCCCCAACGACGATTTCCCGCTACATGTAGTACGTTTTCGTCTATCGCTTAACGTTTACCATTTATATAAGAATACAAAATTCCTTTGGCATGAAAAGTACTTCAAAGGTTATTCGCAGAAAATTCAAACTATACATTTTATTTGGCATTTAAATGTCTTTAATATGTGGTATTTTAATCAAAATCGCTAGAGCCATTTTAGAGAGTCAAAAATTTCGAAAACGTTCCCTGTAAAGGGTAGTTTGGAGCAGGGGTATTCTTCATGTCGCTCTTTGGAAGGTACTAAACTTAAATATCAGGTTTGGTGTTTTTATGCTGTTCACAGACACACACAGACGCGCGCGCGCGGACCGTTTACTAAAAATGCTTTTTATAGATTCAAAGGCTTCAAAACCTGTATTACGGGTGAAATCTCAGTAACTAATTTTTCAGTGAAATACAATACTTCCCTTGCGCAGTAGAGAAAGTAAAAATACAAGGCATTAAATTTATACGGTGTTTATCAAAATAAAGAAATTCCTCTTAAAGCGACGTACCGGGATTATTTCCAAAGACGCAACTTGCCGCCCCCCGAGTCTGGGTTATAACGAGTATCGGGTTGAACAACCTAGCTCTGCGGTAGTCCATCTCACACTCCTACGGATGGTAACGGCATTTACAGTACAGTCTATTGTTGTCTGGTATTATGCATAGTCTGAATAATGTAATGTGAAGCTGTAGTTTATCGTATGCAGTTATCGTGACGTACACTACAGAACAGCTGATGTTTATTGTGTTAAGTTCTCGCTCGAATGGAGTCACATGTGAATTTTCAACTTAAACTTTCACAGAAATTACCTAGTGCCACTGTTCCTAACGAATCCACAATTAATAGGTTGTTAGAAAAAATTCAACAGACTAGTTTAGTACTAGACAAAAACATAGACATGCATAGCTCTAAGCGAGGGAAAATAATATTCCCACTATACCAAATGCAAGTGCGTCATTTGATACAACGTACTTAAGTTTAGATCACACGGGTAGTCGAGATCGTTAAGGCAATCTTGTGAACATAAGGTCTGCGGTTCAGATCCCGCCAGGACCGTTCTTCCTGACTGAGGTTTCTCCCAATTTCTCAGTCTTCCTAAGTCATAACTTGTAAATACCTGAGAGGTATCCTTAACCCTGGAGCGTTTCCTTACCAAATTTCCTTTCCTTTCACAACTATTCTTTCGTTTCATGTATCACCTATGTCCACCCTCTTGGTGTCTCCGCAGTAATCGATTAATCTCCTGTATCTCCTTATGAAGAACATAAGGCATTCACAAAGTATTTCCATTGGACTCTATTCTTGCCAACTTCTTTACTGCACTCCATGTTTTCCCTTCTTTAGCAATTCCTTCGATAACTGTTCTCTTCCATGTGTTTCTTGATCTTCCTTTTCCTCTTCTACCTAGGGGGATTTCCCAAGCCATACTTTAACTTCTATTCTTAGTGCATGTCCTTTCTACTTCCGCTTTCGTTCTTTTATTTCTATTGTAATTTCTTTTTTACTTTCTCTAGTAAGTAGGGGAAGTATTGTATTTCACCCAAAAATTCGATACCGAGATTTCATCGGAAATATATGTTTTGAGACCCCCTGAATTAAAAAAAAACATTTTTGGAAACATGTCCGTGTGTGTGTCTGTGTATGTGACTGTGAACAGCATAACTCAGAGACGAATAGTCGGATAAGCACCAAACTTGGTATTTAGGTTCAGTATCTTCCAGGGAGGTGACACGAAGGTTTTCAAGAAAATCCCCCACCCCAAATTACCCTTTACATGGAATATTTTTCGAAAATTTTAATTTTCTCAGAAATAGCTCTAACGATTTTGATTAAAATATCATATGTTTAAGATATTTTCATGAAAAATGAAATGTATATCTCCAATTT
The DNA here is from genome assembly GCA_030765065.1 of Deroplatys truncata. Classification (NCBI taxonomy): domain Eukaryota; kingdom Metazoa; phylum Arthropoda; class Insecta; order Mantodea; family Mantidae; genus Deroplatys; species Deroplatys truncata. The sequence goes on along the minus strand of CM060980.1, from coordinate 143,076,308 downwards.
TCTGGGAAGGTCTCCAAAAGTATTCTTCATTGTGAACGACTTTTGCATAACTGGTAAACCATAAGAGATAGACAAACGTTTACTGTATAAAAAATGTAAATCGCGTTAAAATACACAATTTATGCCATTTACATTTTTTTTTATTGAGTGAATCATTTTCGAGATATTGCTTGTTATTCCCTTAAATTTTCCAATACTTATATACTTTTTCTCAAATTCGTTATTCATTTTTTTTATGTCCTGGACATGCAAAGAGAATGGAATGCTCCACATAGCAACCAGCTCTTAAAAGATATGACTATCGCTTAAAACCTAACATATTCCCCTTGCACATACAAGAAAATTAGCAATAAGATTAACATCTCGATTAACATGAAGCATATGGAGAATAAGCGTTTGTAAAAATAGTTTGTACAAGAGTAGAGAAAGTCATGTGAGTGTAACACATCAGATTTTGATTTGCTATTTTTCACTATCTAAATTTGAAGTTGTATATGGCCATCTTGTTTTTATAATTCTTCTTAAACATCTATTGCCAAATGTTTGTAATCTACTTTGAATAATTTTAATTGCTTTCCACCTTTCACAGCCATATAATAAAGATCATTTCACATTACTATTGAAAATTTTAATTTTAGTAAGTCTTGGTATAACGTTAGGTTTTGTGGCGGGAGCTCTGTTGGCTCCCGTTCCTCCTGGGTCAACGTTGTTTTCTAGACGTTCTTGCCGACTGCCAGTCGAAGAGTAACCCTGGCCTTGATTTATCGAAGAAAATTACATCTATCCAGGCGGCTAGGAACTTTCCCTTATGCAGTGCTTATCACATTTTATAGCTTAAACCTTCCCGCTATCATTTTAGGTTATTCTGTGGACCTAGCTAATTTGTCACACGATCTTCCCGCCCACATACGCAGCATCTTCCACCCGGTTGCACAGTTTAACTACATCACTAATTCTAATATTGGTTGCTACGAACTATCGCCAAGAGAGTAACTGAGAGAATCGTGTAAACTCGGGGCTTCCGTTTCTATTTATCTGTTTTCCTATGACGCCAGAATTCGCGCCTTTGTTTGCTACAACAATTTCCATTGGCTCTTGAGTAGCGTTACATGGCATCCTATGACAATAAAATGTGCCAAATTTCCGAAATGACGCGTCCTGCTGACTTATCCGGCAAAACCCAATGTCTCTGTCCTTCTCTTAAGTGCATGTTTCCTTTTCTATTTTACCAACTCCCTCTAGTTCCGGGACATGCACCACTGTTTCGTCTATTTCCTCTCTTTCTATTTTCTGGCGTTTTAGCTTGAACCCTGGGCACATTAACCGCGTTTCAATGGACTTTCACCTCTCGTTTACTAGCTCGCCTGTTTTAATTACAGCTATGTTGCAAGTTGGATTCACATTTTAAATTATTCCCAATAATTTAAAATCGATTCTTAATCCTGTTTCCAATATTTCATATGCTTATTTGTTATCGGGTATGTCCCCTTGCAGTTCCCGAACTGGATATAATTGGACAAAAGTATCATTGGGTTTCTTTATTCTATTTTTATTTTCTCTACTACCTACAATAAGTAGGGGAAGTATTGTATTCCACCCAAAAATTCGATACCGAGATTTCACCGGAAATATATCTTTTGAGACCCATGAATCAAAAAAAGCATTTTTGGAAACATGTCCGTGTGTGTCTGTGTGTGTGTGTCTGTCTGTCTGTCTGTCTGTGTGTGTGTCCGCATAACTCAGAAACGAACAGTCAGATAAACACCAACCTTGGTATTTAGGTTCAGTATCTTCCAGAGATGCGACACGAAGATTTTCAAGAAAATCCCCCACCCTAGATTACCCTTTACATGGAACATTTTTCAAAGATTTTAATTTCCTCAAAAATGGCTCTAACGATTTTGATTAAAATGTCATATATTTAAGATATTTTCATGACAAATAAAATGTTTATCTTGAACTTTCTGGGAATGTCTCCAAAAGTGTTCTTCATTGTCAACGACGTTTGCATAACTGGTAAACCATAAGAGATAGACAAAATTTTACTGCACAAAAAATGAGATCGTGTTAAAATACACAATTTATATCATATACATTTTTTTTCTGAGTAAACCATTTTCGAGATATTGCTTGTTATTCCCTTAAATGTTCCAATACTTATACATTTTTTCAAATGGGAATTCATTATTCATTTTTTTTTGTCCTGGACATGCAAAGAGAATGGAATACTCCATACAGCAACCAGCTCTTATAATATTTGACTATCGCTTAAAACCTATCTATTCCCCTTGCATCTACAAGAAAATTAGCAATAAGATTAACATCTCGCTTAACATGAAGCATATGGAGAACAAGCGTTTGTAAAAATAGTTTGTACAAGAATAGAGAAAGTCATGTGGGTGTAACACATCAGATTTTTTAACGAAGAATCATGAAATTCCACATCAGCGTCGCCTTAAATCCTCTAGTTGCATGTGTCATGACACGCCTTGGATGAATTATTAGTGAAATTGATGAGTATAGCATAAAGACAGGTTCACAACAACCGGGAACGGAAACTAGAACGAGAACGACAAAACTAAAGTGCATGCATTACAATGTGAGCATTCATAATTAAGATAATACACCTATGAAATTTGGAAAATACATGGTATGCAAGATATTTTATTGAAATTTATGTCAGTTATTACACACAATAGGAGTAACAGTTTTGCCATATTTAAAATTATAAGTATTTAAAAATTAATTACGTATCGTATAAACTCAATGTTCTAGTAAAAATACTCAAAAGATGCATTTTTACTTGCTCTAGGTCGTACCTTACTAGGTATTGCATTCCTCCCAAAAATTTGACACCGAGATTTCACCGGAAATGCATGTTTTAAGGCCCCCTGAATCCAAAAAACTATTTCGGATAAAGGTCCATGTATGTATCTGTATCCGAGTATGTGTCTGAGTGTGTCCATGTGAGTGCGTGTCCGATTCTGAGTAGTATAATCCAAAAACAAAAAGTCGGATCAATGGCAAACTGTATTTAAGTTTAGTGCCTTCTGATGCGACACGAAGATTTTCAAAAAAAATCCCCCTATCCCAAACTATCCTTTACATGGAAGATTTTTCGAAATGTTTCATTCTCTAAAAAATGGCTGTAACGATTTTGATTAAAATACCATACATTAAAGATACTTACACAACAAATAAAATGTATAACTTGAATTTTCTGGGAATAGTATTTGAAGTCCTCTTCATTCGGAAGGAATTTTGTGTAACTGTAAACGTTAAGCGAAAGACGAAAACGTGCTGCACAAAAAAGTAGATCTCTTTAAAACACACAGTTTATTTTAAAATATTTTTAGTAACATGAGCCATTTCCGAGATATCCATTATTAATGGTTCGAATTGGTCAACACTTAACCATTCCTTTAAAGTCCTGTCTTCGTTACATCCCCCCAATTTCCTATCCTCCATTTAATCTACATTCTATTTAGTTTCACCTTGCATCTGCTTGGTCTGTTTTAGGGTTTAAAGTGTCGGCGGGAGTCTCGGCATTGCATGGCAGGGGAAAAGGATGCTCTATGTAATCCTTCGTCCCTCGAAATAGGAGCGTCTCCGAGTCCCGGCCTTCCAGGGGTGTACAAGCACGCGGGGTGGGGAGGGAAGCTGGTGCACCAATCGCACCGGGGCATCCCGCCAAGGGCATCTTGTAGATCAAGGTGCTAAATCCCCTCCGCAGTCAATTCCTAGTCCTAATCCTAGTCTTCTGCCCTTACTGATATTCCTAGGAAGGGCAAATCTGTCTTAACTAGAGGTAGGGGAAAAAAGGAAGGTAAATGTTATTTTACTGCGGCTGTGATAATGGAACCTTTCCATTAAAATAACCACGGGTTAAGTAATACAGTTCCAAAATAATAGAAAATGTTGCAGTCATAATGATTCAACATTTAGCTCCCAAGAAAATTGAAAACCTTTGCTTTTAAACACCTCCCAACTTTGTATTTAAAAATGTTTACTTTTCCTTTCCAGGTGCGCCGGGGGTAGCACAGTGGTTTCGTTTCCGGCTCTGGAGTGGCGATTTAAAGTCGGCCCTATCCACACCTTCACCTCTGACTTCCTCATGTGAAGTATACCAGGCCCAACGTGGTTCAGAGTCCACGGTAAAAGCTGTAGGTCCTCTTATTTCAAGTAGATATTGTCTTTACTTTGGAGTTGTTTATTTTTTTTAGCTCCATATATGGACGTCAATTTTTGAAGAAAGTGTTTTGCTGATAATTTACGCAGGAGTTTGCACCACGCTTTGGGAATCAGTTTGAAGTGGATTTGTTTGTTACGTAATATGCTGCTACGTATGAAAAAGCTGATTTTGAAGAGGTATTTTTGCTGTTACACTCCAAGATTAAAAAAAAATATTAACTTTGTTATTTACACTGGTTCAATAGATATTATTTATGTTTATGTTTGTCTCGGCTGCGTCAGTATGGTTTTAGAGACACGTTTCTCTTAATCAGGGCGTGGTGCGACAAGAATGTAGGCTTACACAGATTTTAAGTTTTAATTCACTTATTTTTATTAACCCTTGACACAAATTAAATAGCACTACACTGATATCAAGAGCTGTGAGATTCTTTTATTTAGTACTTGCACTTTGTTAACGTGTATACATAATTTTCGTTTCACACGAATACGCAATATTTCTCTAGAGAACACATCTTCCATCCGGTTACTACCAAGGTCTGCCAGCAACTGAACATTTTTCAACCGTCCAAACCCGTAAACTTCTGTACTTCAAGTCTCTGATTGGCTAATCCTAGTCCAATAGAATATCTGCATTTTACTAAAGCTTTTTCTGGCTGTTGATTGGCTATTTTTTTAAACTGTCACAAAATTTTCGTTATTGCTGCCCTAATCATGATTAGTAGCAATCAAACTCTCAAACTCATTATTGCCTCAAGGTTACCTCATTGTTACCTCATTGTTATCAACCTTAAACTTATTATTCTCACAGCTCTTACATTATTAAATTACATAATGCATTCATAAAACATTATTAAGCATATGCAATGACAGTTGCATACATTTTAAAAATTATTGCATATATATATATATATATATATATATATATATATATATATATATATATTGCTTCAAGGCGGACTATTATTGAATTTACATATTATATAATTTCATTGAAATTATTCAAGTGTTAGAAATACTGCCTCAAATTTCACCGGCATCCTCATCATCATCACCCTACCATCACAAGCACCTCAGAAATGAGTCCAGTCATCGCTTGGTGGAATGCAGTAATCCTGGAAGGTATTGGGCCGTATGGGTAGGTATTGGCCCAAATGAATTTTCCTTACAATTTCTGTGGCACATACAGAAAAAAATCTGATGTGTTACACTCACATGACTTTCTCTACTCTTGTACAAACTATTTTTACAAACTCTTATTCTCCATCTATTTCATATTAATCGAGAGAAACATTTGCAGAAACGATCTTTTGACATGCAAAGAGACATTTTACACATAGCGACCAGTTCTAAAAATATTTGACTATCGCTTAAGGCGCACTATGTTCCCTTTGTTTTCTAATTACAAGGGCAATATAACTACAGACATATATCTTAATAGCTGGTTGCTATGTGCAGCACCATTCTCCTTGCCCCAGATTAATACTCTTTGCATATACAAGACAAAAAAATTAATAACGAATTCCCATTTGAGAAAATAAGTATTGAAAAATTTAAGGGAATAACAAGCAATATCACGAAAATGGTTCACACAACAACAAAAATTGTATGTGACATAAATTGTGTATTTTAACGCGATCTACATTTTTTGTGTAGTAAAATTTTGTGTATCTCCTATGGTTTACCAGTTATGCAAAAGTCGTTCACAATGAAGAATACTTTTGGAGACATTTCCAGAAAATTCAAGATATACATTTTATTTGCCATGAAAATATCTTAAGCATATGATATTTTAATCAAAATCGTTAGAGCCATTTTTGAGAAAATTAAAATTTTCGAAAAATATTCAATGTAAAGGGTAATCTGGGGTGGGGGATTTTCTTGAAAACCTTCGTGCCGCATCTCTGGAAGGTACTGAACCTAAATACCAAATTTGGTGTTGATCCCACTGTTCGTTTCTGAGCTATGCTGTTCACAGACACACACAGACACACACACACACACGAACATGTTTCCAAAAATGCTTTTTTTGGATTCAGGGATCTCAAAACATATATTTCCGGTGAAATCTGGGTATTGAATTTTTGGGTGGAATACAATACTTTCCCTACTTACTATACGTAGTACAGAAAGTAAAAAAATATTTACAAAAACATTTAAATATTCAAAAGGTAGAATCGTACTGACAAATTCAATGCTATAGCTGGAGTTTGAACCACTGAATGTGTTGGAGCATGAAAGCTCAGTTGGTCAAGGCAGCGGCACGGATGTAGGGGGCAATTGCTTTCTTGTACCCGATGCTGAGATCCGGGATGCCTGTTCGCTTAAAGTTACACCTTTTCCAAGCCCTGATAATTCCCCTCATGCTGATGCCTGCGAGGTCTGGGCATGGCTGCAGACAGCTGGCTGCTATGGCTACAACGGGCGCAGAATAGAAGACTCCGGTCCATCTACTCTGACGGCCGCGCCTTCCCAGTGAGACTACTTCATGAAGCCTCATCTCTTCCATATGTGAAAGATGAAATTAGGCGCCGGGCTACAAAATTTTATGCTTATTTACCTAACCATCCGAGTGCTCTGGTCAGATCTCTTGGGGATTACAACCCTAGAATTTGCCGTCTTCGGTGTCATCGGGTTCCCCGCATGGCATGCGGGCATACAGATAACAAAGGAGTGATACCAAGCAGCTCCATTCAAATCCAACCAAGAGCTGATTGGTCTCAAAATTACAAACCCCGCCAATGTAAATTGAATAATACAAAACATTACACCAGGGTGCAGAAGGGCCGCTGCATCCTAATCAAGCAACTGTCGAGGAGCTGCATGCTACTTCCCTTCTTGCATACATTTCTAAAACAAAAACCGCCAGATTAAATTAAGTTTTTTCCTTACTATAGTCATCCTGCGGTAAAACCCTGTTGAGGGTGGGCACGCAGGCAAAATTCACTCGGGCTGAACCACAGCCTGCCAGCTGCAAGTCGGTGTCAACGGCACGGAAAGTCGAAGATCCGCGGTTGAAATCCCAGCAATGGCACTACATTTTTCAGTCTGATTCTACCTTTCCAAGTTTAGCCTACACACGGCATGTGTGGTAAGCGAACAATTAATTAACATTTTTAAATGTGTAGTCGGTTGTATGGCACCAGTATCTGAAGTTGGAAGAAGCAGCGCTTCGCGACTGTGTACGTTTATTTCATTTGCATGCACAAAGAAGAACCCTGGGATTTTAGAAACGTTAGTACGGAGAGTAAAAGAAAACTAGAAGTTTTTCTTTTTCCTTGTAAGTTAGGAATTCCAGCCAGCCACTCATGGGTGGAAGATATTAAGAGGACGCCATTTTGTTCTGCTTTAATTAGCAGAGTGGCCGCGGGCCGCGCTGCTGACGTCACCGTCTCAAGAGACAGTAAATGTGTATGTTAAGAGTTAGAGTGGCGAGACACTAGTGCTAAAGGAGGGGGATGTCTGTCACATCTGGAACCGCAACTTTCTCCTGAATTTAATGAACAGTACCAAAGTTTCCGCCAAGATACCTACTTTAGAGGGAATGACGCAGTCCAAGGCATAAATAATTAATATTCTATTGATTAGTAAAGTAAACGAAACTTTTCTTCTGCTGTCAAGTTTAAAGATAATATGTGGCGTAAAAGTTTAATTCTGGAAGGAAAAACGCTGTTCTACTTCGTTCCAAGCGCTGCTTCGGCAGTTAAGGCGTTTTAGTCGATAGCCTTTTGAAATATAGATAGTCATAGTTTGAAGCTATATGGGTAGCTAACTTTAAACATTTTAGAATGAAAATGCTAAGTGCTTCGTAATGGGCTTACGTTTTACAAAATTTAAAAGTTTGGTGCACCCTAATTTATTGGAAGATCCATTAATTATTACAACCTCCTCTACCTCATTTAATAGTTATTCATCTACACTAGATCAATTTAAAACTGGTCTCCGTCTGAGAAACGGAGCTCGAATCGTGTACTTACGTATACTCAGGACAGCTGGCTTTGTTCCCAAGACTACGTTATTCTTGTAATAAACGTAAAGGTACGTATCACGGAGGGGCCCCCGGAATCGGAAGCAAGCATGACGGGTCCGTAACGTTTCCAGATAGAACGCATCCGACTCCGCACGGTCCCTACCCAAAAGCCACCAAACTCCGGGTCCCGGAAGCGAAGCCCCACGCTGAGGAGAGACCTAACTGAGCGGTACCGCAGCGACGCCAGGAAAGAAACCTTTACAGAGCGCAAGCCACCGCCCATCCGCAACCCGCCGAACAACATCGCCTGGTCCTACAACCCTGAAACAGATGACAACGAAGATAATGGGTAAATGAAATGAGAGAAAGGAGAATCGTGGTAGAAGATGAACCGCCCAGAATTCGCCTGGCGACCCGGGGAAACCACGAAAAACCATGGGTCAGAGTCAGCGGTTGCCACAGACGCAACACCTGAGCCATCCTGCTCGGTATATATTCTTGTAATAGTTATAGTGGGGAACACAACTATAATCATAAAAGTCTTCCGAAAAAAATAATTCATATACGAGATTTCAAACAGAGAGGTTTCAGAGGTTTCAAAACCTTAATGCAGTATGAATAAACCGTTACAATATCGGCTCAGTGGTAAAGAGTTAGCTTACTCTTCTTGAGGTTACAAGTTCAAATCTGCCAAAAGCTACTCACTTTTATTCCTCTTTTATTTTAAATACATGAGTAACAATATAACAGGTTTTCTTCATGTTTATATATGCGGCGTTTATTTAGTAGTCCGTCATTTAATTTATCGGTCGGGAAGAGGTTTTATATTCAGACAAGTTAATTTTATAATCACAAAAACGTCAATATTATTGTAATTATATTTGTGAGTAAAATGAAGTCACACAAGCAATATTATTTAACTATATTGCAGTAAAACCAGTTGTAAAAATTAAAATATAACAATCCGCTATGGAAAATCGAACTCGAGCTGCTGGTATAACAGTTTAGAGCTTAACCACAGCTACACGCCAAGCAGGTAGCTCAAATCAGTGCTTTGTGGTTTGCATTATAAGTTAGCCAAAGCGGTGCACAAAAGTTGACGGTTGTGAACCGCGCGCTCATTGACCGACTGTACAAAGTGTATAATACACACTAATGATTACGCCCTGAAGGCAACTAGGCCCTCGGGTTTGTAAAATGTCGGAGGGCATAATCATTTATAATTTCTGGGTGTATACAATAATTTATCGTGCACACTAGTTTATTACTGAATAAACAAAATAACTTAGGGAAAAGTTGCAAATTAAAAATTCGGTCGTGATTTTCGTTTTTCTAAGAAACGGTATCTAGGAACTCCGTATTTAATAAGGAAACTCCACTCATTTCTCTACTCTTGAACAAATTATTTTTACAAACGCTTATTCTCCATGTACTTCATGTTAATCGAAACAAAACTTTGCAGAAACTATCTTACTGCTAATTTTTAAGGTGCAATGGGAGTATGGTAAGCTTTAAGCGATAGTCAAATCCTTTAAGAGATGGTTGCTATGTGGAACATTCCATTCCCTTTGCATGTCCAGGGCATTAAAAAAACTAAAATCTGATGTGTTACACTCACATGACTTTCTCTACTCTTGTACAAACTATTTTTACAAACGCTTATTCTCCATATGCTTCATGTTAATCGAGATATTGAGATGTTAATCTTATTGCTAATTTTCTTGTAGATGCAAGGGGGATGTGGTAGGTTTAAAGCGATAGTCAAATATTTTAACGCTGGTTGCTATCTCGGTATCGAATTTTTGTGGAATACAATACTTCCCCTATTTACTATACGTAGTAGAGAAAGTAAAAATGGATATTTTTTATATCCATGATGGATATGGAAAAATGGATTACCTGTAAGCTCAGAATCGTATGTTCTGAAGACCATGTTGCTATATTGTTTGACATTTTTGCTGAATGCTGACAGCAAACACTTGTAAATATGCAATGCAGTAAATAATACGAATACGAAGAGTTCTGGTCTCTTCTTGGGCATTTTCGTCTTGAGTGGTCCTTTAAGGACGTTACTGTAGTATTGAGTAGTTACTGTGGTATGTTAAGGAACCACGTGATCATAAATTACCCCATTTTGTCCAAAAACACAAGGTGCATGGCTTTCCCTGCACCTTTGATTTTTTGACCTTGGCCTGCAAGGGTGTTTCCATGTGCACTTTGTTGTTTGGTTTACGGATCGTAGTGATGAAACCCGCTCTCATAAATGTGACAACTTGTCCAGAAAGTTGGGTTCCCTTCGAAGCCTTGTGATCCATTGCTGGCAGCTCATGACCCGATGAGACATCTGTTCCTCATGAAACATTCGTAGAGCCCATTTTGCTGCCACTTTTCTGTAGCCCAAATCATTACAAATGTCTTCAACTGACGTATACAAAATGTGCATCATGTCTGAAATCTTCACCATTGTTAATCGTCGATCTTCCTACAACGTCAATGGTGTTGCGGTTCTTCTCAGTTTTTGATGTGGAGGGCCGTCCTGGACGTGGAGCATCTTCAAGACCTTTTTCACCATCTTGAAATTTTTTATGCCATTCAGAAACATCTGTTTTTGATAAAGCTTGGTCTCCAAATGCTTCGTATATCGTTTGCAGCGTTTCTGTTCCTGAGTTTTTCAGAAGAACACAAAACGAAATTGACGCTCGTTTTGACACACACTTGCTTACTTAATGGCTCCCTCAGACACGTTGAACAGCACACTAACAATGTCGCACATATCCCAGCGTCAGTCAAGGTCAGACCTCTCCGTTACCAAGATTGGTAAAATTTTACGTGCGCGTGTTTAAACATAAAATAATAATTCCCGTTAGTTTTTGACCCACCCTTGTATTGCAGAAGAGAGAGTTCCGGTTATCGTTGTGAATGTGATTCAAACCGGGACTTGTAAAAAGCGAGTTTTCTCTTATAATAGAAGAAATAGACAGTAGTAGTTCATTAATAAATATATTTCGTTGGGCCCTCAGGGATACCCTAAGACAGAGGTGGCGAAAACGAGACTCGCGAGTCATTTTGACTCGTAGGCACCGTCCTCTCTCTCTCTCTCTCTCTCTCTCTCTCTCTGTGCCACTCCCCCTTTGTTTTTCGCATGCTGCTGAGAGATGCAGTGCGTATTGTATATTTGGTGACTCACGGAAGCAAGGCGTTTTCGCCACCCTTACCCTAAAGGAACATTCTTGATGATTTACAGGGATGGTTGTTATACTGCACAATCTATTGGAAACAATACATTCGGGAACATTCCAAGAAAAGTATCTGGGCTTGCTGATGCAGAGAAACACGCGGGTAACTACCTACGACGAACTTCAGCAACTCCGCTAGCGGACGCAGGAGCAAGTGTGACAGTTTTAAAGCTTTATGGAACAGTACAACTGTTGCTGTAGAGAAGACAGCACGGCATCGTGCAGTGGCATTTCCAGGATGTTAGCCGAATTCCTTTTGCGTCTGTTTCTGTTAACGATAGCCAGGGATCATCTGGCTGTGTAAACAAATCTTTTACCCCTGGCGGAGCTAAAGTGCCGGAAGGATATTAGCAAATCTGTAACATATCTAAGCAATAAGCATTCGATAACAAACTAGTGTACCATAAAACAAATAGAGTGGGTGTTTGATCGAAGAATACTGGATTCTCTGATTGTGTTAGACCACTAATAGCCTATTTGTAGTGAGACGCAAACCTTGGCTGCCAACAAGCTTGAATATCGACGGTGGTGTTGATCTGTACTCAGCAACCTTTCGCAAATGTTTCGGTCGCGTTTAATTTCATAAAGCTTTGTGGTATGGGGTTTGTTTACATGAGTCGTTCGTTCACTAGATTACACCACACCCATTCGCAACAGGCACAGAGGTCAGCAAATGACGCCGCTAGGGCGTGTCACACTAACTGGGATACATGCATCATTTGTGGAGACTGGTATTCATGCAATTTTAATGCTTTGTGCTCCCCTGACTGCTTCAAAAAAATTGCGAATTAGGTCATCATCTAAAGAGGTACTTTGCCATCTTTCTCCGCGGTTCCATTAGCCACCTTGTGAAGTTGGCGGGTGTACTTTGCCTCCCCAATTTAATTCATACGCTATATTATTTTATTAAAACTCCCCAGCTGCTTATCTGGAAAACAACGCATTTACGAGAAAATGTTTCTAATAAGAGTCTCATCGTTTGATGGAGGAAAAAAAACTATTATTTTTAATTCAATGGGGATTATCAGGGCGATTTTAAGATCAACTTTTATGTGAAAAAACCTCTTTTTTCATCACACTTGATTTTACTACTTACAGAAACCAGCATTTTTACTTTCTCTACTACGTATAGTAAGTAGGGAAAGTATAGCATTTCACCCAAAAATTCGATACCGAGATTTCACCGGAAATACATGTTTTGAGGCGCCCTGAATCCAAATAAAGCATTTTTGGAAACATGGTAATGTGTGTCTGCCTGTCTGTGTGAACAGCATAACTCGAAAACGAAAAGTTGGATAAATACCAAACTTGGTATTTGAGTTTAGTACCTCCCAAGGATACGATACGAAGATTTTCGAGAAAATTCCTCAACCCCCAATTACCCTTCACATGGAAAACTTTTGATGTTCTAACAAAAATGGCTCTAACAATTTTGATTAAAATACTGTATATGAAAGATATTTACATGGCAAATAAAATGTATAGCTTGAATTTTCTGCAAATAGACTTGGAATTCCTCTTCATGCGAAAATAATCTTGTATAACTTGTAAAGTTAAGTGATAGACGAAAATGTACCAGACAAAAATGTAAATCTCTTTAAAGCACATAATTTACTTCAAATAGTTTTTTGTGGCATAAACCGTTTCTGAGATATCCGTTATTAAACTTCGAGTTGTTCAATACTTGTCATTCTTTTAAAGTCCCGTCGATTTTCAATTGCTTCTAGCGATTGCATGGAAGCAGAATGGAATTTTAAGGCCAGCATATAGCGCCCTGTTCTTAAACACTTGACTATCGCTGTTCTCTTTGTATTTATAACGAAATGTATAATGTAGCTATTTTTGCAAAGCTTTATTTGGATTAAAATGTAGTGTATAGAAAAATGAGCTTTAGTAAGAATAGTTTGCATACCCAATAATAAAAATAGAGGATAGAGAAAGTCATTAGATTTTTCTAAATTATGTTTCAAACAAGTACTTATTTTTTGCTTTATCTATTCTCTTTATTAGAATTAGCCTACTAATAATCCCGTGGCGCTACAAACTACGAAGAGCCTTAAGTTGCCAATCCCACTGCCGGCCTCACGCCCACGTACACATGGCAGAGGTGGGCGAATCTTCCAACCGATATAAAGAGGTGGTCAGCATCACGCATCCACAGCCAGAATGTTGGCCTCCGTGGCCTGGATCGCTGTATATCACAGCTCCGCATGATACTAAGTAGACACCGGTCCTATACTTGGGAGTGAAAATCCGCAAACCCATGGGTGGGATCAAACCATAGCTCCACACTCTAGGCCCCAGCGCCACGTTGCAGGACATTTTAATTAGCCTACTGGGTATAAATAAATGCACATGGCACAGAAATAATGTGATTGGCCATTGACCGAAACACAACTACTGTTGCAACCATCTCTAATAAACGCTAAGCAAGAAGTAATCCCCATATTATTTCACAATTTTTACATTATTAAAATTAATTAATTAATAAAATATGTATTAGTAGAGAGAGTGCGTATTATTTTGAGCATTTTTATACTTACGGGAAAGTAAAAAATTAACACATTCAACTTGCAAGCACTTGTTTACCGCTTTTAGGCCATTTCCAGTGCTACTGCAGGTTTAATACGATTCAGTCAAGTACAAGCGCGGTTAAAGAGCTATTACTAAGCATGGCCAATAACGTGAACATGTCTTATATTGAGGCAGTATTTTTAACACTTAAATGATTTCAGTCTAAGTATATAAATATATAATTCAATAACAGCTCGCCGTAAAGCAATATGTGTATGTAACTATATATAAAAATGTATATTACAGTCATTGTAAATGTTTATATTATTGTATCCATGTTTAATAATGTTATGTGAATATATTACGTAATTTAATAATGTAGTAGCTGTGAGAATAATAAGTTAAAAGTTGCTAACAATGAGGTAACCTTGAGGCAATAATGAGTTCGAAAGTTTAAATGCTACTAGTCATTCTTGGAAGCAATAATATAATTTTAGTGACAGTTTATGAAATAGCCAATCAACAACCAGAAAAAGCTTAAGTTAAATGAAGGTATTCTATTGGACTAGGATTAACCAATCAGAAACTAAAAAGGAGAAAATGTTACAAATTTAGAACTTGGTTACAAACAGCGTTACTAACCAGACGCAAAAAGTGTCTTCAAGAAATATAATATGTATTCGTGTGAGACGAAAAATAAGTTTACGTGTTAAAAAGTGTAATTAATTAATAAAAATAATCTCATAGCTCTCTATATCAGTGAAGTGTTATTTAAATCGTATCAAGCATTAATAAAAGGAGTGAAGTAAAATTATAATCTGTGTAAGCCTACATTCCTGTCGCAGCACAACCCTGCTAAGAGAAACGTGTCTCTAAAATAAATACTGACGCAGCCAAGGCAAACATAAATATATAATATTTAAAGAAACAGTCAAAATTACAAAGTTAATATTTTTTTTTTAACTTGGGGCAAATGCCACGTGAAAGTAAACTTGGGGCAAAGGCCACCCGAAAGTGCATTTTGGGGCGAAGGCTACCGGAAACTGTTTACTATACGTGCGGTTGCAACTACTACAAGTTTAGCTCTCCAACAGTTGAAATATAATACAACTCCTGCTTCAAATCGGCTTTTTCATGCGTGAAACAATAATTCTGTTCTCAAGATATACATTTCATTTTCCATGAAAATATCTTAACATATGATATTTTAATCGAAATCATTAGAACCATTTTTAATAAAATCAAATTTTTTCAAACATTTTCCATGTAAAGGGTATTTTAGGGTGGGGGAATTTTAATGAAAAAGTTCGTGTCGCATCTTTGGAAGATAGTAAACCCAAATACCAAGTTTGGCATTTATCCAACTTTTCATTTTTGAGTTATGCTGTTCACAGACTGATAGACACAAACAAGATGTATTCAAAATGGTTTATTTGGATTTAAGGGATCTCAAAACATGTATTTCCGGTGAAATTTCGGTGTAGAATTTTTGGTTGGAAAACAATATTTTTCCTTACTTGCTATACGTAGTAGAGAAAGTAAAACCATTCAGTAAGTACTAACGGAAAGCAAATAGTGCTGAATGTGTCCAATTCTCTAATGCAGAGAAATACCAGTGCCAGTGAATGATATACTGCAACTCACGGCCGAGTTTACAAGTGTGTTTTAATGATTCATGATAGACATTTGCAAAGAATTTAAAGAAATAGGTATGCTGAAATAAGCCTAGAACTGTATTGGATAAAGCGGACGATTTTGTAAAGTGTGCTATCTGTTCCAAAGTTTATGCTTTCTTTAATTATAACGAACAATAAACAAAGTTTAAAATGCAGTAAATAATGATCCATATATGCCGGCCGGACTTCAATAAATCAACAAACTACTTTTATAAATAATCATTTAGCTGAAATGTTCATACTACCTGTAAAGTTTGGTTGGATATACATCCTCTCAACAAACTATTGGTCTGCACTTCAAAAAATCTGATGTGTTACACTCACATGACTTTCTCTACTCTTGTACAAACTATTTTTACAAACGCTTATTCTCCATATGTTTCATGTTAATCGAGATATCGAGATGTTAATCTTATTGCTAATTTTCTTGTAGATGCAAGGGGAATGTGGTAGGTTTTAAGCGATAGTCAAATATTTTAACGCTGGTTGCTATGTGGTGCATTCCATTCTCTTTGCATCTCCAGGACAAAAAAAAAATGAATAACGAAATTGAGAAAAAGTATAAGTATTGTAAAATTTAAGGGAATAACAAGCAATATCTCGAAAACGGTTCATTCAACAAAAAAATGTATATGATATAAGTTGTGTATTTTAACGCGATCTACATTTTTTGTGTAGTAAAATTTTGTCTATCTCTTATGGTTTACCAGTTATGAAAAAGTCGTTCATAATGAAGAATACTTTTGGAGACATTCCCAGAAAATTCGAGATATACATTTTATTTGTCATGACAATATCTTAAACATATGATATTTTAATCAAAATCGTTAGAGTCGTTTTTGAGAAAATTAAAATTTTCGAAAAATGTTCCATGTAAAGGGTAGTCTGGGGTGGGGGGATTTTCTTGAAAACCTTCGTGTCGTATCTCTGAAAGATACTGAACCTAAATACCAAGTTTGCTGTTTATCCGACTCTTCGTTTTTGAGTTATGCTGTTCACAGACACACAGACAGACACACAGACAGACACACAGACACACAGACACACAGACACACAGACAGACACACACACACGGACATGTTTCCAAAAATGCTTTTTTTGGATTCAGTGAGTCTCAAAACATGTATTTCCGGTGAAATCTCGGTATCGAAATTTTGGGTGGAATACAATACTTCCCCTACTTACTATACGTAGTAGAGAAAGTAATTAATAACGAAATTGAGAAAAAGTATAAGTATTGGAAAATGTAAGGGAATAACAAGCACTATCTCGAAAACAGTTCACTCAAAAACAAAAATGTATATGACATAAATTGTGTATTTTAACGCGATCTACATTTTTTGTGTAGTAAAATTTTGTCTATCTCTTATGGTTTACCAGTTATGCAAAAGTCGTTCACAATGAAGAATACTTTTGGAGACATTCCCAGGAAATTCAAGATATACATTTTATTTGTTATAAAAATATCTTAAACATATGATAGTTTAATCAAAATCGTTAGAGCCATTTTTGAGAAAATTAAAGTTTTCGAAAAATCTTCCATGTAAAGGGTAGTCTCGGGTGGGGGGATTTTCTTGAAAACCTTCGTGTCGCATCCTTGGAAGATACTGAACGTAAATACCAAGTTTGGTGTTTATCCGACTGTTCGTTTCTGAGTTATGCTGTTCACAGGCAGACACACACACAGACAGACAGACACACACACATACACACAGACACACAGACACACACGGACATGTTACCAAAAATGCTTTTTTTGGATTCAGGGGGTCTCAAAACATGAATTTCCGGTGAAATCTCGGTATCGAATTTTTGGGTGGAATACAATACTTTCCCTACTTACTATACGTAGTAGAGAAAGTAAAAATGAATAACGAATTCCCATTTTAGAAAATAAGTATTAAAAAATTTAAGGGAATAACAAGAATAGATCTCGAAAATGGTTCACTTAATAACAAAAATGTATATGACAAATTGTGTATTTTAACGCGATCCACATTTTTGTGTAGTAAACTTTTGTCTATCTCTTATGGTTTACCAGTTACGCAAAAGTCGTTCACAATGAAGAATACTTTTGGAGACATGCCTAGAAAATTCAAGATATACATTTTATTTGTCATAAATATATCTTAAACATATGATTTTTAATCAAAATCGTTAGAGCCATTTTTGAGAAAATTAAAGTTTTCGAAAAATGTTCCATGTAAAAGGTAATTTGGGGTGGGGGAATTTTCTTGAAAACCTTCGCGTCGCATCCTTGGAAGATACTGAACCTAAATACCAAGTTTGGTGTTTATCCGACTGTTCGTTTCTGAGTTATGCTGTTCACAGACAGACTGACAGACACACACACAGACACGCAGACGAAAAGACACACAGACACACACGGACATTTTTCCAAAAATGCTTCTTTTGGTTTCAGGGAGTCTCAAAACATGTATTTCCGGTGAAATCTTGGTATCGAATTTTTGGGTGGAATGCAATACTTCCCACTTACTATACGTAGTAGAGAAATTAAAAATCCTAGCATCAATTAATGGCGGAAGAAATCTAAATTTGCTTGACATAAAGATTAAATAATAATACAGTTTACGATTTTTGCGGCTTTTCAGATCGTTCTTTAATCAGGTTTTTGAATTTTTGAAAAATATGCCAAAATTACAACTTTTTAATACGTGGTGTTTTCAAAATTATTTTCCGACCATTGGGTAGAACATTCTTTGTGCATACATTCACACATTTTCATGACATGTGACTTATACTGGTGGGGAAATAAACTCGTGAAGTCGTAAAAAATGAGCCGAAAATGAGGAATTAAGACAAATACATTGAAAATTCCCAACTTTGACATTTTATACCTTCCTCAATTAATATCCTATTTTCACCGCAAATTCAAGTAATACACAATAAAAATTGTTCTATTCAATGTATGTAACATCATTTTAAAAACACCACATACAAAAGAGTTGCAATTTGTGGCAGTAATTTGTATCACAATAATGTAAATGCCAGAGTGATTGTATTGTAAATAAGAATTATTGTATGACAATGATTTGAGATGTTTGTTAATTATAAGCATTGTTAGGAAATAAGTTTACACGGCCTCACTGAAACTGACAATAGGAGCGGATAACAATGTGCGAGGGGGTGAGTTGAATATTAATTAGAAGAGACAAACAAATGACGTCAGATTGGCGCGCTTTTCTTAGAAATAGTGGGAATATTTTCCCTATAGCATATGTTTTCGTAATTTTTGATTGGATATAAAAAATAGACGCTAATGTTGGCGCGTTTTATTAACCAATAGCAGCTCGGTTATAATCTTTAGGCATATCGGGGTGTGGGAGTATAAAAAGCTAAAGTCAGAGGCAGATTTCGTCACTCCAACAGAAACACGTGCTTTACACGTCGCTCAGTCCAACAGAAGCATTTCGCGTGTAATACGTCGATCAGTTTAACATTAGTATTCGTGAGTTATACGTCGCGTAGTTCAACGGAAGCATACATAAAGTACACGTTACGTAATGCTACAGAATCTCTCGCGTCTTAAAGTTTGCTATAAATGTGAAACACGCGAATTAATAATGTGCAGTAAATAAGTGATTATAGTGATATTAGAAAATATAACAGTTTCAGTCTGGCGAGTATCACGAGTCAATATGTGAACTTAACTAATTGTGACGGTAAGAAAAGTGTAAAAACAAATTCTTTTATCAGTGTTATCTTTTTGTAAAAACTCCTTTCCGTTTACACACCCTGATTAAGAGATATGCTTGACTGAGTAATAATAATAGCTAGCCGGAGGACAATGAACCCAACATCCAAAGTAGTAAAACAATAACAGGCGCTCATAAATGAATAACACGAAGTGACCGCGGCAAATTGGCTCCCATGCGTGGTGCAGATAAACATGAAGCATCTTCCAACTACCTAAAAAATATTCCACTTCAAATTGTAACCCAAACGTGGGGCTAACAAATATTCTACTTCAAATTCTGGCATATTTTTCAAAAGTTTGTAAAAATGATAAAATGAACGTTCGAAAACACGTCAAAACACGTAAACTATATTACCATTTTATCTTTATGTGAAAACAAATTAGATTTTTCCCTCCATTAATTTGGCTGTTAAATTTTTTTAAAGTGCAGACGAATACTTTCTTGAGGGGGGGTGTATGTAGATGCTGGATCAAAGATAATCGTAAGTTCAGATTATCAGCGAGTAAAGAATGGTGTTTCGAACACGTGCTTGAAAGCCAGTTCGATCTCTGCAGAAGAAACTATGATATTTTAACGACCAATCACAACACACTCCGCAGACGCGTACTTAATGTTGTGTTTACATCCAGTAGATTAATTCTGGACAGAGTGTAGCACCTACTCACTGTAGCTAGAGAAGTATTGCACCCAAATGTTCGTTATGGAGATTTCACCGTAAAAACATATTTTGAGAGAACCTAAAAAAACATTTTAGAAAAGATCCGCACGCGCGAGCAGGTGTGTGTGTGTGTGTGTGTGTGTGTGTGTGTGTGTGTGTGTGTGTGTGTGTGTGTCTAAAGCTTGACACCCGTTGACCACGGGTCCCAAGCCACTTCTCCATTCATTATTAACAACGGAGGGAAATCAGCGAGATATGCTAAAGGTAAAAGTACGTATCACAGAGGGTCCCCCGGAACCGGAGTAAAGCACCGCAAGTAGGCCAGTCGGCCCTTTTTGCTTCCAAAGTGTCCCCTAGGAGGGAAGCAAGAGGAGTTACTCTTGGCCATATGCACCATCCTCGTTAAACCAACCCTTCAGGGACTTTGAGCTTACCGCGGTAAGAACTTGACCGGGGTAATCATCACATAGCGGTGCACCAATGTTCACCGCAGTTTAGGTGACCATGGTTACCTGGCATGCGCTCACCTTGGTTGAGCGCACCGTTCATTGCAGGTAAACTCTACTGAACGCACCCGGATGTACATCATGTCGTCTGTTTTTCACTTGTTCTACCTCTTTGTTGAAGCGCATGAAAGTAATTCAGCGTGCAATGGCGGAAAGCAAATGCAGACCCAAGTTTCTCTATTATGTTATTAAGTTTAACGTGCAATTCTTAAGAAAAGATAGAAAGTACAGAGAGAAGCAATAACTTTAAGATGGACACGTGGGAAAAGTTGACCTTACAACTGATTAGAAAAATGTGCTGAACTTTACAGACTTTTTTTTTTCTTTCTTTCCACACTGACTAAATTCCAGTTAGCTTAGTCGATATTCACTTACTGGAAGACAGGCAGAAAATAGAAAGAAACATACATTATTTCCAAACAAGATTTAAACCCAGAACCTCTAAAATAGGAGGCCTACACGCTACCCCGACACCACGGTGAAGACTTCAAATTTTAGACTTCGGCACTGACCTCTTCAGGTTACATGATTCCTATAGCTGTGCAATTAAGGCACAGAATATTCTTGAAAATGTACTAATTGCACTAAATCCATTCATTACTCCCCTTATTTCTACCTTGTTCTTAGAACTATTCTTCAACTGATATAATTATGATATGCAACGCCGTGATTGTGTGGATTTTCGTTACGTCTTGGGTCAGGATATTTAAAGCACCCGTCGCAAAAAGAAAAAAAGAAAATGAAATAAAATAAAAGGCCTTAAGCATTAAAAATTACAAAATACATTAAAGTAACTTTATCAGGAGGTATTCATTGGCGAAAATGGAGTGTATCTGTTTGTTGGAAATTCTAACCTATACTGTTCCGCCATTTTAACATTTCAGCGCAAGTAAAGTTGGAAATAATCGGCGAAAACCGGTCGTTCATGGCCGGTCAGATTTAACCGCGGTAAAATCCTCGATAAACTTTTACTGGCGTTGATGCACCACAAATGACCGTTCACCGCGGTAAAGTCCATATTTTACCATGGTAAAATCTTGATCGAGAATGGTGCACACGGCCACCGAAGGAGACCAGATCCGCATGCCGACGGACGCAAGCATGGAAGTGGACCTTAACGTTTCCAGATAGAACGCATCCGCCGCCGCTGCCCGGTCCATGCCCATAAGCCACCAAGCTCCAGGGTACCCCGGAGCGGAGTCCCACACTGAGGAGAGACATAACTGAGTGATGCGGGCTTCCTACGCTATTCCCAGAAAATTCAAGATATGTATTTTATTTGTCCTGTAAATATCTTTTTCATGTACTATATTTTAATCAAAATCGTTAGAACCATTTTTTAGAAAATAAAAATTTTTGAAAAATGTTCCATTTAAAGGGTAGTTCGAGTTTGGGTGCATTTTCTTGGTATTTATACGACTTTTCGTTTTTGAGTTATGCTGTTCACAGAACACAGACAGACACACACACGGACATGTTTTCAAAAATGCTTTATTTGGATTCAGGGAGCCTCAAAGCATGCATTTCCGGTGAAATCTCGGTATCGAATTTTTGGGTGGAATGCAATACTTCCCCTACTTACTATACGTAGTAGGGAAAGTAAAAATGAAACTAAAGATCACACTACCCCTACCAACGTTCCTACTTTCATGGTCTAATCCTAAAACTCTACGTATGCCTATCTGACATGTTTCTATGCTGTGCGTTGCCTAAATCTAAAACTTCATTTCCCTTTCTAATTTACAGAATTCCTGTCTTCGTGACTTTGCAAACGTACTGAACTCAACCCTAACTGCAATCAGGAATCTTTACATAATGCGCTCTCTACTTGGCTGTTACTAATGACTTTCCTTAACATGACACGCTAATAAACTTTTTCTCCGGACAAATCTTTTAACTCTTTTGATTTAATATACGGAAATTATTTATTGCAATTATTGCAAATATCTATCATTTCTTTATTTAATTACTTATTCCTCTGTCAATAATTACGATATCACGATTAAAACGCATTAGATAGGAAAATAAACCTTCGTAAGATAATTTGCATGTCCACTAATAAGCAAGTTATTAGAAAGTATTGTGAATGAACGTATCAGATCTTTGTATTCTTATTACTTAATAAGTCGTCCTCAGTGGGTTTGGGTTGGCTTGGGAGAAGAGGTTTAAGCATAGGAGTGGTGAATGATGGCATTTGAATGAATGTTGGAAGAATATGCTCGTGTTTCCTTGCACAAGTCTGGGTCGTTTGTATGTTTCGCATGGATGTGTTATATTCACATGACTTTCTCTACCCTCTATTGTGTACTACTGGGTATACAGACTTTTCTTACGAAGCTTATTACTTTCTCTACTACGTATAGTAAGTAGGGGAAGTATTGCATTCCACCCAAAAATTCGATACCGAGATTTCACCGGAAATACATATTTTGAGACCCCCTGAATCAAAAAAAAAGCATTTTTGAAAACATGTCCGTGTGTGTGTCTGTGAACAGCATAACTCAGAAACGAACAGTCGGATAAACACCAAACTTGGTATTTAGCTTCAGTATCTTCCAGAGATGCGACACTAAGGTTTTCAAGAAAATCCCCCCACCCCAGAGTACCCTTTACATGGAAGATCTTTCAAAATTTTAATTTTCTCAAAAACGGCTGTAACGATTTTGATTAAAATATCATATGTTTAAGATATTTTCATGACAAATGAAATGTATATCTCGAATTATCTGGGAATGTCTCCAAAGGATTCTTCATTGTGAACGACTTTTACATAACTGGTAAACCATAAGAGATAGACAAACTTTTACTACACAAAAAATGTAGATCGCGTTAAAATACACAATTTATGTCATATACATTTTTGTTGTTGAGTGATCCATTTTCGAGGTATTGCTTGTTATTCCCTTAAATTTTTCAATACTTATTTTCTCAAATGGGAATTCGTTATTCATTTTTACTTTCTCTACTACGTATAGTAAGTAGGGGAAGTATTGCATTCCACCCAAAAATTCGATACCGAGATTTCGCCGGAACTACACGTTTTGAGGCCTCCTGAATCCAAAAAAAGCATTTTTGGAAACATGTCCGTGTGTGTGTCTGTGTGTCTGTTTGTCTGTGAACAGCATAACTAAAAAACGAACAGTCGGATAAGCACCAAACTTGGTATTTAGGTTCAGTATCTTCCAGAGATGCGACACGAAGGTTTTCAAGAAAATCCCCCCACGCCAGACTACCCTTTACATGGACGTTTTTTCGAAAATTTTAATTTTCTCAAAAATGGCTCTAACGATTTTGATGAAAATATCATATGTTTAAGATAATGTCATGAGAAATGAAATGTATATCTCGAATTTTCTGGGAATGTCTCCAAAAGAATTCTTCATTGTGAACGACTTTTGCATAACTGGTAAACCATAAGAGATAGACAAAATTTTACTACACAAAGAATGTAGATCGCGTTAAAATACACAATTTATGTTATATACATTTCTTTTGTTGAGTGAACCGTTTTCGAGATATTGCTTGTTATTTCCTTAAATTTTCCAATACTTATACTTTTTCTCAAATGCGTTATTCATTTTTACTTTCTCTACTACGTATAGTAAGTAGGGGAAGTATTGCATTCCACCCAAAAATTCGATACCGAGATTTCGCCGGATATATATGTTTTGAGATCTCCTGAATCCAAAAAAAGCATTTTTGGAAAATGTCCATGTGTGTGTCTGTGTGTGTGTCTGTGTGTGTGTGTCTGTGTGTGTGTCTGTGTGTGTGTGTCTGTGAACAGCATAACTCAAAAACGAACAGTCGGATAAGCACCAAACTTGGTATTTAGGTTCAGTATTCCAGAGATGCGACACTAAGGTTTTCAAGAAAATCCTCCCACTCCAGACTACCCTTTACATGGAAAATTTTTCGAAAATTTTAATTTTCTCAAAAATGGCTCTAACGATTTTGATGAAAATATCATATGTTTAAGATAATGTCATGAGAATTGAAATGTATATCTCGAATTTTCTGGGAATGTCTTCAAAAGTATTCTTCATTCTGAACACCTTTTGCATAACTGGTAAACCATAAGAGATAGACAAAATTTTACTACACAAAAAATGTAGATCGCGTTAAAATACACAACTTATGTCATATACATTTCTTTTGTTGAGTGAACCGTTTTCGAGATATTGCTTGTTATTTCCTTAAATTTTCCAATACTTATACTTTTTCTCAAATTCTTTATTCATTTTTTTGTCCTGGACATGCAAAGAGAATGGAATGCGCCACATAGCAACCAGCGTTAAAATATTTGACTATCGCTTAAAAGCTACCATATTCCCCTTGCATCTACAAGAAAATTACCAATAAGATTGACATTTCGATATCTCGATTAACATGAAGCATATGGAGAATAGGCGTTTGTAAAAATAGGTTGTACAAGAGTAGATTGTACAAGAGTAGAGAAAGTCATGTGAGTGTAACACATCAGATTTTTTTATGTCCTGGACATGTAAGGAGAATGGAATGCGCCACATAGCAACCAGCGTTAAAATATTTGACTATCGCTTAAAAGCTACCACAATTCCCTTGCATCTACAAGAAAATTACCAATAAGATTGACATTTCGATATCTCGATTAACATGAAGCATATGGAGAATAAACGTTTGTAAAAATAGTTTGTACAAGAGTAGAGAAAGTCATGTGAGTGTAACACATCAGATTTTTTTATGTCCTGACATGCAAAGAGAATGGAATGCGCCACATAGCAACCAGCGTTAAAATATTTGACTATCGCTTAAAAGCTACCATATTCCCCTTGCATCTACAAGAAAATTACCAATAAGATTGACATCTCAATATCTCGATTAACATGAAGCATATGGAGAATAGGCGTTTGTAAAATTAGATTGTACAAGAGTAGAGAAAGTCATGTGAGTGTAACACATCAGATTTTTTTTGTCTTGTATATGCAAAGAGTAATGTGTGGCAAAGAGAATGGTGCTGCACCTAGCAACCAGCTATTAAGAGATATGTATATGCTTAAAGGCTACTGTATTTCTATATTGACCTTGTAAATATATATTCCCCTTACATCTACAAGAAACTTAGCAATAAGATAGAGTCTGCAAATGTTTATCTCGATTAACACGAAGCAGATGGAGAATAAGCGTTTGTAAAAATAGTTTGTACAAGAGTAGAGAAAGTCATGTGAGTGTAACACATCAGATTTTTTTCTATGCACTTCATTTTAATCAAGATAAACTTTTGCAGAAATAGCTAAATTACACATTTCGTTATACGAATAACGATGGTTTAAGAACTGGAAATAATGCGCTGTTCTTAAAATTCCATAATATTTCCATGACATCGTGAGAAACAACTGAAAGTCGACAGGACTTAAAAGAAATACAAAGTATTGAACAATTCGAACCATTAATAATAAATATCTCGGAAATTGCTTATGCCATAAAAAGTTATTCGAACTAAATTGTGTGCTTTAAAGAGATCTACATTTGTTGTGCAGTGCGTTTTCGTATATTGCTTAACGTTTAACAATTACACAAAGATTATATAAAATTCTCTCGGATTGAAGTGGACTTCATAGGCTACTCCCAGAAAATTCAAGATATACATTTTATTTGTGTTGTTAATATATTTAATATATGGTATTTGAATCAAAATAGTTAGAGCTATTTTTACTAAAATCAAAAATTTCAAAAAGAATGTTCTATGTAAAGGATAGATCAGCTG